>WBNM01013988.1:0-60510 GCA_013399055.1 Ramphastos sulfuratus
AATGGAAGGCTGGAGGGGGGCAGCGCTGAGGAGGGCGCTGGGAGATTGTGGCTCTGGATGAGTGAGCTGGGAAAGCAGGGTTCTGGCAGGAGGGGAAACAGCCTGGGGACAGGTAGTGATCACCCGGGATAGCAGGGGGGATTGGTAGGTCTGTGCACCTTGGTTCCTTAGGAAGCCAATAGTGTCTGGAGAGGAGGGCACTGGGAGCGTGCAGCCATGGAGAGCAGCACTGAGGCTTGCCCGTGCTCTGCTTGCTGCCTGCCTGCTGCCTGCCCGTGTCTCACTGCTGTGCATGGGGGCATGGGTGCTTGAGTGGCTCTGCAGGGCAGACAGATTTGTGATCCCTTTGGTCTGTCACATTTGGAACAGAGAAGAACGTTTCCTCCTCTTGACATTTGTTTGTTCCCTGTTCAATCCAGAAAACTTCATCTGCCACCTGCAGCTCAATCAGCAGCCCAGGAAAGAGGTTTTGAGCTCCAGGGCTATGGATTCGATGCTGCTCCCGAGCAGCTGCGGAGGCCACGTATTGTTCGAGTGGGACTGGTGCAAAACAGAATTCCACTTCCCACTGACACAGCCGTGGCAGTCCAGGTACACAGACTGGCATCCGGGCTGCTGGTGTGTGACTGCACTCCTGCTGGGGTGAGAGATAAGGTGCTGCAGCTGTGGGTGTTAGCCACCAGCACCACGGTGGTGTCTGCGGGTGGCTAAGCGGTGTAGGAGCTCCATCAGTATCTGTAGGAAATCCAAACAGCAGATCCAATTTTACTGTTTCTCAGGAGGATCTCATGTGCTGTGCTTACTTATGAGTTGCCCAACCTCTGTGCTTTTTCCAAAGCTAAATATTTAGTCACTGATTTTGTATGTGGAAATCCTTTGCCTCTGAACAGAAACAGAAAATAATTTACTCAAAATAGAGAGAGATGACAACTTGTGGAAATCACAGGTGCAGCTCATGCTTTACATGAGGAATGTTCCACTGCAGGGAAATCCATGAGGCCAAACACAGATGAACAAAGCTGCATTTATTATTCATTGTACAGCAGTAAACCAAATCTTAGCACAAGGTGACCAGCATCTCCTAACATCTTGGACACCAGAGCACTAAGGTGACATATATCGAAGCAGCCTCTTAAAAGCAGCTTCGAAATAAAGTGAAAGAAAAAACCCCACGTTTATGAATTTATTTGTACAGTGACAGGACAGAAGATTTCTGAGGTAACTGCTCTGGAAAAGATTGGATGGCACAGGTGCAGGTAATGCAGTCTGTGGATAGAGTTTGTGGGTTCCTTGTAGCATGTGCTCAAAAGAGTGCCAGACTGATTTTACCTTTAAATACAGCTCTGTCTGTTCCATCAGTGCACAGTTGAGTTTGTAGGTCACTGGTAACTTGTGCTTTCAGATGTCATTAAAGGACAGCAATGCACAGTGCTACACCTGTGCTTTAAGTAGAATACTTAAGGAAGAAAAGCACTCTGAAGCAGTGTTTTGTACTAGTTAACAAATGCTTTGGTGTTTCCTTTTTTCCCCCTTGCAATAATCTACTGAGCTCTTCAGACAGAGGGATTTAGGAAAGAGTTTTCAGTCAATGACTTCTAGAGAGTGTCCAAGTTCCACGTGTGTGAGCAGCCCTGGGAGATAACCAGGGACATGGACAGTCCTTGCCTCCTCTCTTAAGATTCTGAGTACTTGGAAGCCATGTTCACTTCACATCGTTCTGTAGGTTGTTTACCATGAGCAGCAAAGGATACATTTTGCTGATTGTTAAGGACTTTTAGCTACTTGCAAGTCAGTCAGCAGGGATTTAAATGCTGTAACCACAGAGTCAGCATTCATTAGGTTGCCTTCTCTATTTTCAGTATCTAGACGCTTCTCAAAGTCTGTATCCAACTCTTCCCCTTATCAGTGCTCAGGAATAATAACTTCTGGAGTTATTTCCTTGAACTAAGTGTAGAACAAGATACATTTGATGTCAGCATTGCTTGTAGCTGCAGGTTATTAATACACAAGAACAAGCAGGTGGCTTTTCTTACAGCCTGGCACTTCTCACTCTCAGGTGGCTGCACTGCACAAACGCATTGAGGAGATCGTGGAAGTAGCTGCACTATGTGGGGTCAACATAGTTTGTTTCCAGGAGGCTTGGAGTGAGTATTTTCCTCTGATTCTTTCCATGTTGTCAGGGTCAAGTTCCTTCCATTTTAACAAGTACCCTGAAGGGGTCCTAGGAGAAAGCTGGGGAGGGACTATTTACAAAGACGTGGTGCTAGGAGCAGAGGCAATGGCTTCAAAGTAGAGATGATTTAGATTTGCCATTAGAAACAAGTTCTATGAGGGTGCTGGGGAACTGGAACAGGCTGCCCAGGGAGGTAGTAGAGGGCCCATAAGTCAAAGTCAGGCTTGCTAGGGGTCTGAGTAACCTGATGTAGTTGGGGATGTCCCTGCTTACTGTGGGGGGCTGCACCAGATGACCTCTAAGGTCGCTTCCAACCCAGAACATTCTATGAGTCTAAGTATGTCTTGTAAGTAAGCTGTGGAGATCTTCCAAGACACAACATTTGACTTTACTGAAATGCTGTCTGAAGGGAAAAACAGAGAGCCTGAGTTAGCAGGAGTGTATGGAAGTGATCTGGGAATCTGTTCTGCAGAAGCTAGCACATGGTGCAGCAGTGAGAGGTGTGCTACTTCTGTCATCCCTTGGGATCTTTTCCTTTCTTTTTTTCTCCTAAAACTTTGTGGTTGTTTTTTTTTTTTTTTTCTAGACAGACTTTAAGTAAAAAAAAAAAAAAAAGTCTAATTTGAGTTAAAATTTTAAGTATTTATCATAGAATCATAGAATGGTAAGGGTGGAAGAGACCTCAAAATTCATCCAGTTCCAAACCCCTGCCACAGGCAGGGACACCTCCCACTAGCACAGGTCACTCAAGACCTCATCCAACCTGGCCTTGAACACCTCCAGGGAGGGAGCAGCCACAACCTCCCTGGGCAAGGGAGACTTAATAGAGGCAAGAACCAAAGCAGAGGGCTGTGAAGTGATTGTGCAAACAGAACATCCACAGAGAGTGTGCAGCAGTGGCTGTTTTGTGCTCTTGCCTCCAGTAAGACTTCACCAAGTGCACTCTTTCTATTCCGCTGTGCTCTGGGTGGACCCAAAACTCCTCACCCTCGCTGAAAATGTTTTTAAGTAACCTTTGCCTTTTAACAAGGAGAGCAATTCCTCTGTGTTTCACTGTGCATGTGTCCATGCAAGCAGTGTGTGCTTCCTGAGTGACATGAACATTGCAGATTTTGTCTCCCACTGCTGTTTTCCAGCCATGCCCTTTGCCTTTTGTACGAGAGAGAAGCTTCCTTGGACGGAATTTGCTGAGTCAGCAGAGGATGGGCCAACAACAAAGTTCTGTCAAGAGGTAAAAACCTAACCAAGCAAAAAAACCCCTCCTTCAGCCTCCAACTCCAGCCCATAACTGTCCCTGGTTAGCATAGATCTTCTTTCTGTACTGGTCTTTTACCACAGAGGAAATGGAAATAATATCACAATTTCAACTTGGTTGGTAACTCACAGCATCAGAGAGGTGTCAGGGCTGGAAAGGACCTCAAGGGTCATCTAGCTCCAACCCCCCTGCCATGAGCAGGGACACTTTCCACTCAGTGAGGCTGCCCAGAGCCATATCCAGCCTGGCCTGTGATGTGTCCATCTTTGATGAAGAAATTGGTGCTGTGGGCATGCCAGTGTAGGTTAAGCTTTAGCTTTTGATAGCAGTCAGAGTAATATACCAGGTGAAGACTTTTGTTTAATCCTTCTTTATGAATGAAAAGTGAAAATAATCACTGCAGGCTCATGTGTGATAGAAGAATTGTGTCCATTTGTGTAGCTGGCCAAGAAATACAACATGGTTGTGGTGTCTCCCATCCTGGAGCGAGATGAAATCCATGGGGGAACTCTGTGGAATGCTGCTGTGGTCATTTCCAATTCTGGAGCTGTCCTTGGCAAAAGCAGGAAAAATCACATCCCAAGGGTTGGAGACTTCAATGAGGTAAGGCAGGCTGTTGTGGCTGTCAGGGTAGCCTTGCTTGCAGCTCTGCTTGTCTTGTGTCAGTCAGACTGGCAGGAAATGGAATTCTTTTCTGGAAAATGTGGCTCACTGAGTGCCATATCAGGCTTTTCCCTCAGGTGTCACAGAGAGTGATGACTGTTACTGAACAAATAGCTGAATCTTTGTCATGGACTCTTCCTTGGCCTGATGGAAACCACAGAAGTCCTGAGGATCTTTAAAACAAACTTCTTCCAGTCACAGCTTCCTGGTGTTATGCACGATGGCTTTGATGGCTCTTGTGTCTGTGCACGCTGAACTGATTTGAATTTGGAGGGCAAACATTTCATGGTTCAAGTGTGCACATTATTTATAGTCCTGATCTCTGTTTCTCTATGAGGTTGTCTTGGAAATGACAGTTCTTTTGCTTATGTTCCTGTGAGCAGAATCCCTTAATTCGTTACGCTTCTGACTGGTTTATGGCATCTTGTGTTTACTAACCACATAAACTCCACTGGAGCCCCCAGCAGTTTTTAGGCAGTCTTCCAGAATCAGCTTCAGAAACTGAACTGGCAGTAAAGGCAACCTCAGAAGAAAGCTGGTAGATCTGAGATGTGTTTATCCATCCATAGAGCTGTCACAAGCAGATCAGGCTTAAAAATTAACCAAAGTCTAAAAATACATTGTCTGTGCTGGCTCACTCTCTCCTTGTCAGCTGAAGCCAGTCACTAACAGAGGCACTGCTTTCTTTTCAGCACTGGGCTGCTCTGTACCTGCACTTGCTTTTGTTCTTGTCCAATGCTCCAGTCACTAAGCTGAGACTTCAGAATGCAGGCTGCTGTTTTGTTAATTGTAAAAGGGTTTTTTTCATTTGTGTGTTGTCAAACTTTTATGTAGGTTTTGTTTTTTCAGAGGAGGCTATGAAAAGCTTTCTTCTGCACAACGGATTTCTGGCACAGGCCTATCAGTCACCAGTGCTGACTTTTATCTTTAACAATGATTTTGCTATTTAGTCTTACTTTATCAGATCTTTTAGCTAGCAAAACAGTGACTTAACAAACCCTTATAAACCACAAGCATGAAGCAGAATGAATTTTGGTTGCTTCCCACACTCTTCCTTATGTAGTGAACCAGAAGATAAATTCCTCATACTTGTGCTAAAATATTATTTATTTCAGTTTTCCAGACTGTGTTTTGTAGACCATCAACAAAAACTTCCTGTTTCCAGCTATGAAACTGTAAAGAAAGGCAGCTTAAAAAAAAAATAAAATCTGGTTTTCCACAAGTAGAGTTTCATGAAGAGTTTTCCATCATGCCTAAAAGGAGTTGGTTCTTCTAAGCCTGGAGGCCAGAATTAGCACAAAACAATCTATTTATGTAGTCTTGCAGTTAGACTGCAGTGATTTGACATTTCTTGTGCCTATCTCATTAGAGGAACAGATAATGTTTACCTACAACAGCACTGTCTGCTCAGCTGCTTTTGTTAGCAAAGCATTCATTCCACTCTGAGCTGAGCAATTTTGATAGAGGAGCTTTGGAAACCAGCAAGACTACAGGGAAGGATTATGCTCGTTTCTGCTACCTTAATGTTGTTTTCTTTATCAACAGAGATAAGCCCCAAGGAAGCCTTGGATCTGAAATGATTTGTTGTGGATTGTCTCTGTAGAGCAGATAGGGAAAGGAGCCTTGTTAGAATCATTCCTGTTGAATCAGTGAGAACTAAATGGAAGGGGGAAATGGACTGGTCTGTAACCTATTCAGCCTTGTGTGGGAGGGCATATAAATAAACAAAAATCAATCCTTCTTGAGACATCACAGCTTGTTGCTGTGGAGATGATTGTGACCTCTGGTGAGGAAGAATGAAATCAGAACTGATGAATTCCCTGAAGCAACAGCATTCTTGTTTTTCTTCTGTTGTAATTAAGGAAAACTGAGAACAGAAGGGAAAAAAAAAAGAAAATACATTCAATCATCAGAATGGCTTTGCAGAAGGGTTGTGAGAGTGCCCACCACGTGGTGTGCTCTCTATAGACATGAAAGGAGACAAAATTAGTACCCAAGAGACTGGGCAATTTCATGAGACCTGGTAGTAAATAAGCAACATGAACTGTCACTTTTCCTGGGTGTACTGAGCCTCTGGTCTGCCTTCAGAAGATGATCCTCTTTGTACCTATCAGTGCCACTATCCTACACTTTGGTGAGGCCCCAGCTGTAACTCTGCCAGCTTTAGACCTGATGTGATTCATCTTCCCTTCAGACCAGCATCAGTGATTGTTAGAATGGGCAGTTTCAGTCAGAAGGGAGGTGTTTAGCAGCACAGCTTTCCTGGGAGGCTGCCGGCTGGGTCAGCCTGCTGCCTTGTGCAGCTTTGCTGGCTCTGAAGCCATCACAGAAGGTACTATTAGGACTAAGTGGCCTCTTTTGATAGCTGTTAACAGTCCTTTATCCTCTTCACTAGTGCCTTTTACCAGTGCTTTTCTGTTTGTTCAGGAATGTTTGCAGCAAATGGTAAAAGGGATCTTTAAAGCCAACAGTTTCTTATATTCTTTTAGCTCCTCTTTCTTTTATTCTTCTCTCTCCACTTTCTTATGTTCTTCTAGCTCCACTTTCTCATGTTCTTCTAGCTCCACTTTCTCATGTTCTTCTTGGAGTCACAAAATTACATAAGAGGTGAATGTAAAGGAGTTCTGTGCTCTTTAATATTCATCAGCTCTGTCTTTAATAAGAATGAAAGGATTGTAAAGACTTAGGAGACTTTTCTTACATAGTGCAAGTATTGAGAGGTGCCTGAAGTTGGGCACTTTGTGGATCTCTAACTTCTTTGGAAGTTTCTAGCATTAGCAGAAGTGTTCATGTCAAAGTCAGATAGTGCTTAGGGTGTAGTGTGAGTGAAGAGAAACAGCAAGGGGCTTGAATGTGATCTGTGCAGCCCAAGAGAGCCTTTATTTGTTCTTTATCCATTGCAATGCAGCTACCTACCTAAGTGTCTTTACTCGTGGTCTAATGGCTCGAAGCTGGCAATCAGACTGGGAAGTGTCAAAGCACTGTTGGACATATTTGTTCTTGCCTTAGTCAGATGTCTGCATTGATGATTTATTGTTTGGTTGGTTGGTTTGTAGTCTACATACTATATGGAAGGCAACACAGGGCACCCAGTGTTTCAGACCCAGTTTGGAGCCATTGCTGTGAACATCTGCTTCGGGCGGCACCACCCTCTCAACTGGCTCATGTTCAGCATCAATGGAGCAGAGATCATCTTCAACCCCTCAGCCACCATTGGCACACTCAGGTAATGCACTGACTGCTTCCATGCTTCCTGGGCTAACCCCACCTGGGGTGTTGGGCTCCAGTGCTCACAGGCAGTGCTTCTCCTCCAGCACTCCAGTTGTACACCCGCAGGTCTCTTGTTGCAGAGTTGAGCAGCACCCAGCTGGTGTTCTGCAGTGTGAGGAGGGTTTGGTTGCATTACCTGGGGGTAGTAGTTTTGCTTTATGACAGGCAGTAGGAATTCACATTCAGGCTTAGCTTGCCAGCTTGCATGGTCTACCTAGGAGCCAGTGAATGTGGAATCCAGCTGCAGCTGTCAGAGCCAAGCTGGGAGGCTTTTCTCAGACCCATGTTGGGTTCTTTTAACTGTTGGCAATTTTGTGATCTCAGGCCTCTTGAACCAGACTGAAGCAATGTAAACTGTTTCCCTTGAGATTAATCTTCTGCAGATTGACATTAATTGCACCCTACTGACTTGATTTTCTAAAAAAAACAAAAAAAAAAGGCAAATCAGCTCAGGGAGCTAAAAAAATAATTTCTCAGCTAGCACATAGTGATTAATTTGTGGATCAGATCTTGAATATTCGTTGCCTTTATGTTGTCAGCATCAGTCCCATTTTAATAACCTCTGAATGTGCTGTGCTGTGCTTCCAGAGCATTGTCTGACACAGGCTGTGTAGTGCTGGGATACTAAAAGGTCATACAAGATAGCTGCATTTCTGGGGGACTTGCTGTGAGTGGAAACCCTGTGGAAATGGTTTCAGTGGTTCTTTACAGCACTCTTGTGAGAATCACCTTGCTTGCCTTCCATTCTCATTGTCTTCTGTTCTCTGCACTACTGCTCAGTACTTTCAGATTCCAGATCCAGCTATTTGTAAATTGAGGTGTGGGCTTCCAGAATCCTGGAATGACTCAGGTTGGAAGGGACCTCAGAGCTCATCTACTCCAACCTCCCTGCCATAGGCAGGGACACCTCTCAGCTAGGCTTGGCTGCCCAAGGCCTCATGCAGCCTGGCCTTGAACACCCTTAGGGAGGAGGCAGCCACAACCTCCCTGGGCAGAGTCTCACCACCCTCATATTGAAGAACTTCTTCCAGTCTAACTCTGCTCTGCCTCAGCTTCAAACCATTCCCCCTTGTCCTGTTGCTATTGTCCTTGGGACACAGGGCAATGGAAGAACTGAAAATGTAAGAGGGAGAGAATTCTTAGCACTTTCCATTTATTCAGGATTTTCTTTACCTCTTTAATGTAAACATGGAGTTCTTCTCTCTCTCTAACAAGGTCCAAGAACATTGATCCATTTTTTTTGTTGCTGAACAGCTAGAAAATTCTGAGAGCATTGAGCAGTCAGGGTAGAAATGGTGAAAAGCAGATCAGAAGTGTGTGCTTGTCATAGCCATGGGCATTGGAGAGTCAGAGAGCCATGTAATGACAGGCCTGGGAAGTGGGGCTGCAGGCTGGCTGCAGTGCTCTGTCATTCAGCCTGCCCTTGGTGGCCTTTGGGGTGTGACAAAATGTGGGCTGGGAAGTGTCCTTGGGAAAGAGCTGAGTGAGCACACAGTGCTTCGGGGGCATTTCTGGCACTGCCAGGGTAACACTGCTGCTGTTTGCCCACTGCCAGCCTGTGAGAGATCACCCTGCTGTCACACAGCGCTGCACTGGCGCTCTGGGGCTTCACCCTGCTGTCACACAGCGCTGCACTGGTGCTCTGGGGCTTCACCCTGCTGTCACACAGCGCTGCACTGGTGCTCTGGGGCTTCACCCTGCTGTCACACAGCGCTGCACTGGTGCTCTGGGGCTTCATGCTCTCCTCATTATTGGCTTTCACTTGATTGTTTTTAAGGATAAAATTTTTATTGCAGGAAGAGGACTCTTGAGGGCTCTGTGCAAACTGATTCTGTGATAGCTGTAATTGAGCTGGGCTGTATCTGTGGGGAGATATCGATTGTAGGAGCAAGCTCAGTCTTAGCAGCTAATTGGCTTCTTTGATAGAAAATGTACAGTGTGAGACAGTCAGCACCTAACAGTAGCTCTGGAGTGGACAAGCAGTGACTCCCTGCCTTCTTTTGTGCACTGCAGTGAGGCACTGTGGCCAGTGGAAGCCAGAAATGCTGCCATAGCAAATCACTGCTTCACCTGTGCCATCAACAGGGTGGGAACGGTGAGTATCTGCCCCAGGCTGGGTCACTGCACAGCTGCATGTTGCAGCAGGAGTTAAGGAATTGAGCTGAGCTGCACCAGAGTGCACAGATTCCTCTGTGCTCTCACTATTCTGTTGGTGCTCTGAAGATGGGCAGTGATGCAGAGGTGAGGAGCTGCCTTGCCAGCAGCCAGTCTTTTGCTTGCAGCTGCTTCTTGCTCTGGCAGCCACCCTGTTGCTCATTCTCCTGGTTTCTCTGGTGAAGTCAGTATTCTCCTAGCCAACATGACTGAAGATGCATCCTCAAGTCAGTTGTACACAGCTGGTTGCTGTTGGACTGCCTTTTCCTGAAGACTGGAATTCTGTAGTGAGAAGTAACCCTGCACAGAGCAGGTGGCTCCTGCCTTCATGTCAGTCCAAGTGGATGTCACCTGAGTGCTGCTCCAAGGTGCCCTGCAAACACCCAGACCTCTTCTGGTCGTGATCTGCAAAGATGGGTTTGGTTAAATGTCTCCTCCTTTGCCTCTTCCCATAGCCTTGTGGAGCAGCCAGCAGGCATTTACCCCAAGGTGTGCCAGCAGCCGGCAGGGACACAGCACCAGCTCGTTTCCTAGCTTGTCCGTCAGGCAAAGGAGGCCCCTCTGATGGCTCCCTTTAGACAGTGCTGACAGCGTGCCAGGAGAAACCTCAGTCGGTTCAGCTGAACTTCCATAGCTGCAGGCTAGCGAGGCTTTCTCGAATGAAGTGGAAGGATGCTGCCACCTAAGGGTTCCTTTGCTTCCGCAGGAGTACTTCAAGAATGCCTTTACCTCTGGAGATGGTGGAAAAGGTATGTTCAGGAACCACGTTCAGTGCTTGCTAGTAATTAATACCCAGAAAGTCTGAAGAAAGAACAACTCTCCCATACAGCTATGGTATCAGGAAACTGCCTTGAGGCTGCTGGTTTGTAAGCTGGAGGCAAGAAGCACTTCCTATTGAAGCTGGTGATGCCATCATATATGGGCACCAAAAGTTCATACCTGAGGTTTCTGTCCTGCTTTCAGGGGACTAAGAGTCTGGGAGGCAGTGCGGTAAGGTAGGGCTGGAAGGCAGCAGCTCCACAGCCCAGCCCATGCTGGTGAGATTTTACTGTGGGTTTCAGGTGGTTAACAGTAACAGCCCTGCCCTGAATCCCCAGCCAAGGCATCTTGTCCTCTTGCAAGGATTTGCTGGAAGCTAAAGAGTGCTCAAAGAGGAGCAGCAGATTTGCTTGTGTGGACTTCACTTGTGTGTCAGAACTCTGTGAATTGTCCAGTGACAGCTGTGACTGCCTCTGGCTTTCACTGGAGTGGAACTGAGCCTTTTTTCAGCTTGTTTTGGAGCTAAGTGCTTGTGGCAGCTGCATGGAAAAGGACAGTGCTATCCAGTGCTTAGTAGTACAACAGACCTGGCTGATCTTTGGCACAACTCTGAGTTGTGCAATACAAAGTAAGATTTTTTTTTTTTCTTTCCCTGCCTCAGATCCTGCTGTCTGCACCTCTGACCTTGTATTGAGCACTGAATAGGTGCATCTCTGCCAGCTGTTTTGGGAGTGTGTGGTCTGGCAGTTAGGATGTGTTTAGCTTCTCAGTCAGAGAAAAACCAGCAAAAGTAAAGCCTTTACTTCAGTCCAGAAGCTTGCTAATGGAAAGGCACAATCCTGCAGTGCAGTGAGGTCTGTCCTGTTAATTCAGTGCATGTGGAAGCTGCACTGTGCATGCTCAAAACTGCAGCTACCCTGGGATCCTGCTGGGACTCCTCAGAATGTTAGCTCAGTGAGTGAGCAACCACGAGAAGCTGAGCCAGGTTCTGTAGGATGCTGTATGTTAGGTTCTCTACTTCTTTGTAGATGTCCTTACATGCTTTTAAAAAAATCTCTTTAAGCACACCATGACCTGGGCCATTTTTATGGCTCAAGTTATGTAGCTGCACCAGATGGCAGCAGGACCCCAGGGCTCTCCCGCACTCAGGATGGACTTCTGGTGGTAGAGATGGATCTGAACCTCTGCAGGCAGGTCGGTGACAAGTGGAATTTTAAGGTAAGCCTGCTACAAACAGAGATCAGCACCAGAACAAGCAAGCTTCCAGAATGAGCTTACAACTTAAAAGGTGGCTTTGGTGGCTTTGTAATTGTTCAACCATTGAAGCTGTGGGCTGATTTCACAGGGTGTGCAGGGTCCAGAGGCACAAATGGAATCTGAAAAGGAGTAGCCAGACACAGGGAAACTAGGCCAGTAGCTTTGGATGGCAAAACTCAGCCCTTGGTCCTTGAGTGTGGACTGCCAGGAGCTCTGAGCATTGCTGTGTGCCCTTGGTGTCCATCAGTGAGCTGAGCTGGGCCTTTGAGCTGACCTACTGTAGTTGTTTTTTTCTGTTCACATAGGCTTTGCTCCTCACTTTGGGTGGAGTTTTGTGAATCTGAAAGGCTCTCTGACACTCTTTAATTAAAGCATAGACATTTCTGGGCTACAGCTTCAGTTCTGTGCTAATGCTGTCAATCCATTGCAGGGACTGAAGACAAAAAGTAATTTCAGGTCACCTTGACAGAATTTCATTTGCTGTGGTGGGTCTGTGGTTGTTGACATAAGGGAATGAAATTGTTGTGAGAGATTCCCAGGTTTTTTAAGCCAGGCATTTAATTTTGCTTTGCCACAGAAGTCTGAGGCCCTTACCCTGGGGTAGAGCTCTAGCATGTCAGGAAGCAGGTGGAGCAGTGCTTGTAGGAGCTGAACAGGGCTGCCTGAACAAAAGCAATTGTATTGATTAAGGAAAACAAACAGTGAAAGCAAAACCTTTAACTGTTTTGTGCAGAATTGCTGAGGGGTTGGTTGCCTTTCAGTCCTGTGCTTTCAGCACCTTGGTCTTGTGTTGCTGCTGTGGCTTGCTATTGTTGCTGTTTTGGCACACCAGGCACAGCTGTGGCTTTTCTTTGTCACCGGGGATAGCCATTTCCTTTTCCTCTCTTTTGGGGCCAACACAGAGGTAGTTCTTGATAGGAGGGGGATGAGGAAGTATTAAGTCATCCCTTAGGCACCACAGAAAAGCCTTGATAGCAAGTGGGACTTACTTAACCTGCTCTGGTGCCTGCAGCTTGCACTCAGTGATGCCTGAAGGGGACATTAAGTAGAATGGCTTTGCTAAGCTTACAGCAGCAAAACAGTTAAGCAAACTGTCCCCATTACACCCTGGGTAAAAAAGAAGTCATCAGCCCTCTGTGCACTTCAGAAGAGGATGGCAGAACTGCAGCAGCAGCTGATTGCCACCTCTCAGCTCACTGTGCCACCCACGCTGTGATAACATTCCACAGCTAATGAAGAAAGCAGGAGCAACCCAAATACCAGCAGTGCTCATTGCAAACCTATTGCTGGCAGCAGGGTTCAGCTTGTCAAGGGCTTAACATGAAGACATAATTACAGATACAAGACTAATTAATTACAGAGACACTCCTTTGCCTTCACTGACAAAGGAGCATTGTTGATGCCTGAGAAAGTAAGTCCACCTTTGGCATTCACTTTGGGCTAGCCAAGATACCCTAAGCAGCCTGAAGACATTGGTCAGCAGGCAGGGCTGCCAGTGGAGGTGAGAGCTGCGGAGCAGGAAGGGGTTTAGAGTTGTGCTCTTTAGGGTGGCACTGCCCCTCTTGTGTTCCTTGGGTAGAAGTGCAGCTTTAGGCAGCACTGCCAGCTCTGGACAGTGCTGAGGCCTTTTGTGTGAATTATGGTGTTGCTGTTTGGGGCAATTCAATAATGCCATTAAAAAGGGTGAATATGAATCTTTGCTGAAGCACTTCCAGAGCTCCCCACCAGGCCTGAAGCTTTGCTTTTTCTTTTGCAGATGACTGGCAGGTATGAGATGTATGCAGACAAGCTCACCGCAGCGGCCAAGCCTCATTTTGTGCCCAACATCATCAAAGAGTAAGAGAGAGAGCTCAGGGCAATCAGATGCTAGGAGCCAGAGGTGCTGCTGGCTTCACTTGGCATCACAATTTGCTACTCTGATGTTGTCAGTTTAGATTTCCTCTGTAACCAGCTTCTAAATAAAAGGATTCAAAACTGTCAAGTAGAAAGAACTTCCAAAATGGCTTCTTGGATGTGGTTTTTGTCATCAACACTGAGTCCAAACCCTTGTTCCTTACTAGAAATCTATTCAGTAGGAAAATACTGCTATAAATTGGTGATGGTGCCCAGTTGTGTAGGGAGGGGTCAGGAAGGGCAGGCTGGACTTGGCAAGGAGTGTGAAGAGTAACAAGAAGGGTTCCACAGGTGTGGCAATGAGAAAAGGAAGGTTAAAGGAAACATCCCCCCTGAAGAGCGAGAGTGGTGAGCTACTAACAACAGGTGAGGAGGAGCCTGAAGGTCTCAACAACTTCTGCTCAGTCTTCACTGGCAACCTCTCTCCCAACACCTCCCAGGTTAAAAAAACACAGGGTTGGGAGTAAGGGTGGTGAAGTCCTCTCCCACTGTACATGAAGAGCAGGTCTGCGACCACCTGAGGAACCTGAACAGTCTCCAGTCTCTGGGCCCTGATGAGCTGCACCCCAGAGTCCTGAAGGAGTGGGCTGATGGAGTTCCCAAGGCACTCTCCATCTGATTTGAAAAGTGCTGGCAGCCAGGTGGAGGCCCTGGAGTGTTGTTAGGGTAGAAGGGAGGGCCCTGGGAACTGCTGCCCTGTCAGCCTCACCGCTAGGCCTGGGAGAATCATGGAGCAGGTTCTCCTAGAAGCTCCCCTAAGGCACATAGAGGACAGGGAGGTGATCCAAGCCAGCCAGCATGGCTTCACCAAGGGTAAGTCCTCCTGCCAGGCGTGGCCTTCTGTGCTGGAGTGCCTACAGCAGTGCAGAAGGGACACCCAGGGACACCATCTAGCTGGACTTGTACTGAACCCTGGCACAGTCCCCCCAGCCTTGTAGTAAATGCACTTGCTGCAGGATGTTACAGGGTTAGCTGTGACTTTAAGCCTTTATTGAGAATGGCTTCATTACAAATAAAAATATATTTATGTATAAAATCCCTGCATGTAAAGTGCCCTTCCTGTGCTAGTGACATCATGAAGGGAATGGTGACAAACATTTCCAGGATTTCAGTGGACAGTCTTGTAATGGGGAATAGGGGTCAGGGGATGCAGATGTTCAATGCTTGTGCAGTGAGCTTTTCAAGTTGGATTTGTGTCCTGCAGGTACTGTCTCTTCACTTGGCTTCTGCCTCTTCCTTGGGCTGTCATCTCTCACAGCTGTCTTCCACCTGATGGCTACAAGAGATCCTGCTGTAGTGGTGAAGCTCTCCTTTGGTCTGTACCAGCCTAAACAGATTTCTTTCTCTTTTGTGGAAGCATTCAAACTCTGGGTACCAAATATTTAAGTCAGTATTATTACTACACCTACCTGCACTCTAGAACACTTAGCATGCCCTGAAGTTATGTATAAGCAGCTCAAGATGGGCATTTGGACAGCTGAACCATGAGGCTATATGCCAATCACAAATCTTTTGTAAGAACTGGGTTGATGGAGTTCATCTGGGTTTGTTTCGTTAATCAAACCTGCTCTGGAGTAAACCCTGTGGTAGTTTAACGAGCTACCTACCTCTACCAACCTATGGTTTGTGTGCCTGCATAGAGCTAATGCAACCTCTCTAAAGCAAGCAGCATCTGTTTGGCCTTGGACACAAAAATGCCCAGATCAGTACAGGAGCCTGCCAGTGGCTTGCCTGGAGGAGCTGGAGGGCAGCAGCTGGAAAAGGGTTTGGGCTCTCCTCTGGGGTTCTTGTTCTAGCCAGGTACTGCTTCTACTGCTCACCATTCACAGCCTCATTTTCACACACAAGGCTGCTTCCAGCTGTGGGTGCCAGCATGGCTGCTCTGGCTTCAGCAGTGAAAAGCAAAGTTTGGCAGGCTGAAGATTTGTTGTCAGAGTTTTTGTTGCTCCTATCTCTTTAAAGGCTGCTGCATTTGAAGTGCCTGTGACCAGTTCCAGCCCTTGTTCACAGGAGCACTCGATGCTACTTGCTGACACTTTCAGATGCTTTTAAGCCAGCTACTAAAATGTGTCTTCTCTTAGCAATTCTTTTTTTAACATGCTGAAAGCAGATTCCTATTTATTATTTCCACCTCTGAGTAGCAATGTCCTTTGGCTGTCACTCCAGACACTTCCAGAATCTGGTCAGTTCTGAAAGCAGGCCAAAGCAGTGGCATCTGGTTTAGATGCAGACCAAACCCTTGCAGCAGCATTTATGCACCAATTTTTTTCTACCCACTTCCACACAGGTAGGACTGGAGATCAAGACTTGCAGGGGACTGTGCTGCCTGAACCTGAAGTAGGTGGCTCTGTCTTAGGACTTGACAGTGCTCCTCAGCAGAGCAAACCCTCAGAAGGATGAATGGGCTGCTGACCCTCCACTTGGCAGTGGCTCAACACACCAACTCCAACCTGATCAGCTGTAGCATAAGAGCTAGGAAATCTGAGTGCCTGCCTTGTGGCTTGCAGCAGAGAGATGTTTCTGTTCCCTCTTCCTTGGTTCCAGCTCTTCTTGGATCACTACATTAGTAAACCAGCAGAATTTGGCTCAAATGATGACTCAGAATTTGAGTTCTATTCCAGTGTATAATGCCAGCTACTGCAGCTTACACACTCTGTGTAGCACTGGGGTGGCAAAGCATTTTCTCTATTGCTTAGTAAGTTTAAAGTTGATATTCAGAATGGCTCCCACAGAAAATGGCACATGCAGGTGGCATAATATTCAGAGGGTTTTGCAAAGAGCAATAAAGCTTCAGACTACTAATAAAATAGCTTCACTTAAACTTTTTTGGGGGATACAGAGTTCAGAGAGGTGATGCTAAAGGATTTAGCCAAGAGATTGAGGTTGTAGTGCAAGGGGCCAAGACCAATAACCACAACTGCACATTTAATGCAGTGGCCTCAGTGCTCAGTCTGTGTGAGGGGGAAGCTTCCTTGAGTAAATGTTTTATTCCTACAACATAACCAATACTGCTGAGCCAGAAAGGCTTTTTTTGTCCTTTAAAAGTGGTTTAAGTGAATATGTTTTCCTTCTCTAACACCCTGCTAAATCTCAGCTCCCTAGATTCAGGATGAAGATCAGCCCTTGATGCAGCGAGAGAGAGAAACAAGTATTTTCTTCATTCTTCTTTTCCTAGTTCTGTTTACCTAATCTATGCAGGTGTTAAAGTTCATCATTTGGTGCTTTCTTCTCATCCTGTGTTTAATCTGAAAACAAGCTTAAAGTGGACAGGCACTGGGCCTGTATTGTAAAACTGCTGTCAAATGTGCAATGTTGAAAATGGGGAGAAAAAAATCCAACCACCAACTGGGGGACACTGCAAAATCAGACAACTCATCAGGGGAAGAAAAACAAAAGGTGAAGACAGCATTTGCAATGTAGTCCTGGCAAGGTCTGTAAAGCCTCCCTTGTTTAAGATCCCACTGCAATTCAGGAGCAAATTCTCTGCAGGGGAAGTCCTGAGAGAAGCAGCCAGCTGCCCTGCAGGCTGCACAGGAAAGAACCAGGAGCATCAGGTGTGGGTGTCAGCTGTCTGTGTAGATGAACAGAATGTCCTCATCAGTGCCATAACTTGTCCTGGCTTCCTCAAAGTTACTGATGCTGGTGCAGCAAGTTCCTGTTGAGGAAGGGTAAAATGTTAGTGAGAATGCAAAGGATTCCCTGAGAAAAGCTCCTGTACTGGGTCTGGCAGGGTCTGCAAAGAGAAGTAACTGCTGCAGGGAGGAGGCTGATCAGCCTCTTAACCACCTCAAAGTCTTGCACCTGGGAAAGAACAACCCCAGGGAGCAGGATAGGTTGGGGACTGAGCTGTCGGAAGGCAGCGAAGGGGAAAAGGATCTGGGGGTGCTGGTGGATGGGAGGGTGCCCATGAGCCAGCAATGTGCTCTGGTGGGCAGGAGGGGCAATGCCAGTCTGGGGTGGATTATAAGGGCTGTGGTTAGCAGGTCGAGAGAGGTTCTCCTGCCCCTCTGCCCTGCCCTGGTGAGGCCACATCTGGAGTCCTGTGTCCAGTTCTGGGACCCTCAGTTCAAGAGGGACATAGAACTGCTGGAGAGAGTCCAGCACAGAGCCACAAAGATGCTGAAGGGAATGGAACAGCTCTGTTAGGAGGAGAGCTTGAGGCAGCTGGGGCTGTGCTGCTGGGAAAAGAGAAGCCTGAGAGGTGACCTCGGCAATGGTTATAAAGATATAAAGGTTGAGTGCCAGGAGGCTGGAGCCAGGCTCTGCTGGGTGATGCCCAATGCCAGGACAATGGGTGGGACCTGAGGCATAGAAGTTTCATGTAAACACGAGGAGGAATTTTTTTCTCTCTGAGGGTGACAGAGCCCTGGAACAGGCTGCTCAGTGGGGGCTGTGGAGTCTCCTTCTGAAGATAGTAAAAACCTGCCTGGATGTGTTCCTGTGTGATCTGGTCTAGGTGATCCTGCTCTGGCAGAGGGGTTGGACTGGCTGAGCTTTGGAGGTCCCTTCCAGCCCCTGACATTCTGTGACTCTGTGAAAGGCAGTGCTCACAGGGGCTGTAAACAGGACACAAAGGCTGCTTTGCTCTACCTTGCACATGGGAAGAGCTCAGCAGCTCTCACTGACCCAGCTGAAAGCCACACAAGTGTGCTACAGCACACAGCTCAATGTCTCAGGTTGCTCACAGCACAAAGTGCAGCACTGATGCAACTGATGTGGCAGACAGGCTGGGCAGTGATGCCTGGAATCCGTGTGTGCTGTGAGGGGCAGCCCAGCTGGGGCTGTGTGTGGCAGATGCGTGGCTGTGTGTGGCAGATGCATGGCAGCGTGTGGCAGCCGTGTGGCAGATGTGGTGGCTGTGTGTGACAGACGTGTGGCTGTGTGTGGCAGCCGCGGGTGGTGTGTGGCAGATGCAGCTGTGTGTGGCAGACGCGGCGGATGTGTGGCAGATGCGTGGCTGCGTGTGGCAGACGTGGCTGATGTGTGGCAGATGCGTGGCTGCGTGTGGCAGACGTGTGGCTGTGTGTGGCAGACGCGGCTGATGTGTGGCAGATGCGTGGCTGCGTGTGGCAGACGTGTGGCTGCATGTGACAGATGTGTGGGTGCGTGTGTGTGTGGCAGACGTGTGGCTGCGTGTGAGTGTGAGAGACAGATGTGTGGCAGACGCATGGTTGCGTGTGGGAGACGTGGTGGGCGCATGTGGCGGACATGTGGCTGCATGTGTGTGGGGCAGATGCACTGCTGTGCGTGGGTGTGTGTGGCAGATGTGGTGGATGCATGTGGCAGACATGGCAGATGTGGTGACAGATGTGGCGGGTGCGTGTGGGAGATGTGGTGTCCGGTGTTGAGGGTGCGTGTGGCAGGAGTGGTGGGTGCGTGTGGCAGACGTGGCGGGTGCGTGTGGCAGATGTGGTGTCAGATGTGGAGGGTGCGTGTGGCAGACGTGGCGGGTGCGTGTGGCAGACCTGGCAGATGTGGTGGCAGATGTGGCGGGTGCGTGTGGCAGATGCGAGGCAGATGTGGCGGGTGCGTGTGGCAGACGTGGCAGATGTGGCAGACGTGGCGGGCGCGTGTGGCAGACGCGGCCCAGAGCGGCCACCCCATAGCTTTAGGCTACTCACGGTCAGCGTAGGCAGGGTTGTTGTAGTAAATGCTCCCTGAGGCTTTGTTGTAGCCGCACAGCACAATGAAGTGTCCCTGGTAGTCAGGACTCCTGCAGAAGCACTTCTGTCCGATGGGGAGGAAGCAGCAGTATTTGACAGGACTGGAGCACAGATCACACAGCAGCAGGACTGCATTCACTAGGACAATGGCTACGTGTCCTTGGGACAGGTGGGTTTGGATATCTTGAACAGTTACTGTGCTGCAGGGAGAAAAATCAGCCATGCTCAGTAGCAAGTTCTGGAAAGGACACAAACCATAGTCAATGCCATCAGCATTTCCAGACCACTTATGCTGTGCCATGGCTGCTTTTCCTCAGACTTCACTACACAGAGATCTCAACGTCCACTTCCTGTTTGTGCTCGGACAGACACGGTAGATTCTGTAACTGACAGCCAAGGCTCAGGGCTTGACTTCAGTCCCACACCAGTTTAGCCTGGCAACTCCAAAACTACAGGGGGCCCAGAGAACCTCTCAAGAGAAAGGAGAGCAACTCAACTTACCACTTCTCCACCAGCACCTTGCAGGCTTTGGCTTGTGCAAAGAGCTGATTGACTCTGTTCTCTTCTGTGTCAAAGTGCTTCCTGTAGAATGACTGTGGAGAGAAGTTAGGAACTGCAATGACAGCAGAAGTTTAAATTCACTCCTGCCCAGCCAGTGTTGCAGTTTCCATGCAGCTGCCTACATGAAAGAAGCCTGTTTGGTTGTACTGGGTAGGAGCTTACATTATGAAGGGCACTGCCACACAGGCCCACACTGGGCCCCTTGTTGGCCAGTCTTGAAGGGGCCAAGCTCCCAATGGACCACTGCAGAGGTGGTTCTTGAGGTCAGGGCTGAGGCAGGGTGGTGGGCAGCGTGGAAGCTATCAGTGCTGCTGCCCAGGCTGTACCTGCTCAGTCTCCAAGGCTGTCAGAGGGGCTGGAGCCTCTCATCAGCACATTTTATTAACTCCTACTCCTGAGTCACAGCTGGGATTGGGTCAAGCCTTGCCTTTGGAACAGGTTTATGCCAGTTTGGCAACAGGCAAGCCTTGCTTGCAGGACACAGTGGAGCTTTTACAGTTTTTACCCTGTCTGATGTCTTCCAGAAGCCAAGGCCACTCACCACTGACCTGATTTTTGTAGCCCTTGTCCACTCCAAGTGTCTGGGTGCAAAACTTATGCCTGACACCGAAGTGCCGCATTAGGTAGGCCAGGTCAATAGTCCAGATGCTCTTTGTCAGCTGGAGCTCCTGGATGGCTTTCTGAAATTCATCATTGTCCAGAAGGTTCAGGTACCTGCAGCGTTAGAGGAGGGGAAGCACAGGTCTGAGGAGAAGCAAAATGCATGCTGCAGCCCAAGCCTCTACATCACAGGACATGAAAACTGAACCAATGGGCTTGGCTAAGAACAGCAACAACAGAAAACCCAAACCCCCAAAGGAGCCAGAAGCTGGAAGGGAGGGAAGGGATGAGGGGGATATTTAACTGGATTTATTGCTGAGCTATGAGCATCTTGACTGTTTCATACTGCTGTACAATGGGCAAGCTACACTGAGCGCTCTGTCCTGAAGGGCTCACAGGCTAAGTGTACAAAGCATCAGAGCAAACACAGAAAGCAATGTTAAAGACTAGAACTGGGTTAAGGCACAACAGGTGGAGTTCAAAAGAAGGAACTGGAAAGGTAGGTGGTAAACAATCAAAGGAAGCTTGTCTTAGGCACTGACAGCACAAAAGACAAGAAAGGAGAGATGAAGTCAGGAGGAATCTTGGGGCAGGCTGCAAAGGGTTGGGGAGAGAGAGTTCTGGAAGTCTGAAAATAAATAGAAGTAAATAAAACAAAAGGACTGGAACTGAGAATGCAGCACGAAGAAAGAGCAGGGCGAGAAGATTAATCTTGGAAGCTGAGTTTTGGGCAGACTGGAGTGGAAAAGAGGTAAAGGGAATAAAGAGGTTACAGTAGTCAAGATGGGAAATTACCAGCACATGGACTTGGCAGAAGGGATGGAGAGAAATGAAAATCTTCTGCTTCATAGCTACTAAGTGGACATCTAAATAGGTATTTCTCCTGCACCTAAGCTCATGTTCCTCTGTGGAAGGAAAGAGGAGTTCAGCAGGACAGCTACCAGTTCAAAAAAAAGAAAACCCAAACCAAAAATCCCCCAAAGGGTCACACAGAGTGCATGGTTCTGGAGCTTCAACGCTGCAGCAGAACACTCTTGCACAGGCTGAGGGCTCAGCAGGACAGAGGCCACCTGCTCAGAAACTGGGACACACCTCCTGGACACGACATCAGAGAAAGGAATCAGGTGAAGTGCTGGGCCAAGCATCAGCTCTGAATAGTGACAGGGAAAAGGGATAACTACCAGCTTATGCATGCCAGCCTGCAGAGCTCAGGGGTACTTTACCCCTGGTCAGAGCAGTCAGCTGTGCAAAAAGGTCTGAAGTTCACTTTAGCTTCTGTTTCCCCTTGCTGTGCCAGGCCCAAGCAGTAGCAGTTCTCCAAGGGCACCTGCCAACGCACGGTCTCATGACTGAGCTGACTCACAGCTGCTCCAAAGCCACTCTTCTCCCCGGCTCTTGCTTCCCACTACCTCCCTCCCAGGGGAGGGGATTTCCCCGTCCCAGCCACACAGTCACTTACTGCAGCACCATCCTGGAGCAGGCCAGGCCACAGTCCCAGTGGTACAGCTGCTGAACGACTGGCACCTTCAGCTGGATGCAGTCGGCTGCAGTGAGAACAGCCCATGGTGAGTGACGAGAGAGGTGCCCACGGCAGTGCAGTGTCCCCCCCACAGCCTGCCCTCGGTGCTACCCTGGCAGAACCTCAGCAACACTTCTTTTGCCCCTGCTCAGCCCGGCAGGTGGCTTCGCCTTTCCCAGGTGCGTTTGGGTGCTTCTGTTCACTTCAGCGTTTGGTTCGATCTCTTCCTCCCGTCTTGCTCCACACGCGGATCGCCCTGCCAGGATCTGTATTTTGTCATCGTTTTTCCTTGGCACTTTTGACCGTCCCCAGTTTGTTACAACCAGGGTCTCTGCCAAGTCCTCAGGGCTAACCTGCGAGGTGCACCTCAGGACTCCAAACTCCTAACCTGAATGTTCTCGCATGCTCAGCTTCCACTCGTCCCTTTCCCAATACACCCAAACTTCTCGGTCAGCTGTCCCGAGACCAGACACAAGCCAGCCTGCGCTGTGGCCGTAAGGAACGCCGAAAACACCTCTCCGGTTCTCCGGATCCTCGGTGCCACGAACCCACGGACGGAGCCAGCGCTTCCACACTGCTGCGCAGCTCCGGCAAGGCGGAAGAGGCCTCCCGGGCCTCCGAAGGGGACGGTGACAGCTGCTCGCTCCCCGTCGCCGCCAGACCCGTACCAGGGCTCCCCCCGTCCGGCCCGAGTAGACGCGCAGCCCGGCCCGGCCCCGCCNTCCCGGCCCCGAGGGCGAGGGCGGGGGCGGAGGCTACGGGGGGCCGGGCCCCGGGGCGTTTGCCCCGCGCCGTCGCTGCGGTGTGGGCGGCGGCGATCGGGCGCGTCGGTGGGCAGGAGCATGACACGGCGGGCGGGGGAAACGGCACCCGAGGCCGGGGCGTGACCCGAGGCGGGCACGGGAGCGCAGGGCGCGGCAGCAGTCGGCCCTGCCCCGGGGCGGGGCACCGCCGGTGTAACGGCGGCGCCGCCGGGCGGTGGCACAGGGCTGCGGCGGAACCGAGCTGCGCGGCCGCACGGCCCGGGGCGGGGCCTCTGCTGCCCTCTTCCGGTTCCGGCGCGCAGTGCACGGCGGGAAGCTGTGGCGTGCC
Source organism: Ramphastos sulfuratus (assembly GCA_013399055.1). Taxonomy (NCBI): domain Eukaryota; kingdom Metazoa; phylum Chordata; class Aves; order Piciformes; family Ramphastidae; genus Ramphastos; species Ramphastos sulfuratus. Next base: position 22,860 of record WBNM01013988.1, read on the forward strand.
ATCGGTGGTGCGCGCGGGCTTGGGCCGAGCCGTCGGTGAGTGCCGCAGAGCGGCCTGCAGTGCGCTCGGCCCCGGCGGCTGCGGGGGGAAGCACCCGAGCTGCGCCGACCCTTCGGGTCCCGTGGGCTCCTTAGGGCGCGTTGGCTCCGAGGGGGCCGAGCCGCGGCGGGGCGCCGCTGGGCCTCTCGGAGAGGGCCGAGCCGCGGGCGGTGACCCTTCTTCGTCTCCGGGCAGCGCTGGCCGCCTTCGGGCGAACGAAGGTTTGCGGCGTGTGGTGCGGGCTGGTTCCCGTATGGCAGAGCCTGTGGGTGTGCTGCAGGTTTGGTTCGCAGGCGGCCAGGCTGGCGGCGCCGCCGTGGGGTGCATCTGGGGCTACTTCTGTTTGAAGTGCACCTGCCCGTACGAGTATCTGCTGTTTATGGCTGAACTCACTGGGTTAGGAGAGACCTGGAGAAAACGTGCTGATCGCTTCTTCCTGTGGGAACGTTTCTAAAGGTTTTATTATCGTGATGCTAAAGCCTGTGGTACCTTCGGGCAAGAAGGACGACCAGGGCTTTACGCTGGGGGAGATGATAGGCTGTGTAAGTGAAGCTTAATCTACAAGCTTCCTTCGTGACGATGACCTCTGTTGTTGGTTCTTGTCCCAGGTGTAGAGCCGCAGCCCTGCAAGCATGTCGATTGGAGTGCCCATAAAAGTCCTGCATGAGGCCGAAGGCCATATCGTGACGTGTGAGACCAATACAGGAGAAGTCTACCGAGGCAAGCTCATTGAAGCTGAAGACAACATGAACTGCCAGGTACCCCTGCTTCAGAGGCGTGCCATGAGGGCTGGCTGCTCTCTGCCTGGAAAGGCTGGTAGCTGCCTTGTTGGCACTGTGATTGAAACACCTTTGCCTTTAGTCTCAGGATAAAGAAAGCTGTGCTGCTGCATGCTCTTACCCTCGTGAAATGGATGCAGTGAGTGCTCTGAAGAGGCCAGAGCTGCTTCTCTCCACTTTTAGAGTTGGATTGGGCATTCCTGTCTGTAATATCAGGGTTCTTAAGCTTCTGCTCTGTGAACGTTTTTCCTGGAGTACTTCACTTAAAGACAATGAACCAAAAATCAATAAGCCTTGATTTAAGAAACTGAAGCTTCTTTCAATGACTGGTACTTTATGCATCCCAGGAAGGCATAATTTGGGTTGACTTTAGGTCACTCATTGTTGAAATCAAAATGTTTCCTTACTAGTAAGGACCAGAATAGCTTTACTGAAACTGATTCAATATGAGAAAACAAAACTAACAAATGGACTTGATGATCTTAAAGGTATTTTCCAACCACTGTTCTGTGATTCTCCTTGATTCTAAATCTGATCAAACTAATTCACAGTTAGAGGAGAAGGGAAGAATCCTGGGCCCATTTGAGTAGCAGTAGGCTTGGGAGTGCATTTATAAGGTCCTAGCTGCTTTGTGTCACAGCTGCAGCTGAGAAAGTAGCATGCTTGGGGAAGTGTTTGGGTTTGGCAGAAGTGCAGAAGGGTGTTAGAGGAGTCTCTGAGCACTGCCTGATGGTTGCCTTCCAGATGTCCAACATAACAGTGACGTACAGGGACGGCCGCGTGGCACAGCTGGAGCAGGTCTACATCAGGGGCAGCAAGATTCGCTTCCTCATCTTGCCAGACATGCTGAAGAATGCTCCCATGCTGAAGAGCATGAAGAACAAAAACCAGGGCTCTGGAGCTGGCCGAGGAAAAGCAGCTATCCTCAAAGCCCAGGGTGTGTATGCTGTGTATGGTTGTGTCTCTCCAGCTTTGCTACAGAAGAACAGGGGTTGAAGCTGATCTTTCCAGGTCCCTTCCAACCCCTAGGATTCTGTGATCCTGTCAAAACTCTCTCCTCTTCCTCATAAAGTAGAAACTGAAAGATAGCTGGTTCATGTTTTGGGTTTCTGTGCATTTCATCTTATGGTGGGAGTTAAACTGTTCAGTTACCTGAATATGTAGTATTGCTACTACAATAATTTGTATCTAGTGAGTAGTCTTGGTACATGGAGGCTTATACAAAGTTTACCTCCTGTGTGGCTGTGGTGGTGGCTGTTAGCTGTTTGGAAAACCTAGGGAAGGATGCAGGTGTTAAGCTTGTTTAGGGCAGCAAACTCCCGTAGCGAGTGGGTGCTAGAGCCCCAGGGAAGCTGATTGTCAGCCTCTGCAGTTCTCTCACTGGTGCCTTTCCAGGGGAACAGTCTGGTTAGAGCAACACTGAGTGATAATCATGGGCTGCAGGGTCCTTGGTTAGCTTAGCAAACGCAGCAGGGTTAGCTGGGGTGTAACATCTGCTGAAACATGCTGCCCTGTTTAAATCTCCTGGGCTGTACAGATCTGGGTGTCAGCTTAGGGGCACAGAGTGGGAGAGCATTCACTGTCTTCTGAGGAGCAAGGCCCTAACCGTGAGTCCTGCTGCTCACAGCAAGCTGCTTGCACTCCTATGATTTTCTGAACTGGGTAGCCTCATTTGCTTGCTTCTAAGCAAGAGGGCTTTGAGTGTTATTTTGGCTGTCAGTTGTTGAGGTCAGCATTGCTGCTGTGTCAGACTCATCCCTTATGTTTTCTTTCTGCAGTGGCTGCCAGAGGCAGAGGCCGTGGGATGGGTCGTGGCAACATCTTCCAGAAGCGAAGATAATTTGGATCTTGATCAAGGTGCTTTGGTTGGCTTTTTATTAGGGGGTGTTAACTTGACATGTGTATTGGTATCAGTTTTGTTTAATAAATGTTTCTGTCAAAAACTTGTCTGCTCTCACACAGGGCTCCTTTTGGCCAAGTACATGGTAGGTGGATTGCAGCTGCCACCTGCTTGGTCTGTAAAACCGGATGGTGTAGCTAGATCTGGCTGCTGTGTGATGCACTGACTTGAAAGCTCAGCACAGATCACTCTCTTTCCTTTTTCTTTTTTTTTTCTTGTTTTGCCCTGTTGCCTTTTGTCCTCTCACGAATTAGCAGAGCACCTTGAAGTTCTGGATGGCATCTTTTAAAGTTGTGTTAGCTGCAGCAGAACAGAGACAGCTTCCTGAGAAACAAAGGACTCTGTTCTCTTGCCTCCTGGGGACCTGCAGTAGGTAGAGGTCCATCTTCAGAGCTGTGCATTGAGCTTCTATTCTTGCATTCCTTAGTTTTCCTTTTGGATAGAAGGTGTTTGGGGTTTTTTGGTTTGTTTGGGGTTTTTTTTTTGTTTTGTTTTTTTTTTGTTAGGAGCACACAGATTTGATCCCTTAACTCTGTGTTTGCAGTGGCAAATTGAGTTTTTTCTCTCTGCCTGGACAAAGAAGACAGGCTAAAAAATAGGCATTTTCAGGGTGACTGTGAAATGTTGCATAAAGCTGAAAGGTAATGCAGGTGGATGGGGGAAGCCTTCTAAATGGTTCCCCATGAAATGCAGCTCCATACAAACGCTGATCTTCTGACAAAGCTTAGGGTCAGCTTTAGCTTTTGGTCTCCCATCTGCACACAGCTGCCCTGCAGGCAGCCAGGCCTAGCTGTAGCTCTGAGCACCCCGGGGTGGTTCTTGCCTGACTAAACTGCTTGAGATGTTGGAGTGTAACACTTGTGCAGCTACTCACACCCTTGCATACCGTCACTTGCCGCCAGGCCATGCATGTACACAGGAGCTGGGCTGTTCTGCTCTGGGGCCATGAAGACTCCCTTGTGCAGCCATGGAAGTTGAACTCCTGTATTCGTTTGCCGAATTATCTGTAAATAAAGCTGTACTTGGTCGGGCCTCACTAGAATCCCCATGCTGCTTGTTCTTCTGGGTAGTAATCACCCTAAACCCTTGCACTGGAAACCCTGAACTGTGTTTTAAGAGATTCATAAATTCAGAGGGACCTTAACGATCATCCCCTTCCAACCTCCCTGCCATGGTGCAGGAATCCTCTCTGGGTGCAAATCACCCTGTGATTGTATCAGGAACTGAGCTGTGTCCCAACAAAGGGTAGGATCTGCTCACCAGACAGTGGCTGCCCCTGAGGGGGGTGGTAGGAGACCCTCTGGAATGTGCAACAAAGAAAAGATCATTGCTACCCATCAGTAGGGGCAGGGTGTAATAGGCTTCTGGACTGCAACAGATCCGGTACCTGGCCTGCTTAGCCCCAGGTGTTCTTTGGAGGAGTGAGAGGTGGAGGGGTGAGGGGCGGAGGCCCACTCCCAGCACCGGACCTCTGCTAGCCATAGGAAGAGTCCCTGGAGGCGACACCTGGAAGGCAATGTCTCGGGCGTGGACCAGGGGGAGCTGCGATGAACTGAGTAAAAGCCCTGAGCCGATACTAACGTGTGCAGAAAACATCGCCGCGGACATCCAGCCTGAAAACAGCAGCTCGGGAACCCTCTCTCCTCCACCACCACCAAGAAGGAAGGAGAACCCCGCTGAGAAACACTGCATGCTGGAGGCTGCTCAGAGGCGGGAAAAACATCGCAGGACTCGGCAGACACAAACTGAAAGGGACCTGGACTTTGGGATGTCTCCCTCCCCTCCTCCAGTCAAGGACAGCACAAGCAGACAAGGAAAGAAGAGTTCTGGGACCTCTCATCTCTCCGAGCCAAGGCAGCAGCACCTTCCTTGGACCTCCTCCAGCAACAGGCAGAAAAGCTTAATTGGGAGAGTGGTAATAGAATTCCTTTCCTGCTCTCTCCTCTTTCTCCACTCCCCCCTCTCCCTTCTCCTCCCTCTTCTCCCTTCTGTTCTGTTTGCTTTATCCTTTAATAAATGGCCTCACTTTTGATCTTGGGCTCGCCTGTGCGTCAGTTTCCCAGCACGGGAACGTATGGGAACAATTCTTTCTCCTCCGTGGGCAGGGACACCTCCCAGTAGCCTCATGCAGCCTGGCCTTGAACACCTCCAGGGAGGGAGCATCCACAGCCTCCCGGGGCAAAACCCTAACAGAAACCCGAGAGGGGTTAGTGCAGCAGTGAATCGTCACAAATACAGACCGGGCTGGGCTGGAGCCTGTGTGCTGAGGGACAAGTTAGCCTGAGGCTGTCCTGGCTGCGGCTGGTGTGCGGCTGGTGCCAAAGGAAGGTCCCCCCGGTCAGTAAGAGCTGAGCCCAGCGGTGTGCTCGTAGCTGGAGCACAGGGAAGTCACTTGCCCAGAACCGTGGGGCTGGCTTCCCTGGGGTCTGTGTAACCTCTCAGCCAAACCAGCGATGGAGATTGCCGCAGCTCGGTGGTGTTTTGAGGTTTTTTGAACCAGAAGTATTTGCTACTTCCAGCCCCTCAGAGCTCTCCTCTCGTTTTCTGCGAAGCCTCCAAAAGGCAAAGGAGGCTCCTTCTCCTCCGTGGGAAAGGAAGGAGGCTGCAGGTGGGGGACTGGCAGGACTGACCGAGCCTGGTTTGTTACGGGCTGCTTTGGAGGCGTCGGCGTGGGCCAGCAGCGCGTCCCTGTGCCAGCGGTGTGCCAGCGGTGTGCCACCCGCTAGATGGCTCTGTCGGTAAGAGAACGGAGCGCCAGACGCCGCGACCCGGCGGAGGGAAAGGGGCCGGAGAGGTGACTTCTGCCAGGGCACCTCTGCCCTCTTAGAACGGGCAGCATGGCAGGCTCGGTCCCTTCTGCATAGCCAGGGTGCAGCCTCCATGCGCACCGAGGTTCTTCCAGCTGCTGCTGGGTGCTGCCTGGCCCCGGTACTGGGCTACATGAGCATGCATAGGTTGTGCAGATCCCTTGAGTTCAGCAATTTAACCTCTGGGAGGGAGGTTGCCGTGGGTAGGGAACAGCTGCCTGCTTTTAACAGCTGCCCTAATCTCTCACCTTTCCCCCCCCTCAAAGAACACAGCATTTCTTTTTCTTTTCCTTTGCCATTGCTGGGGTGGGGGTTTGCAAACCTCTTTCCTCTTCAGTGGGTTCAGCTGCCTGCTCTCAACAGACAAGCTGCTGGCCTGGAGCTTTGACACGAATTTGCCCTTTTGCTGTGACAGGTGTAGGTGCTTTAGCAGTACTGGTGTGGCCCACAGAAGCTACACAGCAGTTATGCCAAACGATGTGTGGAGAAGTGCAGGTAGAAAGTAACCCAAGGCGCAGGGACAGATGTGGCTGTGGACAGAAGAGCTGCAGCAAGCTGGTGCCTGATGCAGCCAAGGCAGTGCTTGTCAGTAACAGGTGAGCCCAGAGGTGTGCTCACAGCTGGAGCACAGGGAGGCCACTTGCCCAGAGCTGTGGATCTGGCTTCCCTGGGGTGTCTGTGTACCCTCTCAAGGAAACCAACGATGAGGATTGCCACAGCTTCGTGTTTTGTTTTGGTTTTTAACCAGAAGTATTTACTACTTCCAGCCCCTTGGAGCTCTCCTTTCTTTTTCTGTAAAGCCTCCAAACAGCAAAGGAGGCTCCTTCAGGAGGCTCCTTCTCCTCCGTGGGAGGACCAAGCTGCATTTCAGCTGCTCCAGGTGTCCTGTTGTTGCCTGATCCTGTCTAATCGTTTCTGATAGTGTCAAGAGAGCTCTGGAGGTGATGAATAAAGAAGTGCCACCCTCCTCTGCTGGTGCAGGCTGTTCTGAAAGACCCAGGTGTGGGCTTGTTCCCCTGGGGGTTGGCATTGGTGTGCAGCACAGCCAGCAGGTCTGGGGAGTTCTTACCCCACATAATTCAAAACTGTAATGAGAGAAGTATCTCGGGTTTGTGTGTGAATTGGTTGTTCCTGGTAGGCTGGCATGGGACCAGTCATTGCATAAGCAGGTATTGTGCAGCCTTCTGCTGCTCAGCAGAGACTGTTGGAGTCTATGAAAAGTGGAGAATTTCCAGCATCATTAATGCAGGGCAGGAAGTTGGAGCCCTGGCAAAGGACCAGCCTGTGTCCAGAAGATGTGTGGTGGTGCTGGGAGAGGGGAAGGGAATGTCAGAAGCCTCCCCCCTTACTGTTCTGTTGTTTAGTGAGCTGCTTCAGCCAATACTTCATTTGTTCTTTATTTTCCCTGGCCTGGGGACTGACAATCTGTTGTCTGGATGAGGGTTTCCAGCTCAGTGGAGAGATGTCAGTGCATCTACTCCAGAGCAAACCGCTGCAAGCTCAGCTTTGTCCCGCAGAACCTAAATGTGAATAAGCAACAGAACACAGCACTCAGGGGCAACATCAACTGGGCTGGGAGTGCAGAGGGAAGGCAGTGGGAATGCCTGGGATAGTCAGGGAGATGGCTGGAGCTGAGGAGCTTGGAGGTCTTTTGTGGCTGAACACCTCCGCCCCGGGTAGTCGTTAGGATGTGCTGCCTTTGTCTTTTCACTGCAACCTTTTCTTTTCCATTTAATGAGCCAGATTTGCCCTGGAGAAAGTGGAGGAAGCTCTGGGGAACTCATTAGAGGTTTTTCATGTCAGAATCTGACTCCAATACATGAAGTCTAATCCTAAGCTTAGGCGGAGATTTATACCATGGGACATGCTGAAGCCTCTGGCTAGAGACTGTTGGGAGGGTACAAGCAGCAGCCCTCACTTTACCTCTGCAGCTCCACTTGCCTTGTTCTTGGTGTTTCAGCTCTCTCTTGCTGGAATATCTTCCTGCCCTCAGGCTGAGGCCGGCACCAGGCACACAGCAGTGCCCCAGTGCCAGGGTTACAGTGGGGATCATTCTAGCAGCAGCCTCAACTTCAGCACCCTGAGCCACAGCCCAGCAGCAGGTGTGGGGCCAGGCACAGGACAGGCCCCTCTCAAACACCCATGTTCATATTGGAGCTGAGGGACAGGCCAGCTTGGGACTCAGACCCAGGCGAGGGGACCTTACAGCTGGGCACTCTCTGGCCTGTTGCATGTCAAAGCTGCTCCCTCGGTGGCCTCCTTTGCAGTCTGTTTCCATTTCTGAAACCTCAGCCCCAAAAACCCAAGGGTAAAATGAGCAGTGTGGTTCTGCCTTACTCAGTTGTTGGGTTGCAGCAGAGCTCAGACAAAGCTGCACCACCAAACTGTTGTCTCTGCAAACCAAAAGGTTTCGGGGGCTTGAGAACAAAGGCCAACAGAAGAGCCCTGGAAACCCAAAGGCAGCTGCTGGTGCCCAGCTGGGGAAGTGCCTGTCTCCAGATTTCTCAGCCATGTTTGTGCTTGAGGAGGCCAAATGTGCTCCAGGAGGGTTGCACACCTTCAGTAAGGCCCCAGTAGCTGTTTGACAGCTGCAGCTGCATCCCATCACTGTATCCATCCTGGGGCAGATTGCCTCAAACACGGACTTACTGTGTGCTTGCTGTGTCTTGTGGCTTTTCTGGTCCTGAACCAGCACCGCTGGGCTGGGCTCCTGTCGGGTCAGAAAGGAACAGAGAGGTTCAGCAGATCTCAGTGTCTCAAAGCAGAGCAAGATGCAGTCCTGGCTCCCTGGGGCCTTGGCCCCAGCTGAGACTGTTCCAGTCTGGTTCATTCTGTCAGCTACTCCTCGGCAACCTTCAGGCAGCTACTGCTTGTTTCAAGCTGGTAAACTGCAAAACAGATTCTCCTGCCCACTGATAACCATCCCCAGGGGCTGGGAACTGGGGTGGCAGGGTGCTGGGATGCCAGCGCGCTGGGGTGGCAGGGAGATGGAGTGGCAGGGAGCTGGGGCGGCAGGGAGCTGGGGCGGCAGGGCGCTGGGGCGGCAGGGCGCTGGGGTGGCAGGGCGCTGGGATGGCAGGGAGCTGGGATGGCAGGGAGCTGGGGCGGCAGGGCGCTGGGATGGCAGGGCGNCGCTGGGATGGGATGGCAGGGCGCTGGGGTGGCAGGGCGCTGGGATGGGATGGCAGGGCGCTGGGGTGGCAGGGCGCTGGGATGGCAGGGCGCTGGGGTGGCAGGGCGCTGGGGTGGCAGGGCGCTGGGGTGGCAGGGCGCTGGGGTGGCAGGGAGCTGGGGTGGCAGGGCTCTCAGCCAGCTGCCCTTGGGTGTTGCACCTGTTGCACTGTCCAGACAGCACAGCGCTAGAGGTGCTGTTGAGGCACAGCACTGCCTCCTCTGGGCTCTGAAGCAAATGTGACCTGGTGGCAGACAGAGCCGCCCCTAAAACCATATGTTTAATCCTCTCTTGTTTGCTCTCAAGATGAAACAATTTCCACACTGGCATCTTTGTCAGCAGCTGCCCACCAAGCACCTGTCACCTGCCCCAAAAACACAAACTCCTTCATCTGCCAGATGCTCCTGATGAGGAATGAGATGTAATAGGGAAAAAGGAGCCTTGCAAGTGGAGAAGAGAAGGCCCCTGACAGGCTTTGAACAGTGTGCGGAACCAAAGCAGATCAGACAGGCCTGTGCTTCCAGCTGCCCTTTGCATCCTTCCCTCAGCAAACCCAGCAGCAGCTGTGTAGCCAGAGCAGTGGGGGAGGCTTGTGGTGGCCTCGGTGCTAGGCACATTGCTACCTGGAGCAGGATGGTTATCTTGGGTTCTGTGGGCAGGGGCTGGGGTGAAATACAGGATGGGTTAGGCAGAGGCTGATTGCAGAGCAGGCATCCCTCAGCTAGGAGTAAGCAAAGCTGGTCCCTCTGGGTGTCAGCAAGACCCGAGTTAGCAGCTCCTCCCTTTAATCCTCCTTGAGAGCCCTCAGCTGCTCGTTCTGAGCAGGGAAAGGCTGATCTGGGCTCTGTCAGCCTCTTTGGCTTCTGACCTCGGCTTTTGTGAGAAGTTCTCCGGACGTGGGGCTGCCAGGCTGCTCCTGAAGCACACATGGCTCAGCTGCAGGGGGGCACTGGGGTCTTCTCAGCTCTGGAGCTGCACACCCTTTTTGTCCCTGCAGAGTCAGTGCACTCAGGAACTGGTAGAGAAGAGCTGGGTGAGCTGTAACAAGTTTCTCCACAGCTAAGCTGCAGCCCATCGGAGTTCATCCAAGCAGCAGAGGCAGCTTCCAAGGACAGGACCTCACCGTTTGTGTTTGCCTGTATTTACTTACAACCAGCTCCTCACGGGGAGGTTTCTGTGGCAAAGCAACCAAGCGTGTGTGGATCCCACTGCTGCTCAGCTGTTTGGAGCCACACTGCACCTCCAGCTCCTGGTGCTGCCAACTGGCACCCAGGCGTCCCCACTGCTCAGCACGGAATTCCTTTGCAAGGGGCAGAACATCTCAGCTCTGTCCTGCTGGTTAGCAGAGCTCAGGCCAAGCCCACGACTTCCAGCAGGGCTGGAAACAGGCGGCGGAGATCCTCCCTGGGGCTGCGCCAGAGCCTGCAGGGCAGAGCTGAGTCAGTGGAGGGCTTCAGGCTGTGGGTCTTGTCTCATTCGGGCGGGGGGTGCCGCTGCGGTGGGAAAGCTGTGAAGAAGCCTTGATGCAAAGCCTTAGAGAGACAGTGCTCAGAGCCAAAATCTGACTGCTCAGAACTCCTGCTCCCTCTTTCTAGCTATGCCACTGACTCACCAGGCTGCTCCAAGCCTTCATTTAAATGCTTCGTGCCCAAGTTTCCTTCTTGGCACAAAGTGCTGCTCTGCTCAGGCTGTGAGAGCTTAAGCAGATCCTGCTGACATTTGGAATGCTTTGCAATTCCTGCTGAAAGGTATTTTGGAAAGAAATAAGAAAGGAAAAAAAATCCAAAAGCCAGCCCATCTCTTCCACATGAGGGGAGGACACAGACCCCACTCTGAGAGGGAGGAATGAGTTGTGAAAGCAGTCAGGCGGTGGCCCCTGGGAGCAGCACAGCACAGGAATGGCCACTTGAGCAGCTCTGCTTTGCCTTTCGCAGGCTAGTCCCATCCACAGCCTTTGCCAAAGAGGTTATTCCACTTCTCCGAGTTCACCAGAAGGGCCAAAAAGTGCCTTTGGGCAACAAGTGTGCAGGGGAGCACCACCTGGGGTGGTGGTGGGGTCTGGCTGCCTTTGTGTGCCCTGCCCCCCACCCTCCTGCCCAAACATCACATCCTGCCTATCCCAGGACCTTTTCCTTTCTGGGATGGGGCAGCTAGCACCTGGCCTTGCCTATATCTGCTTTGCCCTGCTTTACCTCCTTCCCTTTTTGGTCAGGAGGGCAGACACTTCACAACTCTCCTGTTTGCAAATCAACACCACGAAGGCTCGGAGGTCCTGCTCCAGTGGCAAAGCACCCAGAGACCAGACTGCAGAAGAGGACTGGGTCCAGCATTTGCAGTGTCAGGTTGTAACACTCAGCACTCCAAACCCAGCATTCTTCCTCAGGGGACTGGATTTATTTGGGGCTTTTGGTAGCTTCCAGTCACAGGAAGGTCCACTGATAAGTGTCACACAGTTGCTTCTTGCAATGCCAGCAGAGGAGCTTGAAGGATGTGTTCATAGCATGTGAGTTGGTCTCAATGCGCATTTGTCTCTCAGTACGTGGAAGCTGCTTCTATGCTTTGAGATTCCCAGAGTCAGCAGAGGAAGTCGAAGCTGGCACTGATCATTGAGCAGGGGCAGGATCTCGGTGGGATCTTTGGTATGTTTAAAGTCTTGAACTTTTAACTCTTTCAAAACCCTCTCGAGTTCCTATGGGGACAGACAGGTGAGAGGACTTCGCTTAGCAGCTAGGGTCTGATCACTTTATTGTATCAGCAAGTTACAACATGAAGGGCAGCAGCCTACCAAAAAGGAACATCCACTTCTCCGCCTCCGTGGAGGAAAGAACCACTGCTCCTCACGGGCATGGCACCAGCTGGTCCTCTCCCACACCACGCAGGCACCGTGTCAGGACCCCTGACCCAGTTTCTTGCAGTGTCTGGGCTGCTGCCTCAATCTGTGTCCAACCCAAACGCTCAGGCTCCGTGGTGCTTCACACCCGTGTCCAGAACCATTGGTGGCCTTAGCACAGAGCAGCGTGGAGAGCACCAGAGGTGCTGCAGCAGTGGGCCGAGGGTTGGCCAGCACTGCAGATGGAAACACAGCTGCTCACCTCAGCTCTCTGTTACGAGGTATGCAAAATGCTATGAGCTGAGCTTTGCACCTCAGTTTGGGAAGTGACCACCTCAGGCAGGCTCACTGCTTGCTCCTCCAGAGCCACAGTGGTGCACTCAGCTGTCTGCTCTCCCTGTCTCACTCGGGCCTTGTCGTTTTGGTACAAAAGCACAGGTCTTGAATCCAGTCCTGCTAATCTACAAGACCTTCCTCCCTCCCTCTCCTCTCCCCTTCTCCCATCCTGTCCTGTCCTGTCCCATCCCAACACACCCCATCCCCCATGGTCCCACCAACACATACCTCCTTCCCCTCCCTCTCACCCCGGTCACACAGCAAATATCCTGATGCTGCAGTTCCAAGCCGTGTGTCCGCCCCAGTCTATGTGATCCAATGGTCTCTGACCAAGTCCCTTTGTTCAGAGGTTAATGCAAAACACACAATAGGAGAAAAAACAAAACAAAAGGAGCCAGACACAAGAGGGAGACACACTGCTGGGCTCCGGCTCTGCCTCCTGAGCCTCTGGCTAAGCTCCGCAGCACCTAGGCTGCTGGGGCATCTCCTTTCATGCTCGAGGCTGCAGGGCCTAAGGTTTCCAAGGTGCTTAGGAGAAGGAAGAAAGGAAGTAGACTACAAGCCCGTTTCTGTTCTAGGTTCCTTCCCATCCCTTTCCCTCAACCCCATGGCTGCTGGAGGATATCCTTGACTCCCACAGGTCTTTTCCCGTCTTCCAGTGAGACCCTGCCTGGGGACCAGGTTCGCTGTAAGTCACCGGAACGTGGGTGCTGGGTTGGCAGTGAGGGAGGGAGCAGAGCAGGCTGCGGGGTCTGGCAGGCTGTGGCCTCGCAGCGAGCAGGGGGCGGGTGTCAGGGAAGGCGAGAGGCCGGGGCGAGGGCAGCCGATGCCGCCGGTGCTGCCGGCCTCTGGTGGCTTTGGGGCTCGGGGCGGCTTCAGCCTGCCGGCACCGGCCTGGCACGCAGTCACCTCTCGCAGCCCCGCTGAGGAGCGGCACGTGGCGGGGTGCCCGCCGCAGCCTCGCTCCCTGGCTGGCTGCCCTCGTGCCCGCCGGCGAGCTCCGAGTCGCAGTCGAGCGCCTCGTAGATGGTTGGCAGCGTGGTCTGCTGGCTGAGGCGCTTGCGCAGGCCCACCAGCAGTGGCTGCGGCATGGAGGAGACGTCCACGTTGTTGCCGAGGTCAACCCAGGCCAGGCAGGGGAACTTGTTCATGTCCTTCATGGCGTCGGTCAGCTCCTTCATGGTGGCCCGCGTCAGGCGGTTGCCGTTGAGGGAGAGGTGGGTGAGCCTGGGCAGCGCCCAGAGGCAGGGCAGCAGCAGCCGCAGCAGCTCGTCGTTCAGCTCCGTGAAGCTCAGATCCACAGATGTCAGGCAGTCACCGTTGCTCTGCAGGTAGTAGGCCATGCGGTGCACGTCCCGCACGGTCAGGGGGATGCCCGACAGGTCCACGGAGTCCTGGCTCACCTTCTTCTGCAGGCTGCTCTTCAGGCTAATGGTGCAAAGGGGCAGAGAGAGCATGAAGGGGACTGCCCGTACCCGTCTGTGACCCGAGGGCGAGAGCACTGTGACAGGGGAGAACGCACGAAGAGGATGAGCCACAGTGTCCAGCAAAGGGTTAATGGAGCTCTCTGGGGAAGCGAGCGCAAGGTTTGCACCGTGCTTCTGGGCAGACAGAGCGGGGCTTTGCTGTACGTGCTCGGCACTTGCACCCAAACCCTGCCAGCTGCCGGAGCGTCTTCCCCTGGCACGCTCCTGAGGGTTTGTCTGTGTGTGCCGGGACAGACACTCCTGCGCAGAAAGCAAAGTGAACCAAGGTGAGCAACCTCTCCGAGTGCAGTGCTCTGCGGGGCGTGGGGGCTCTGCGTGTGCCACCCCTTCTCGGCAACGCCAAGGTCTGCTGCAAACAGGCAGCGCTGCAAAGCTGCTGCAGGGGAGAGCAGTGCTACAAGGCTGAGAAATGGATCTTGAGCCAGGAAAACAATCTATAGACAAACTGCACTCCAGGAGCGGCTTTACTGCGTGTCCCTTTAAAAGCCTTCCCAAGCAGCACTTGGTCAGTAAGCAGCGACAGTTGCTGCCTAGTTGGGTCTCTGTGGTCAGCAGATCAAATGAGATCTGCTGCAGCTGTGAGGAGGCATGGGGGGCACAAAGGTGTTAAAAGAACTCCAGACAGGTGGTCCCTGGCATTTCTTTCGCTGTCTGCCTGTGAGTGGAGTGAGGAGGCTGTAGGTAAGCAGTGCAGCAGGCGAAGCGGTGCTGCTGTGGGGCCGTTGGGTGTGCAAAGGGAGAGGGATGTGGAGTTTCGTGATGGACTGTGGGCTGGTGAGTGTGCTGTGAGAAGTGGGAACTGTGGGGCTGTAGGAGCTGGTGGGGACCTGTGGCAAGAGTAAGTGGAAATGTGTGTTGGTGTAACAGAGCAGAACCTCACCCCTCAGTGCAAGCGATCCCAGTCCTGCTGTCCTCTCTGACACACCCAGCGTCAGGGACAGGGGGGCCTCAGCAGCACCTGCACTGGTGTCGTTCATCATCTGCTCAGTGGGTCTGTCAGTGCCTTGGTGAGCTTGGGAGGAGCAGGGTGGGGTTAGGAATTAACCACCAGTCTGAAGGTCCCCACTCTTCCTATCTGGCTCTCTGTAGTGTCCTGCACACCTGTGGCACAGCCAGTCCCCGAGAGCCATGGGGACATGCAATTCCCTCGGAGGAGGCTGCAGCACCGCAGGAGCTCCGTGGCAGGTGAGAACGTCCCTACCAGCCTTGGTGTTGCCAGGCCCTCCTGCAGCTGCGGAGAGGCTGTGATGCTGCCTCCCTGCCTTTGCCTTGCACGTGTGGTTCTCGGCCTCCTGGCAAGTCCAGCCCTCAATAGGCCCCTGTGGGCACGTGAAAACAAAAGCTGCATTAGTGCAGGCAACGACCTTTCATGGACACTTTCAACGCTGGCAAACCTGTAGTTGGGCTTCCTTGTAAGAACGTGAGGTGGGAAGACTTTGTGGCCTGCCCTGTCAGTCCTCAAGCCCACAGCCTCCTGCTGTAGATTTAGCAGCACTTTGTGCAGGCTGCTGCTGCTTCTTTGTGCCCTCCTGCTTCCCGTGGGAATGCAGTGCAAAGCTGAGGCTGTGTCTGCAAGCATTTCCCCCAAGGAGCTCTCCTGGGAGAGAGGCAATTGGTGTGGAGAAACTTGCATGCAGACCTCAAGGTCTAACAGAGTATTAGCTCTGAAGGTATTAGCTCACATTTGAACCTCACCTGCCCCAGACAGCTCCTCAGGTGGCTCATGGAGGGGCAAGGGGTGCAGTGCTTGTCTGTCCTGTCCAGCAGCAGAGACTACAGCACTGCTGAATTACAACCTGTCCAAAGAGCCCTCGCTTGAAGGTGGTACCTCAGGTCTCACCACTACCAGGGCCCCAGAGACAGGACCATGAAGAATTAACCACACTGTTTGTAGCAGCGGTGCCTCTCTTGGCTGCTGCAGTAGCTGTAGGAGTTGTGAGCTCCTCCATGGCGCACTCTGGATGGCTCTGGGCTACCTTCCCCTTTTCTCCCAGCCCAAGGAATGTTCAATCCCAGCCCAGGCTGCCTGGGAGATGTATTTCAGCTCTCCTGGGCAAAGAGGGTGCTTTTTGGGGTAGTTTGTCACCAGCCACTGGCAATGATGCAGCACAACCTACCACAAGAGGGTTCAGCTCATCAGGGACCGGCTTGAAAGCTGGAGGAGTCTCAGGTTTGCCCTGGCACGGTGTAATTAATCCCTTTAGCTGTGCCAGCTGTTTTCTCTGGGCCTTTGATGAGGAGACCTCCTTTCAGCAAAAGCAAGCTTCCAGTGCAGGTGTGCAGGGACAACTCCATCTTGAGCAGGGACCTGACTGAACAGGGTAAATAGTCCCCTGGATATAGTCCAGTGGGGGCTGCTAAGAGAGGTGACCTGGAAGTCTCCTCTGGCCCGTGCTGGGTTAGAGCAGGACCTTGCCGGGGGTGCGGGGAACGCGGGGCAGGCACAGCAGCAAATCTGCGATTCTGTGCCTCTTGGTCCAAACACAGCCTGCGGCTCCTGGAAATGCTTCTTGCCAGAGCTGTCAGCCCCTGGCACGTCCTGGGGAGGGAGAGCGGCATGGAAAGGAGACACAGCTGTAGGGGCAGCTTGCCGTGGGGCCGGGAGCCAGGCCGGAGCGGGCACCGCGGAGGGCTCGGCGCTCAGGCGCCGCAGGGGCTTGCTTGGAGGGGACAGCTCTGGAAGGCTCTCGGGGTCCCCTGCGAGTGGCTCGGCCGCGTGTGCAGACAGCGCCGGGAAGCGGCAGAAGGCCCAAAGCAGCCTGCGCTGGCCGTGTGCGCTCCGCAGCACTACGGCACGGACCGGGCACGGACCGTGCCCCGACCGCGGCAGCTGCTGCCTTCTGCCGCTCCCCCAGCAACAAGCCAGTGCCCCAAGGAGCCTTTACTCAAGCAGACAAATGATCTTCCCTTAATTGATTCTCCAGACTGGACTGCTCCCGGCTGAATGTGCTTAAGCCCTCCTATTCTGTGCCAGAGCCCTCTCTCCCTCCTCTGCTGGCTTGGTTTTCTTTCTTTTCCTGTGCTTTTTTGCTGCTTCCTTTTGCCCTCATTGCTGTACCTGCCAGGGTGACTCTGGGCCTCCTGTCTCAGCACTGTGAGCTCCTCCTGTGTTTAAGTTCTTCTCTAGCCTATAAAAATGCCTCTGGTAGGGCTGCGTCTGCAGAAGCCTTTCCCTGCTGGACGCAGCCCCTCATGCTGCAGCCAGGCCCTCAGCTCTCTGGTAAGTGCTGGAACATGAGATCTGACTCCCCAGGCATGCTGTGAACCCCGGCAGCTCTCCTCCTCTCTGTCTTCTGCACACCTCCAAGGGGTGCAGCTCAATGCCATCCCTGGGGCAGGGCACAGAATAGCTGCTCACTCCTCCTGCTCTGCTGCTGTGGAGGTAAATCCATCTGCTGGCAGCCAAGGGGCAGGGTAAGTGCTTTGCTCTGAGTTATCTGACACTGGGTGTGTGTTTTCTGAGCTCCGCTGAGCTCTCCTCCTCTTGGAGGCAGGGGGGCATGGCACAGAGGACACCAAGCTCTCAGGCTCTCTTGCAGCAGCTGAGAAAATGCCAGGTTTATTGCCAGGGAAATGGGTCATCCATTATCCCCTGATTTCTGCAGCTAAAATGGGCTTAAAGATTGCTTCAGCTTTTCTCTTTGCGGAACAAAACAGCTACTTAGCAATGTGGCTTGCTCGATGCCCCAGGGACTTGTGGGCAGAGGGCTGCAAAGCACTGGAGGCTGGGCTCAGCCTCATGCTGCTGCAGCTGGGGCTGGGGGCACGGTTGTAATTGTGGGGATTTGCACCTGACAAGGATCTGGACCCTGGGTGGAGGAAAGCAGATTGTGTTGGCGTCATCTGCAGCGAGCTTAGGGGAGAAACAAACTCCCACTCCCTCAGGTGCCAGAGAAGTGGGTGCAGGAAAGGAATTCTGTGAAGCTTGGAGAAAGAAGCAAGGGCCAGCAGCAGCTTGCCCACACTGCCTGTCTGCAGCTAGCCACACCAGCTGCCTGCCTCCTCCTGTGTGGAAGGGGTCAGTGCCCTGCTTGCAACCCAGGTCCAGCCCTCCCGAGGGCTGAGAGCTCTTCTAAGTACATCCCTTGGTGACACAAGTTGTTGCTTGCATCATTCCCAAACCCCTGCTGGGGTCTGTCCTTTCTCCCACTTATCCCTTCCCTAGATGTCAACTCTACTCTTCAGCAAGCATTAGCCACGGGTCTCCAGCTAGAGCATCAGCTCGTGGCCATGTGAGATCCACGCAGGGGGCTGAGGGACCCTATCTCTTTCCTATCTCTTGATCAGAAATGTGGGCTGGCAAAGGGATAAAACCATCTTGTGTCTCCCTTGTTTTTTCCCCAGAGACCTTTCTCCTCTCCCCACATAAGGTTCAGTTCCTGACTCCTTGGAACTAATCTAACAGAAGCTAGTTCAGAGCTGTCCTGAGATGAAGCAATTAGGAGACCTAAATTAATTACTAGTTGCTTGTCTCCAAGACCTGTCCCAGAGGACCTAACCCTTAGGCCTCAAAGCTCTTCCAGGCTTGGAGTCCATGCAGCTGAGGGCTTGCACTTTTCATTAGCACTGAATCCCTTCAGCTTCTTGCTCCTCAGCTGTGCTCTTTGGTGGCTGCAGGGAAGGGGCACAGCAGCTCCTGACTGTTGCTCTGGGTGGGACTTGCAGCAGCTACAGCAGTGCCTCACCTCCTCAGCTTCCTGGGGTTTGGAGGAGCTTGTTCAGCCCAGGAATGTCCAGGTTCCTGGACTCTCAGCCTCATTTCCTCCCCTCAATGCTCTGCAGAAATGCTGGGAGGGCATGGGAGAGGACTCTGGTAGGGAGAGATGCCCACCACTGCCTGCCTGTCTCCAGGGCATTAGCAGCTTTCTCCCCCTCTCCTCACTTTTGTTTCATTTGCTTCCAAATGCAAAACTTTTCCTGGTGTCAGTCTCCCAGCACTGTGCATCCCCTCCCTCATTAACAGACCCTGCCAGCAGTGGCTAATTAGCCATGAGTTGGGTATCTCTTGGCTGCTCTTCCTTGCACAGGTACCAGTGACAGGCATGTTTGGATGGCTTCTGTGAGCAGTAATTTAGGGAATGCACTCCAAGTGCTCAGCTTAATCCTTAGCTTTGCTTCCCTGTGGCACAGGGTGCTGCTGGGCAGGGCTGGCTTTAGCTGCCTCTAGTGAGACCTAGGGAAGGACAGAGAAGCCTCAAGTGCACTGACCTAGACTGACCCAGCCCAAGCTGTTCCAAGGCTGGCCCCAGCACCTCTGTGAAGCTGGGGGCAGGAGTCTCTTAGCCACATCTCCATGCTTGCACTCAAGCTGCTTTGGTCAGCCACCAGGACATCCCTCACCATGGACAGAAGGGAGTGCAAATGTAGCCTTTCTCCTACACCCTTCTGCAGCTGGGGTAGGACATGGATGCCTACAAGTGATGCAGCCAAGAGTCTCTACTCCTGCCTCTGCTGTTGTCTTCACTCTGTCCTTAAAGGTGTTTTTGTCCTCTGATTTTTATTTCCTTGTTAAGGCCTGTCCTAGCAAAGCAGGGAGTGCTGCTGCCTCCTCACTGTAAATGTCAGGAACTGGTCCACGTCCTTGTCAGACATTCAAGTGTGGCAGGGCCATGAAGGCAGAAGGTCTCTGCTGATTCCTTTTGAGTGGCCTCTGCACCTCAAGATCCCCTGTTTCACTCCTTGTCTCTGTCCCTCTGTCAGTGTCCTGCTCCTTCTGCCTGCCAGCCCTGGACTTTGCTTCTGCTCTGTGACAGGGCAGTGTCCAGCTGCTGGATGTCCCTTTCTGCTCTCTCCCACAGCCCTTGCAGATGCACTTGCCTGCCTCTTGATGCTGATGGGCAGTCCTTGGCTGTCTCTGCACTCTAAGAGAGAAGGGGACAGTTTCTGCCTCTCTCTGCAACTCATTCACCAGTTCATGTCTGTCCAGCTGGCATCTCTGAGCAGCAGCTTCTGGAAAACCTTGTGTGGGGCAGTCCCTGTGCTCCCATGTGAGGTGGGAGAGTTACCATGTGGCTTTAGTTAACTGATGGCATTCTCTAACTTGGCTTCCTACCTCTGCAGCAGGAATCATGGTGCCTACTTCCCCTGTTGCATAAGGGCAACCTGAAACTGTAGTTAATATTCACCTCATGCCACATGAAGGGTAGGATCTGCTCTGCCAGGGCTGTCAGCTGCTGCCCTGAGTGATGCTTTCAAGAAGAAAAAAAAAGATCTAAAGCCCTTTAGAGCTGTTTCTGTGCAGCCTTCTAGACACTTCATTGCATTTTAAAAGTGTAGGCAGTGCCGCAGTGGCTGAGCACTGCACATCAATAACTGAGAACCAGAGGAACGCACCCAGAAGGGAGACTCCACTTCCCCACCCAGCTTTGGATTAGCCAAGGGAAGCTCATTCAGATGTGCACAGTAAGACTGCAGTGAGGCTTGTGAGAAGGGAAGCTCAGCTATGTGTGGTGTGCACTCTGCTGCCTTTGCTCTCCCATCGCCTGTTGGTGTGTGATAAATCTGAGGGTGTCTGTGCTAGGAGCACACTGCTTGCAGAGATCCCTTTCTGTCTGCTGCCTGCCTGGTTTGTGGATTCAGGTCTGACCCTCTGCACTCAAAGGCAGCAGTTACACTGAGGATGATACATAAAGGTCCCTGGCACGGCTTTGCCAAGGACGTTTAGTTGTAACCCACAGCTTCATGGTGGCAGTTAGAGGCTGCAGTCCAGCCCTCAGACAGAGGCTGCCTTCACCTGGTCCCTTTCTCCCTCTCCTCTCTGAATTGCAGTCCAATGTGGCTTTGCCCTCACAGTAATTCACCCCTTGGCTTCAGGGCTGGAGGTGGTGGCACTTGCACTGGGACATGCAGCTCTGCAGTGCTGAACTAAGGAAGCCTTAAGATTTCTGAAAACAAGAACTAGTAACACCCAAAAGTTCTGCATCTGGCAGAATGCCGCAGAAGTGCTGCTGGCAGCCTGAAAAGCTTATGGCTGCAGGGAGGAGCATCTCTTAGTCCATTCCTCTTCACACCATAAGCATCACACTGAGATGGAGTTACACAAGGCTGCAGAATGTATTCTGCTCCTGGAGGGAGTGACCTAAACAACTGCGAAGTGGTGCTGAAGCTGAGCTGCTGTTAGGATAGCAGGGGCTGAGAGCTGTGCAATGAGGTTATGCTAGTCTCTGCTCTACAAATCTTATCCTCCAGCTTGTCAGGTTTTAATTTTACACCCCCAAGAACTTGACTTCCCTGTTTGTTCAGGCAGCCACCCCAGGCAGGGGCAGCTGCGAGGTGCAGGCTGTTGGGGGGAGGCTGCAGCCCTGAGGCAGGGTTTGGCAGGAAAGATCTGAGCCTCTTGCTTTTGGTGTGGCAAACCTGCCTGAGCATCATCTGAGCAGCTAAAGAGTCTCTTTGGGTGACTGCACAGCTGGGGCACTGCAGACAGACACTGCCAAGCAGCCTCAGGGGTGGATGCAGGGGGCAGAGTGCCCCTGAGCGCCGCCTTCAACAGCTCTATCGAGACAGCAGACCCAGCTGGATCTCTGCTTGCTCCAGCTGCTGCTGCACTGAGCCCCCTGCGCTGCAGGAGGCTTTCTCCTTCCCTGTTTCCGTAGGGACTGCTGCTGGCCTGGGCATTCAGCTAGTGCCAGCACATAGCCTGGTGTCTCCCAGGCACGGGGCAAGGTGCCCCACTGCAGACACCGCTGTTGGGAGCTCTTTAGAGGTGTGGCTGGGCAGGACAAACAGCAGCCTGCTGTGTCCTGGGCACGGTGCCTTGCACTCTGTGCAGCCACAGCCCCAGGCTGGACGTGGTAGTGGATACAGGCAGCAGCTCTGGCTTCAGTGGGGAGCAGGATTGTGGTTGAGGAGATTCAGAGGGACATACCTATGCGACTGCAGTCACCTTTGCTGCTTTGCTAACTTAGTCTGGCTGTGGGTATTTGGTGTCTGGTTGGGCTCTGTGGCATGAAGAGCCTCAGAGTGCTCCTGCTTGATGGAAGTGTGATTGGCTCTGAACAGAGAGCAGGGTCCCAGCTCTCCTGGCATTGCTGTGTACTGCAACAGGAGTGCTTGAAGTGCATCTTGTCCTTGCTGCTGTGTGGGTTCATGGGTGGCTCATCTTTGTGCTTTCTGGGTGTTTTGATTCCTGCTGAGAGTGGATGGAGTCCTGACTACAGCTGGCTTGTTTCTGACCCACTGCTGCTTGGTGGGGGGGGAGGAGCACTTGATATGTGACCTTGCTCCAGTGCTGCAGGTCCTTTCCATCTCCCGTGCACCTCTCCATAGCAGCCCAAATGTAATTAGAGGCTGGCAGATGTTCTAAGCTCTGTGTATGGCTGGGTGGTTAATTATCTGCTGGGCCCATCTGACAGGCTGCCAGGAAGTGGAAATCACATTGCAGGAGAGAACAGGGGGGCCCTGCATCAGCTCTGAGAGCCAGAAACCAAAGCCCAGGAGCCTGCAAAAGCAAGAGGAGAGCTTAGTTCCTGGCTGTGGTATCCACACACTGATTCCTCCCTACTGACCCAAATCCCCACCAGATTTTTAACAATGCCTTCGAGGGATTGCTGCTACACCCCTGCCTTTGGGACCTTGAAAAGCAGGAAGGGCACAGGTTCAGAGACAGGTTATGGTAAAATACTCCCTCTAGCAGAGAGGGAATTGGGAAACTCATACCAGGTGAAGACAGCCTTGACCAAACTGAGCCCTGATCTCTCCACTGCATCAGCTCTCTCTTGCCTTCCATTTCCCTGCAGCAGCCTCAGATGCCAACTCCGCAGGCGCCTGTTGGTGCAAGCTGCAAACCAGTTCCTCTCCAGCCTGAGAAGAGGAAGCTCTGCTCTTTAATCTTTAATCAGCATGACTTTGCCTTATGTAACACCTTTCAGCTGGGCCTGGCTGCCAGGCAGGGATGCCCATCTCAGACCTGTGTTTCCATCTCTCACACATTAGTTTGTTGCCCTCTCCCTGACTTTGCTCGCAGGTGCTCTGCACCTGGCCAGTACCTTGGACCTGGCCCCTCTTGGGGCACAAACCTGTTCCCTGTGGTGTTAGTGCTGAGTTTGCAGCAGGCAACTCTCTGCTGTCCCTGGGCTGTGCAGAGGGAAGGCCTCCAGTTTGACTCTCTGGTCTGGAGTCCAACTGAGGAAAAGTGTTTTTTTTTCTGCCTGGAAAACAAACAAACAAAAAGCCAAAGCAGGAATGTAGGGGCAGAGGATTGAGTTACATAGCGGCAGGGAGGGATTTTTTTTCACCTGGGAAACCAGAATGAGACTGGATTTCAGCAAAAGGGAGCTTGGAAAAGAATGGAGACAGTCACCCTCCATAGAGCTCTCCCTGTTTCCAGCACCTCTCTATCTTGGAGGAGACTGGGGTGAGGTCAGACCTGCTTTCTGCATCCTGCATCACCAGTGCTGTGCAGGATCCCACAGGGAAAATCTCATCTGAGTGAGTCTGGAAAAGGACTTGCTCAGCTCAGGTCCCCTGGCTTTGTTCTGTGCCACTGCAAACTGGCACCAGCAGTCTGCCCTGGGAGGGGCTGAGGGTGAACCCCCTCAGACTTGGTGCCAAAGTGAGGCTGGTGGCCTGGCAGTCCTGATGGTAGGGGTGATGCTGCAGCAGGGATCTGTCTCCTACAATGAAAGGTAGGGTGGCAATGTCTGTCCCATGGGGGCCTCTATGCATCAAAGCTTCTGCAAGCCTCAGGAAAGCCCAAGGCTGCTTTCAGAGTGCTGCCAGTTCTGCATTTCTTTCTCTCCAGTTCTACATTTATCCCTGTGAAGCTTGTGGGGCTGACAGGAGCTCTTTTCTGTCTTCTGGCTGAAGACAAGACAGGGAAGTGGCTGTCTGGGTGTGTCTGGGGTAGTGCAGAGCAGCTGCCACCTGGTACCCATGGCCAGTGTGCCCTTAGATGGGCTCCCTGTCTGAGGCTTATCAACTCTGGTCCCTCTCCTGGTCCTGGCAGAGGAGTGGGAGGTAAAGAAGGGTGGCCAGCTCTCTGCCAGTCACCCCAAAGTAGTTCCTGCTGACTGGGGTGGTCAGTTTGTGATGCAGCCTTGTGATGGGAGACCCTTCCCACGGGCAGGGTGGTTGCACTGGGGTAGGCAAGGAAAGTGGTCCTGGGGCCAAAGGTGCTGCAAGCCCTAGCAGGAGGTCTGTCTGTGCTGTGCAAGCAGTGGGACTGATTTCAGTGCACTCAGGAGAGGCCGAGGAACTGTCAGGCAACTTAAACAGCAAATAACAAACCAGGTGAAGGAGAGAGGTGTTGGCACTGCCCCTCTGCTGCTGACAGGGGTTTTCTAAGAGAGCCTGCATGGCAGCCAGTCCTGCCCTTGAGGAAGGGCAGTAGCAGCAGGCCGGGATGGTGCCTGGCTGCAGCACAGTTTCTCCTGGCAGAGCCCACTCCGTGCCCATCCACACCGTCCCTGCCAGGCTGCTTACCACATCTGGGACTTCCTGCGGGGCATGCCGTGCCGGTGCCATTTGGAGTGGGGGGTCAGGTGGTAAATCAGCTGCCTGCAGATCCTGTCCGAGGACTTCCAGGGGTCGTACTCCTGAAAGCAAAGGGACAGCTCACAGCACCGCAGGGAGCGAGGGGCACGACAGAAACAGAGCTGGTAGTGGAGGAGGGACTTGCATGTGAGGAAGGAGACAAAGAGAAGAAAGGACACAAGCGAGGTGGTGAGGAGGCCTGAGGTGTCTCTGGCACATGCCATCTCCTCCTGGCGGGGAGGACGAGCAGCAGGAGCCCTCCAGCTGTGGCACAAGGCGCCTCGGGGGATTTGCTAGGTAAACACAGAGTGAAGCTGTCAGGGAATATGCTGATTTCCTCTTTATTGCAGGCAGTTTGAGTGCTGCTCTGTGGGCCAACAGCTGCACTGTGGCTTTCTTAGGCTGCCACTGAATCAGCTGAATTCCCCAGAGATGCGCTGCCAGCCTGTGGCTCTTCTGCTGTGCCAAGCAGAGAAGCATCCCAGCCCCAGTGCTCAGCCAAGCATCCCCTGATCCCTGCCTCAGCTCTTCTAGGAACCTCGCAGGGATTGGCCAGGGCATTTGGGTTAGGTACCTTGCTCGAGACTGGCAGGGCTGCAGCTGGCAGCCTGCTGTCACCTACAGCAGCAAAGCTTTCCGAGCACTGCAGGTGTGGAAGCTGGCACTGCGTTCTGCACTTGCCAGCTCGCAGCTGAGAATTGCCCTCCTGTTCCTCCCCATGTCTTGACTGATTTAATTCCCACTGACAGGCTGGAATTGCACTCAGCCTGCCTGCCTATAATGCAGTTACAGCCACCAGATGCTCAGGCAGGTCTGCTGATCTGTGTGCTCAGGGCTCTCTCTGCGTTGCTTTGCTGTGTTGCAAAGTGGCCTCTGGGCTGGGGAAAGGCTTCACCTTTTTGGGACACTGCAGGTCTCTAGCGAGGCTCATCAGCAAGTCGTGGGAGATGGGATCCACCAGGTTGAGGAAAGTTGCATTTTTGTAGAGCACTTCATTGAGGAATGTTCCTTCCAGGCCCAGGTCCTACAAGAGAGACAGACAGACCCACGGGCATCCTTGGAGCTAGGACCTGTGGTGCTCCAGACCAGGCAGCAATGCTGAGGAGGTGCCAGCTGGTCCCTCAATACAGGAAACTCTCCCAGGAAGGTGAAGCAGCTGGGGCTGGCCCAGCATTCCTGTGATGGGGATGTGGACAGCCAGTGAGCTGGATGAGCTGCAGCCTTCAGAGGACCTAATCAGCCCAGGCACTGCCCACCCTATTTGCACTTACCAGAGGAAGGTGAGAGCAGTGTCACCCCCAGGCTGGCTGGAGCCCAGAGGGAGCAGGCTGCAGAGATGCTCACAGTCGTGTCAGCCTCTCTCTGTGAATCTGCTGCAGCAGCTGAGCAGGAGGACTGCTCTAAACCTGCTTCTCCAGCCTCAGCTTTTCTGGGAGAATCAGACCTTTGTCAGGTATTTAGATCCTTCCACACATGGTGGCAGTGGCAGGCTGAGCAGAAGTCCTCTCCTTTGGAATAGGCTTAGCTGTGCTCTGAATCTCTCAGCAAGCACTGGCAGTGTGGTCTTCTGGCTGTAATGGTAAGCTCATAGCTCCACAACAGTCTTGGGCAGTTCTCTTCTTCCTCACTGTGAGCCAGGGGAACATCTGTGGTCCATGCCACTTCCCTGCCTGGACTGTGGGATGGGGCACCTTTGGACATGCTGGCAGAAACCTCAGCATCCCTGGGGACAAAAAGCCTCCCCAGGGGTCTGATACTGCAAAACCCCCTAAGCTCTTTCTTGCAAGAGGGAAAGCTAAGATCTAATACATGACACAGTTATTGCAGTCGGGAGGTGCCACAGAGCTGTGAGATCAGCCTCTGGGAAAGAGAGATCCCACACTCACAGGAAAATACCCTGAGGACAGAAAAAGATCCCTGGGAGTAGAAATGTAGGAGAGAGAAGCTCCTTAATACAGACAGTGCTGGGCTGGCCTGATAAGGAGGGCTCTGCTGAGAGAGGAAACAAGCCCTGTGCCCATCTGCCTGCTGCTGCCAGGAGAAATGAATAAGCAAGTGGGTGCCCCATATGTTCACACTGCTCCACCCAGTGTGCTGCAGGCAGCACCCAGCCAGAGATGCTCTGAGAGCTCCAGAGAAAAAGAGCTGATGGAGGAGTTAGGTGTGCACACAAACATCACCAGCGGGGATGGAGCCAGGGCTGGCAGAGGTGTGGGAGCTTAAACCCAAGCAGCAAGCAGAGCCAGTCGTGTGTCTGCTCTCTCCTGCTCTAGACAAGCAGGGAGCGAGCAAGGGACACAAAGGCAGAGAGTCCCTGGGTGCAGGTCTGGTGGGGGAAGGGAGAACAAAGGCTTGACAGACTCCTCACCACCTGTACACAGGTGCCAGCTGCAAGCAACCAAGGAACCCAAGCAGTGGATGGGTCCTGAGGGACAGACAGCCCCAGCTGGCTGTGGGCCAGGAGCATCCCAAGGCATCATGCCAGTGTCTTCCTTAGCCATAAGGCTTCGGGGAAGTGGAGCCTCCCACGCCGAGCGTAATAGGCATGGAGGAAGCAGTCTGGGGAGGGCGGCACGGCTGGGCAAGCAGTGCTGCATGGCAGAGCAGTGATTAGGCTCCCCCAGTTGGAGCTGTACCATTTAGATGAATCTGTGTGCCCGTTATAAATCCCTGTCTGCAAGGGGGCTATAAATAATGTAGCTGTAAATGTTCACTTCACATTGACAGTCCATAAATTCTTAGCCCAGGGATGTTCTCTGGCTCCTTTTTACTCATTTCCCCCTCGCTCGTTCCTTGGCAAAGTTTGCACCACCTGAAGGGTGGCTGCAGACAGCAGCATGTGCTGAGCCTTGCCAGGGCTGTTATCCTGAAAATGACCATGTCTTGGCACAGGGAAATCAGTCTCTACCAGAGGTTTGCTGGTACAAGGCTATTGTTTACCCTGGCTTCAGCAGAGGGCTGCTCTGCCTTCTGCCCATGGGTATTTCTAGGACTGGTTTGAGGTGCCAGGGAGCTGTCCAGGGGCTCCTGTGCAGAGCAGGTGTCCACGTGGGCACACCTGTGCTTCACAGCTGGTCTCTGTGCAGGCTTCTAACATGCTGGGGTATTGCATCTCTGCTGGTGGATCTGCCTCTGCCTGCCTTGCTTGCTTGACTTTATTGCTTTGCCAAGTGGGATGCTCTCCAGAGGCCCCTTCCAATCCCTACCATTCTATGATTCCACTCTTCCAACATCCTAGAAGCAGCCTGCAGCTCTTTGGAATCTGTAGTCCACAGGTCAAAGCCCACTGGCAGATACCACTGACACCTGCAGGGCTGGACAAGGTCTGTGTCTGCTGGGAGCAGCAGGAGACACACATGCAAGTCTGTCTTCTGCTCTTGCTCAGCCCCTCTGCCTGCTCTGGGGTCCCACCAGAGCTCTGCCTTCTCTGGGGTGTTTGCACCCTGATCCAGGGCACAGTGACAAGGTATGGTGCTCAATGTCCTCGCTGCCCTCTGGGCTAAGCAAGGTGTCTCTCTTTTACAGGTGACAAACAGAGCCTCACCTGGGACACTCTCAACTGTGACTGCTGAGTGCTACTGCCAAGGTAAGCAGCCTGTGTGAGGAGGGATGTGGTGGGGACTGAGCCCAGGGCTGGGGATGGGGAAATTGGTAAAAGAGAAAAGATGCTGATCACAGTGTGCTTGGAAGCTGGCACTGAGGAGGACTTGGAGGACTTGCCTGACCCCACACTGCCTGACAGCTGTGTTTAGCTGTTGGAGGGTGTGGCAGACATTGGTGGTGTAGCCCTGGCTGAGGCCACAGCAAGCTGGAGGCTTTGGGCTGGCGTTGGATGGGCTCTTGCCCTGCTCTGCAGGGAGGCTGCATCGTTACTACAGAACGCATGTCCCACTGCTCTGCCGTGAACAGAGGGTCACTGCTTTGGCGTGGACAGGTGTGATGGGCACCAGACATAACAAGGGGGTCTGGAAAGGCAGTGGGCAAAACATGAGTGTCTGGGACGTGGTGGTTCTCAGAGCAGCTGTGGGGAAGCTGAGCACTGAACTGATCCTGAGAGGAGCTGGCAGGTGGCACTGAGAGGAGAGCTTAGAGTAGCTCCTCCACTCCAGCTGGCCCCACGACTCACATCCAAACCCTAGCTGCTCACAGATGGACCTTCTGGAGACCTCTGAGGTCTGCCAAGGATTTCAGTGCTTCAGCCTCAAGGAGAGGTTCTGAGCACTACAGTAAATGACATTCTATGGCTGCGGCCTCTGGCGTAGCCTACAAAAGTCTGCTCGTGTTAGCTCGCCGCAGTCACTGAGTGAGTGGTTGCCTCCTCTTCTTCACCAGCTTCTTGTGGCAGTGCCTTGCCAGGACTGCCTCGTTCAGCCCTCGCCTGCCACACTGCTGCACCTGTGCAGGCTTTCTGCTGAGGGTTTATCTGCCTATATATGCAACAGGGAGAGTGTTTGTCATGCTGGGAATAGTCCTCATGGGAACCCTGAGGCAGTGGACAGGGGAAATGGAGAGGTATTTGTTGGTCCTGTAAGTTCTGACTTATGGGTGTGCAGCTCGCTGGTAGCCTGAGCATTGAGCACCACACCTGATGTTGTATTGTAGACCCTAGGGTGTTCAGAGCAGAGACAGGGCTGTGAATGCAGCACCTCACACCTGGTAGTGTGGCTGTTTGAGCTGCCCAGCCAGTCCCTGCTCCTGTGTACCCACACTCAGAGGTTTCTTGGCACTATGGTGAGAAACTGAGTATGTTCTCAAGATGAAGTAGGTCACTGTCTAATGAAGAACAGGATCAGCTAAGAACTGATGGTGGTTTATGTCCAAATCAGAGGGAGGATTTCTCCCCTGTGCTACTGATTGCAGAGCTGCCTGCATTTTGGGGAGCTGAGTTTGCCTGGAAAGTGATGGTAGGACTGAGCGATGGAGGAGATGGCTCCGTTCCAGCAGCAGAGCTCTGTCCTCGGCATCAGTTTGGCACCACAGTGTCTGCACAGTGGCTTTGCTGTTCCTGAATGGCGGCAGACAGGAGCAGGCTCCCGCTGATGGCACTGACCCCTTTACCTCTCAGCCTAGACTGTCCCAGAGGTCCTCTCCAAAGCCATTTTGGGTTTTCTCAAAGACAGATCTTGGCCGTTCTGGCTAGGCGGGCACAACGGGGTGCGGCGGCGGTGGGATGGCAGTGGCATTTCTCCAGGGTTCATCGATCCTGAGCGCACTCAGGCGCTGACATGGAGGGGTGTGGATGGGGACAGCTGATGTGTGGAGAGCCCTTTCCCTGCGTGCAGCACAGCCCTGCGGCCAGCTGCCTCCCGGCCCCTCTCTCCCTGCCCCCGGCAGCCCGGCCAGGTGCCCCTCGCCCGGGCGGGGACGCGGGGCCGTGGCGGGGAGCCAGAGCGGGTGTCGCCTACCGCAGCCGCTCCAGCTTGCGCCTCGGGGACCCGCACAAAGAGCCCGGCCCGGCCCGCACCGCCGGGAGGGGGCTCGTAAAGCTGCTCTCCCTGCTGCACAGCCACGGCTGGGGGGAGCTGAGCCTCCGGCCCCTCGGCACCGCCCGCGCCGCGCACGGCTCTTTGTTGCCCGCCCTGCCCGCGATGCCCTGTTCCGCCGCCCCGGCCCTGCCCGCGATGCCCTGTCCGGCCGCCCCGACCCTGCCCCGGGTCCCGGCTCGCCCGTCAGCGTTTACCTTCCGAAGCAGCCTGAGGATGTGCACGGCGTGATCCCGCTTGTGCTCCCGGATGGTGGCTTGGATCTCCCGCAGCCACCCCACCCGCCGCACGTAGGGCGCCGGAGAGGCTTTCCGCAGCACCCCCGGCAGCTTCTGCGGGTGGAGGAGTAGGGAGGAGAGGTGGAAGTCACCCCGGCCGCTCTCCGGCCTGCCGGCGCCGGCTTCCTCGGCGCTCTCCTCCTCCAGGCTGCTCTGCCGGCTCAGTCGGGAGCCCATGGCCGCGCTGCCGCCGCGCTTCGGACCGGGCGGGCACCGGGCTCGGGGCCGGGCTCAGTGCCGGGGGAGGAGGGGGCCTGGGCCGCCCCGCCCGGCCGGCTCCGCCCCCGCTCCCCAGCCGCTGCTTCCCGGCACCCCCGGATCAGCAACGCCCCAGGGGTATCTTACTGACTCGGGTCCCTGTCCCGGCACCCGCTGCCTCTTCTCCCGGCGGCGCCGCCTCCTCCTGGGGCTGTTCTGCCGGGAGATGCTTGGTGCGGAAGACAAAGAAGTGGATGCTGCCGGCACCGCTCCTCGCATCCAGGCAGCCTAGGGAGCGTCTTTTTGTCCCTAAGCAAACTCTTGAACGCTGCAAAAGGTTGTCGCGATTAAGGGTGGTTTAGGACATGCCATCCGGCTGGCACCGCTGCTGTGGGCTGTGCTTTCTGTCAGCTGCTGGCCCCAGGCGAGGTGTCTTTGTGAATCTAGAAGGTGGTAGGAATTTTGCCCACCATCAGCTGTCTGCAGCTGACAATACAATGCTGGCACAGTTCCTTGCCTGCTGTGGCTGGTAGTGGTTTCCCTCCCCCTCTAGCAGAGCACAGCCAGTCCAGCACATGCCTTTTCTCAGACCAAATCCCTGCTGTTCATCAGGATGGTGAAACCCAGATCCTGGACCCATCTCCAGACACTCAGATTTTGCTCCCAGTGTAACCAGTGGCTCAGCATGGCCTTTGTCTTTCTGGAGCAGGAGCCTTGGGCTTACTTCTGTGAGGGGCAATCACCACACCGAGTCCAGGTACCCACGACAGACCACAAGTCATAGAATGGTAAGGTTGGAAGGGACCTCAAAGATCATTCAGTTCCAACCCCTGCCATAGGCAGGGACACCTCCCACTAGGACAGATCACTCAAGGCCTCATCCAACCTGGTCCTGAACACCTCCAGGGAGGTTGTGGAGCACAGAAGACCTCCCTGGGCAACCTGTACCAGTGTCTCACCACCCTCACTGCAAACAACTTCCTCCTAACATCCGGTTTCAATCCCCCCTCTGTCCCTTCAAACCCACTGCCCCTTGTCCTGTCATTGCAAGACCTTATCAATAGTCCCTCCCCAGCCTTCCTGGAGCCCCCTGCAGATACTGGAAGGCTACTCTAAGCTCTCCTGGAAGCCTTCTCCTCTCCAGGCTGCACAGCCCCAACTCTCTCAGCCTGTCCTCACAGCAGAGCTGCTGCAGCCCTCTGAGCATCTCGGTGGCGTACTCTGGACTTGCTCCAACAGTTCCATGTCCTTCCTGTGCTGGGGGCTCCAGAACTGCACACAGGACTCCAGGTGGGGGCTGAGGAGAGCAAAGTCCTGCACCCAGGTCTGGTAGCTGTAGCTGAGAGCATACAGCCCAGGGTTCCCACTGCCTCGTGTGTCCATCAGACAAGGACCATGTGATGCATGCCCAGAATTATTTGTTCTTATGGCCATTGAGTCCTTGCTCTGGAGGAACAGGGATGGAGGTGGCTCTGTGCTGCACAGAGCCAGCAAGGTTCATTGTCCTGCCCAGTGCCCCTCAGGAGCAGGAGTGGAGGTATGGGTGCTCTGTAGCCTCTTTTGAGCACTGTGGGTGACCTGAGTCTGGCTTGAAGAGACAGGGACAAAGTGGGTCTGGACTCTAAAGCAGCCTGGCCCTTCTCAGAGTTTTACACAAGGTTTGATCAAACAAAAGGCACTTCCCTCTACCTGAGCACCTGCAAGAGGAACTGACATCGACAGCTCCTGAGGTATTACTGAGCCTGACTCAGGCTGATCTCATTCGGAGGAAGCAGATGCTGAGTAAGGACTTCAGGCTCTGGTCGGAGAGCTTTGAGAGAGGCTGGGTCAAGAGACACTTGTGTGGAGTGCAGTGGCATGACCGTGGGAGTGTCACTGGGAGCAAAGGGGAGGACAAAAGCTGCCTGGCAGAGAGCCGTGGGTGAAGGTGTCCGTGGAGGGTTGTGCCGTGGCCTTTCCCTGCTGTCTGGCAGCTGAGCAGGCTGCCTCAGATCCCTGTTTCTCCTTGCTCTGTTGTGCGAGTGCTGCCGAGAGGAGCAGCAGCAGTGTTTGCATCCTGAGCACCAGCTCAGTGGCAGAAGGGCTTTGTGTGGCTGAATTGTCCTCCTTATCTGCAGGAGTCAGGAGAAGGAAACATAATCTGCAGTGTACACTTGGAGACCGTGAGCATTGTTCCGAGGCAGGGGGAGCAGGCAGCTCAGGAGGTGGCACTGTTACCAGGATACCTTCTCCTCTGTGTGGGGCTTCACAGTATCCCACCACAGATCAAATCCTCTTAACCAACAAACAGCTGTGGGAGCAGCTCAGCTGGCTCCTGTCTGCCTGCTTGAGAAGTGGGAACACAACAGCAGTGTGGATAATGAGAGCTAATGAGAAACGCAGCGGTGCTCTGCTGGGGGTTACTGGAGGAGCATGGCTGCCTGGCAGCTCTTTGTAGACCCAGAGATAATCCTGCCCTATCTGAGTGTGCTTTCCAAGGGCACATGCCAGCCACGGCTAAGATGATCAACCAGCTTTGCTGTGTGCAGTGGGAGGAGGCGGCAGCAGCTTGCCTGGGAGGGGCAGACTGACAGAGACTGCATCTCTGCTCCTGGCCAGCCCTAGGACTGAGCCAGGAGATGAAGATGCAGGACCTTGTCCCCCACCTTCTGTTTCCTCTTTGCTACAGTGGTGAGGGCACCTGAAAGCTGTGCAGGGAGAGAGATCAGCTCATGAACTTGTTGGGTAGGAGGGAGTGGGAGCTGTGGGGCCCCTCACAGTGTGGCTTGGAAAGAGGAATCCTTCATCCCATTCATTCCTCTCAGAAGGAAATGAATTTGCTTGTGCCACAAACGCCGGTGGATGTGAGGCTGAAGAGCCTTGTCCTGCTGCAGCAGCCACCTCAGACCTTAGATCATCCCTAGCTAGCTCCTTGCCCCTCTAGCCAGGACACAAAGCACAGTGGGGTTTGTGGGTTTGCTCTGTTTATCTCCTAGCGCTCACTTTGCTCTTTTGATCTCTCTTGAGGTTTGGGTGGCTGCTCTCCTCAGACACCCCTGGCTTGCTCCTGCCATTGCACAGCAGCACACAGCCCCCCAGGACTCCCTTTGCCTTTCAGTAGACTGGGGAGGGAGGGAATGGTAACTGCTCAGCCCTTACAAATTCACACTGGCAGCCATGGTCAGTGGCCAAGACCTCTCATTTCTGTGGTGTCTCTTCCCTGCAGAGCCTGTGGCCTGCCTAGTGCCAGGCTGGGAGACCAGGCTCAGGTGCTGTGGCTGAGGGTTGTGGTTTCCTCCCTGCCATACCTGGAGGGTTGTTTTGTGCTTGCAGTCTGTGCCCTTGTTCTGTTTGAGAAGAGCTCAGCACCAGAGCTCTGACTGCAGAGACTGTCAGGCTGGGTCTCTGGAGCCCCAGCTTGTGCCCCTGCCCTT
The DNA here is from genome assembly GCA_013399055.1 of Ramphastos sulfuratus. Taxonomy (NCBI): domain Eukaryota; kingdom Metazoa; phylum Chordata; class Aves; order Piciformes; family Ramphastidae; genus Ramphastos; species Ramphastos sulfuratus. The sequence continues at coordinate 56,055 of WBNM01013988.1, forward strand.
TGCCGTGCCCCTGCTGTGGCTGCAGTTCCAGCAGCCTCTGCCCGGGAGGAGCTGGCGCTGGCAGGCTGAGCCAGGTGGGTCTGCCCCGAGTGCTGCTCCAGCTGGATGCCAGTGGCAGTCCTGGGTGTGTTTGCCTTGTGTGCGATGAAGGCAACGTTTGTGACCGGTGTGGCCGGGCTGGAGGTGTAACTGATTAATGTAGTGTTTAAGAAGGGAAGGAGGATTAAGTGGGTGGTGAGGTGGTGTTGCCAGACACTGTGGTGACTGCCTCATGCTTTCACAGCTTCAGCTTTTGTTTGCCTGCAAAGCAACTCGGCTGAGCTCCTGAGCTGCTGCTATGATTTGTGACTCTGAGCTCTGGCAGATCCCTCAATGCCAAGCCTCCTGCAGGGAAGGGAGCTGCAGCCTTGGAGGGGCACGGGCAAAGAGCTAGTCCAGGCTCTGCTGTATCTGGGGGAAGATTTGCTTTGCTGTTTGGCCATGATCTGCTCAAGGGGCAGTGCATGGGGGAAGCTTCACAGCCCACACACTTGCCAGCTCTTGGCTGAACAGAGCAGGACAGATGTGGAGAAGGTCCACCCGTGCCTGTCCAGCCCCTTGGTGGTTGTGCAGAGTACAGGGAAGTGGGTGGGTGAAAGCTGAACACAGCATCTGTGGGCTGTGGCCTCAGTGAGTTCCTGCAGCAGGAGTGCTGGCAGACAGGCACTGCTGGGCTCTGCACTTGGTGGAGAAATGGTAGCCCATGTAATATTCATCAGGGCTCAAGCCTTGTGCCTCTTGCAGCTGAGACTCTGTTTGCAGGCCGGGGGCCCTTGGTGATGTTCTGGTCTGAGGCAGGCATCTGTGCAGTGCTGGATTTCAAAACTGATCCTGCTGAGTAACTGTGGGCATTGCTCTGCTGCTCACTGGGCACACAGACCAAGGTCAAGCAGGTCCATAAAAGCAGATTTGTTGGCCTCTGTATTGCCTGCACAGGCAACCTTAACCTGCAGCCTTGTGGTCAGACTGGGCATGGCTGCAGGCACAGGCAAGGTCACCACTGCTCCAATGGCACCCGGCATTACCACAGCAGAATTCTGAGCTGTTCTGCTCCCTTGGGAATGAATTAGGTGTCAGAGGCACGTGGAGGATTTCTGTCTCCTCCACTCTGGCACCCATTTCATGTAGGTGAACTTTATCTTGATTAATTTAAGCTGGGCTGTGAAGCTCAGACACATCTTGTGTTGAGCTGCTGCAGCAGCAGAAAGGCAGAGCAGGCAGCTCTGAAAGCACCACCAGAGCCTCCTGGCACAGGTCTGGAAGCACTGGGGCTAGCCGGGCTCTGGCCCCACTCGAAGTGAGTGGTGTCTGGTTCAGCCCCTGTCGGGGCTCGGCAGGAGGTGGTGGGAAGCCCTCACCCTTCTCACATTTTGCCCCAGGCACTTCCCTGCTCTTTCTCTCCACCTTCTTCACTTCTCCGTGGCTGGTTGGTCCTGCACATCTGGCCAGATGCCTTTTCTGTCCTCCCCAGCTCTCTGCCTTCCCCCGCGAGACCCTTGGGAAGCCGCACGGAAAGGGGAGGGCAAGTCCCGGGACACGAGGTCAGCCTCGTAACGCTCTGTGCCTTTGATCAGCCTGTGAAGGGGCAGTGAAGTGGAACCGAGCGCTGAGCAAATGCAGTTAATGAAGCAGAGAGGGGGAAATGGCACCTCCAGGGGCACTCTGTGGCCCCAGGGGGCTGCTTTGCCTTTCAGCCACTTGTCTTTTGGGGCACAGCAGTGGCTGCTCGCCTGCTGATGCTTTCAGATGGCTGTTGGGAGGTGCAGGGGAGGGCTGGGACCTCTACAGATATTGGAGCATTTGAGAAGATGATTCAAGGCAGGGGAAACAGTGGGGCAAAACCCTGCGAGGACTTGAAATGCTCCTTGCCACGGGGCTCTCACGTTTCCAGTCTTTAAGAGGAAGAAACATCTGTTCTGCTAGGTGCTTCTGGGGTCCCTCTGGGGTGCATGTGTGTGATGGTTTGGGAGTTCCCTGCTCCCCTCACTTTGTAAAATGCCCCAGACTAGACTCAGCCAGCTGGAAGTTAAGGACTGAAGCTCTATTTACAGCTCAGCACAATGTACAAGCAGAGACAGACACAATAGANTCCTAAAAAAAAATCTGAAGAGCTTTTAAAAAACCTGACTGAGAAGGAACCTGCACAGATTAAGGCTGTGGGCTGAAGCTACAGTGTCATAGAAGCATGAAACCTCCATGAGCCCATAGAGGAGAGGCTGAAGACAGTGCCTGGTGCTGCTGAGCTTCTTGTAGAGTATGAAACTGCTAAGTAGGCAGATTGTGCTGGCTCTAAGCATCTTAGCAGCAGAGCTAAACCTCTGAGAGCAACCTCAGGCCTGCAGGAGATTGTGGACCAGCGCTGGAGGCCAGTAGCCAGAGGGTGGAGGTCTGACCTGGGCTGGCACAGCCTGTACCTGCTGGCAGCTGCATGGGAGGCTCAATGCTCTCACCATCAGTGGCACTGGCAGGGTGAAACCAGTCCAGCCTGTCAGGGTGACACATCAGCTGTCCTCCTGCTGAGGAAGAAGGTATCACTGACAGACATTCATCTGCCCCTGAGACCTCAGCACTTCTCACAGCACTTCTAGAAAGGTGTTTGCAGCTCCTGGCAGGGCTGGGGAAGTGCCCAGCTGGGTGTAGCTCTGTCCAGCTGTCTGCTTTTTCTCCACCTGTATTCAGAGGTTGAAAGACATCTCTCAGCTGCCATAACCCAGGTGCCTCAGGAGCAGAAGAGTAGGAGAAGCCTGCTTGTGACACCTCTGTACCACCACCTGCTTTTGAGCAGCCTGCACAGGCTTCAAGTGGGAACTGGCACACGCTGCCTTCTCAGCATCTCCTCCTGCCCAGGAACTTTTCAGAGCCTGGCTCCACATGCCAGGAACTCAGCACTTGGACTCAGAAGCTGCTCCCCAAACCTGCCAGTGAAAGCCCAGTGCAGCAGGGGCTTGTCTGCCTGCTCTGGATTGCTCATCCAGCCTCTGGACACTGGCCTGGAGCTGCTCCTTGCATCTAGCCTGAGTTTCCCTCCAGCTCAAGCCCTGGTCACCAGTGTCACCCACTCCTGCCTTTGAAGGGTAAGAGCCACTGAGTCCTGCTGCTCTGCTTACACCACTGATGAATTTGGATCTTACACTGCTGCTCTCTGAATTCTGTTTTGTATCTCACCCTTGAGGGGTTCACCCTGTGGAGTTTGAACCTGGGAGATCCCTAGAGTCACTTCAGTCTGCAGGGCAGTGCCACAAGCAGGCAGAGAGGAAAGGGTGGTGGTGCCCACCTCGACCTTTGCTGTCCAGTGCTGCTCCCTTTGGCTTGCAGCCTTCTCCTGGGAGCCTTCTCTGCGTCACTAATACCTGGCACCACTGAGCTGCTCAGCACAAAGGCTCTTTTGGCTTTGCCAGGTTGGTTTGGTGTGGCTAACCCCAACGTGTGCCCCTTCTGCCCTGTGAGCTGGCTGCTCACCTCAGTGCTGCAGGCACCGTCCCGGTGCAGTGCTGCGGATGGAGCCCAGGAGGCTGTTGGAGCCTGTGAGCTGCAGCAGGTGCATTGACTCTGCTGACCTTCGAGGCAAGAGGAATTTCTCACATCAGCCTTCACCTTCCTCCACCTGTTTGCTCACCAAAGAAATGCTTTGGCTTTCTCTGTGCTGACGGCAGCAGCTCCGTGTGGCTGAGCCCACATTTGCCTCATCGTGTCGGGCTGCACGCTTCACTCATGAGCAATTGCATCCACACCTCAAGGAAATGGAGGAAGAGGAGGCTGGGAAGGCTCCCAGGCACAGCTCCTGCCTCGGAGACTGCAGGCAGCCCTGCTGAAAAGGAAGAAATCCAGAGGGAAAAGTGAGCTGCTTTAGAGGAGCCTACCTTGTAAAAGATGCTTCTAAGGGCAGCGACCAAACACCTCCCTGCTCTGAACCATCAGCCCACATGGCACAGGAAAGGTGCCAGGGTGCCAATCCCCAGACCTACCCTGAACTCAGAGGGAGTTCTAATGGATACCCAGCCCTCGGCATCTCTCCCTGCGCTCCCTGGTGTCAGGTGCAGCCTCCCAGAGAAAGAGAGCAGCCGATCCCAGGGGGATTCCTCCTCCCAGAGAAAGAGAGCAGCCGATCCCAGGGGGGATTTCCCCTTCCAGAGAAAGAGAGCAGCCGATCCCAGGGGAATTCCTCCTCCCAGAGGATGCAGTTTAAGCCCAGGGCTGCTCTGTGACCGAGGTGTTTAACAGCCTGTGCTTGGTGAGGAGCAGCAGGTCGTGTCCAGGAGGCAGGGGCATGGTTACAAGCCATGGCCCACCCAGCTTTGCTGGAGCACAGGAGACTCCTGGGCTGGACAGAATGGGGTGGGATGCTGAGGGGATGCTGCAGAGCAGTGGCAAGTGGAGCATGCCATGGAAGGGAGCCCCCCCCCCCCCCCCCCACAAC
>WBNM01013988.1:60515-172506 GCA_013399055.1 Ramphastos sulfuratus
CACAAAGGGCTGCTGCTGCTGGCAGCACATGCCCCGTGGAGGCTGCCTCCTTTGGGCAGCTGGCAGATCCCCAGCCGCAGACGGCGGGCTGGGTACCTTTGAATTTCCTGCCATCTGTGCCACCTAGTGCCCGGCACAAGAACTGGGACTGTCCCAGCCTCTGCCCTGCGGCTCCGCAGAAGAGGCTCTCCCGTCCCTGTGCCAGGCGGGGATGTGCTGGGAGGACCCCTCCGCCGCCGCGCTGCCCGCCTGGAAAATGCCATTTAGCTGCAGGTAGGATCGCAGCGCGCAGCTGTGTCTGGGGAGAGCGACGCCGCCCGCAGGCTGGCACTGCCCGCCGGCTGCGCTGACCGCCGGTGCCGGAGCCTGCAGGTCGCTAGAGGTAGGCTCGAAGCTCCCGGGAGCTCTGCCGCTGCTTTCCAGGCACTGCGCTGCCGTGGCACGCTCGGGCGCTCCACACGTGCGTCAGGGACTGGGCACTGCCCTGTGCCAGAACACTGCCCTGTGCCGGAACGGGAATTCAGCTCCCTGGAGAGATCTCAGTGTGCCCGGGCGAGCTCCCCAGCCCATAGCCCACTTTGTGATTCAGTGTAAGCACAGGCTGGGGACGCAGCCTTTGTGTTGCAGCAGTGCTTAGGTAAGTTCCTCCTACCCCTTGCTTCCTCAGAAAGCCTCTCTAGCTGTAGCTTGGTTTGCCAGCTTTGGTGCTCGCCTCTGCCTCTGTCCTCTCTGTCCTTTGCAAAGAATACTTCTGCTCTTTACAGACCCAGCTTCATTTCCAAGCTCTCAGTAAGAGGGGAGGCATCAGGAGCTGACAAATTCCTGCTCCCTCCTCGCTGCACTTCCCTCACCACGGTGCATGAGCTGTGTGGTGGTGGCGCAAAGAGTAACGGCTCAGAGCCAGCAGCGTGCTCCTGTCCTTCAGCTTGGTCTGCCACAGCCAGCCACGACACACTTCTCAGCACTGAACTTCAGCTGCTCTTCTCTGCCCTCTTGCAAAGATGTTTGTGACTCTTCCACAAGCTCTTTGAAATTGCCTTTGCTAGCTCCAAATGTTGTGTTCTGCCATTTCACCACTGGGCCACGAGTGAATGTATTGAATGTGCTGCTCCCAGCATCTACAGGGCACCCACTCAGCTTCTCCCACGTGGAGGGTTTTGGTCACCTGCTCTTCCCTTCTAACTTTCACTGGATTCATAATTATTTTCTGCCATCTGCTTCCCACAACTTCTTATTAGTGAGCTCAGGGAGCTACCAGGAGAATGGTTCAAGGAGAAGATGGATCTGTGCTTGTTCCCAGGACCACATGCAGCAGTCTGTGAGCTCTGCTGCTCTTGGCTTGGGAGCTCTCCCTGCTGGTTTGCTCCCTGTGAAGGGAGCAGAGGCAGCTTTGCCTCTCCAGGATCTGCTGCACAGGCACATCCTGTTGCTCTGAAAGGCACTTCCCTGCTCCTTTGCTTTGTGTCTGCACACTTAAGGAAGCCTGATTGCTTAGGGAGCCTCCGTGGCCTTTTCACACGTGGAAAGGTAGAGCTGCCCCTCGGCATCTGATAGGTGATTGGCTGCACTGACAGCTCAGAGGTTTTGGAGCTGGCATGCTCAGAGCTCTCCTGGGGCTGCTATTGATCTTGGCATGTTGCTGCTTTTGAAGAGACTGATCTTTGAAACTGGGGCTCCAGGAAGTCATTTAAGGATGTGTTTGCATCCTGCTGAGCACTGAAGCTGAGGATTTCAGTGGGAAGTGATCTCATTTTGGAGCAGAGGCAGTGTTTGTCTGCTCTCCCATCTTGCTGGAGGTGCTGTCCCCCAAAACACCCCTGCACAACTGGAGGCTAATGCTGGTGTCAAGCCCCAATCTGCCTGAAGCTCAACTGGTCCCAGCTGTGCTCTGGAGAGCTGTGCTCATGAGGTGCCTGAGCTCAGGGCAGGTGTTTCACTGTGGTGCTCCTGGCTGTGTGCTCACCTGCAGCTGCTCAGAGCAGGGAGAGTTCTCTAGCAAGCTCCTGGCTTCTCACAGCTCTGTAAGCTCCTTTGCTGCTGTCTCTCAGTTCGTTGGGGCTCATGGTCCCCAGGGCTTCACACCTTCCTCTCTGCAATTCTCTGTCGTGGCTGTTGGTGTGCCACAGTCTCTGGACAGTCTTGTGCCCAGAGAAGGGCAGCAAGGCTGGGGAGGGGCCTGGAGCACAGCCCTGTGAGGAGAGGGTGAGGGAGCTGGGGGTGTGCAGCCTGCACAAGAGGAGGCTCAGGGCAGACCTCATTGCTCTCTGCAGCTCCCTGAAGGGAGGTTGTAGCCAGGTGGGGTTGGGCTCTGTTGCCAGGCAACCAGCAATAGAAGGAGGGGACACAACCTCAAGCTGTGCCAGGGCAGGTTCAGGCTGAATGTTAGGAGGAAGTTCTTGCCAGAGAGAGTGATTGGCATTGGGATGGGCTGCCCAGGGAGGTGGTGGAGTCGCTGTCCCTGGAGCCTGGATGGGGCACTTAGTGCCATGGTCTGGTTGCTTGGGTAGGGCTGGGTGCTAGGTTGGGCTGGATGAGCTTGGAGGTCTCTTCCAACCTGCTTGATTCTGTGATTCTATGACAGGATTCCAAGTGTTGGTGTGAGAGAGCTGCCAGCAAGAAGCCTTTCTGCAGCTTGTCCTCAGAGCCCCTAACTTCAGAGGAGCCCAAAATCTCTGTTCTGCATGCAAGGAACTGGAGGCTCAGACAGGCAAGTGATTTATTGCAGTAGTTTGGCAGCAGAAAGAGGAGTGAGGCTCCTTTCACTCCCCCAGCCTCAGTGCCAAGCTGTGTGCTCCACCTCACCCAGCCCCTGCCCATGCGGCAGAGTCAGCCCAGCTGTAGCCAGGGCACTCATTCCCCTGTGCTGAGGAGATGCTTGGCCTTGTGTGCATCATCCTCTGTCATGCCTTTGCCTGAGTATCATGGGGTGGTCGATGCCAGGGCTGGGCTGAGCTCGTGGTGGTGGCTGGGCATGGCTCTGGCCAGCCTGGCTGGTTGGAGCGGTGCAGGGAAGCGGTTATGTGGCTGCTGGGTCCCAGCTCCCCAAACGTGTGTCCAAGCTTTAATTACAGGGACACTGCTGCCCGGGGGTAATTAGCAGCTGGGGCACTCTGAGTGTGATTTTAGTAAGCAGAGAGCAATGCAACTTGTCCTTGCTGCAAGAGATGCTTTGCAAACAAACTCAGGCATTAAAGAGCAGGCACAGAGGGCAAACAGCAACTGGGCAGTGGGCAGCACGTCTGGCACATGGTCTGACCTGGCGCCCCTTTGGGGCAGTCTCTGTGATGGGATTCCCTGGGGGGCAACGTGTGAAAACTGCAGGAATTGGCTCAGCTGTGGGTGTTGTAGGGGACTCTTCCCTGCCTTTGATACAGCCTTGTTCGTCGCTAGGGCTGAGTCTCCTGGCACCACCCTCCCTGTTACTTTGCATTCCTGTTCCCTTTGTGTTTCTGTCCTCTCTCCCAGGAGCCCAAATTAGCTCGAAGCTGGTGGGATCTGTGTGGCAGAGGCCAGGGAGGCAGCCAGGGCAGCATGGGGGAGGCAGGAAGTCCTTTCAAGAGCAGCCAACGTTTCTTGTAGCCTCAGATCTGAAGGACCAGCCTGAGCCCTGGACTCTGCCTCTCTTCCCAGCTCCTTCCTGCTCTCTCGAAGAGACAAAAAGGAGCCTCTTTCATCCACCCTGCTATCTCTGCACAGGCCTGCCTTGCCTTGATGCAGCTCAAAGCTGATTTCTGGCCAAGGGAGCTCTGACATTGAGTCTCCAAAGTCTGTTTCCCTCAAAGCTCCCCTTACAAACCATCAAACTGCTCCACTCCCCCAGTGCTGCCAGGAGAATGTGCAGGGAACAAGGTGGGGAAAGAGAGGCACATTGGCTGCCAGAAAATGGTTAAACCATGGCCCTGGGTGTCAGAGGGCCAGAGCTGGGCAGGTACACCTGGGATATGGGGAGGGAGGTGCCTTGAGAATGTCAGCCCAGGCTGTGGGAAGCCTCTTTGACCCTGCCTGCAGAAGGTGAGGGACTTGCCCTGGAGAAGCTGCTTGTCCCACTCTGCAAACACCCACTCATGCCTGATGACACTGCCTGCTGTGGCTGCCATAACTTAGGGGTTCCTGTGTTTGTGGTGCCACTTCTCTCAAGCTGTGGAAGACATCCTGGTCTTTGAGAGTGCAGAGCTGGAGAAATGGCTGTGGCTGGGGGTTGGACTGGGTATCTTTTGGGGTCCCTTCCAGCCCCTGACACTCTGTGGTTCTGTGATTTCCCAAGGCTGTCATTCTGGGGAGCAAACAGTGTGAGGTGCTGAGAGCTGCTGGGACAAAGCAAATGTAAGTTCAGGTTCTCACAGCATGAGTTGCCTGGCACAGCCTCCCTGTGCAGCGTTCTGAGAGTCACCTGTGCTGCTGCCCAGCGCCCTCCTCACCTGCCCACGGCAGGGAGAGCAGTCCTGGTGTCAATCAGAGCTCCCCAAGCCCTTGAAACTCTCGTTTCTGGGTGTCTGTACCAAAGATGTTTTCCCTCCGAGCCTGGTGGAGGCATGGTCACAACGTACACAGCCCCTGCACGCTCGGTGCAGCTTGGTGCTTTGTCTGCAGCCTCCTCGGGGACTCTGTGACATCCTCCCCGCGCAGCACCTGAGCAGCCAGCAGTGGCTCTCTGCTGCTGCAGCACCCTTGGAGCTGGGTTGCTTCCCACCACCGTGCCAGCCAGGGGCACCTGCAGTGTGCACTGGTGGAGACAGGCACCAACAGACCTGGGGGGAGGGCTGGCAAGGGGGGAATAGCACATGTGGGGATGGCTGCACTGCTGCTTGCCTCTGCTGCTCTGCCTCATCCCCCTCTGAGGGGTTGGCTCCCCACTGCTGAGCTGTGCAGGCGAAGGCTGGGGCAGGAAGGCAGCTCAGGGCTGCTGCTGACTTACCAGGATGTGCCAATTGTAGGCTGAGAGCTTCGTTTGCTGTTCCAAGAGCTGCAGAGCTGACCCTGCAGCAGAGCTGCTGAGGAAGAGCCAAGGAGATGTGAGGCTGAGGAGAGGCTGCACAGACCTCTGCGGGGCCGAGCCTCGGCTCGGTGTTGGTGCATGCCCAAAGGCACTTCCGAGGCTCACCCCTCCGAGTCCTGCTGATCCTCAGGCAGGATGGGGCAGCAGTGAGTGGAGGTGGACCTTGGCTCTTCCTGGGAGCAGTCCTGCCTCCTCTGGCTTTAGGGCCCTCTTGCTCTGGTTGGACTTTGGCAGCAATTAGTCACCCAACAACCTCCTGTAATAACCTGCAAGTTTTCCACTGAGTGGTGAGCACTTTGAACTGCTCCTCTGCTGCAGTCTGCTCTGCTGGCCTTTCCCACAAGAACCAGAGCTGCCTTCGTGGTTTGTTCATGTCTTGTTTGCAGTGGGAGAGAAAGCAAAGCCAGGAGAAACTAGGGAAGAGCAGCAGCCCTCGGAGCTGCAGGCAGCTCCCTCTCAGCCCCTGTTGCTTCCAGCTGCCTCTGGAGTTACTGAGTGTGCTGGACACATGGCAGGGGAGAGAGCTGATCTCTGGCCACATGCTTAAAGGAATCTGAGGGGAGATTCCTTATTCCAGCCCAGGCACTGCCCTGCTCCACAGCCTTGGCCAAGGCTGTCTCTGTTGCCCTGTCTCTAAAGTGCTTCATAAGGCTCCTTAGCCCTGAGAGTGGCTCAGCAATGCTGTTAAGTAGTAAAATATGTTCTGGTGTTGATAACAATTTAGCCAACAGGACAGGTTATGGAATCTAGAGATTTGCCTGTGGCTGCCACAGGAGGCTGCTACTTGGCAGCTTTGCAGAGTCCCCCCAGAGTCTCTGCCCCTCCTACCATCAGTATCAGTGGAGAAACAGGGGAGAGGGAGCCTTTATTCCTCTTTGTGCTTACAGTTTGGTTAGAGCTCTCTCAAGTAGCCTGTGAAAGCCATGCTGCACCGTGAGCACCCGAGGAGCTCTCCTGGGGATGGCTGCAATCTGCTGCGGCTGTGGCCACGCTGAGAAGGGCCTGCAGGAGGGCAGATGTCTTCTTTGGGGAAGGGTACCAGAACAATTCCCTCTTAACTGCTGCTGATGAGCTGAGAGGCCTTTTCCAACCCAAACAAGTCCTTGATCTGATCCCAGACCACAAGCCAAGCCCCCCCAAGCAAGAGGCAATAGTTTTCTTATTTAAGTAACCTGCAGGGGAGTGCAAACAGAGTGAGCAAATCTTGTGTGTGACAGTGACAGCTTTGTCCTAGGTCTGAAGAGAAGCTCTCACTCACACAGCCTTCCTAGCAGCTAGAAGGTGATCCAGCTTGGATGGGTGTCTGCTCTGGAGCTCCTTGACGCTGTCAGGGCAGGCCCATTCCTTAGGGCTGTGATTTGCTGTGCAGGAGCACTCCTCACAGAGCTTGAGATGGCTGCCTTAGCTAGGCTGGCACAGGGTGTCTGAGGAGGGCAGGAGACTGGCTGGAAAATGAGCTGGGGAGGGAAAAAAGTGAGGAGATTGTCTGGTGCAGGTCACTGTGCATTGCACAAGCAGCTCTGCTTGCAAGAGTCATTCCCACGTCTTCCTTCCCCACCCAAAGCCAAGAACTAGCAGTGGAAGTTCCTGCCAGTGCAGGATTTCAGCTCTCTGAGCTGGTAGCCTTTGTTTGGCTGCCCCTGTGCCACCCTGCAGATCTCGGTGCCCTCACTGCCAGGTGACAGCAGAGCTGTGAACTTCACCTTGTGAGAGCCTGGGCTGGCTCCTGCCTCTTCCCTTTGCCTCTGCTGAGAAGCCACACGCAGCTTGTGCTGGAGCTGGCACCTTCCTTCTGCAGCTCTCCAGAGATGCTCTGCAAGCCCTGGATCAGCCCTGCCTGGTGCGCGGCTTCGGGCGGTCAGCCCAGGCCAGCCAGCAGCAGCCCTCTGCTGAAGGAAGCTGCCCAGGAGTTATGTTCCCTTTGGAGAGCACTGCTACATCCTTGAGAGATTTCCTCTCCGTCCGCAGGCCACAAGACTTCCTCTGATGGAAAGGGCAGGATGTGCCTCTCAAGAGCTTCCCAGGTCAGTGTCCAGCACACTGCCTTTTATGGGATGCGCCTTCCTCCTCCACGCTGCTCCCAGCCCCTCTGGCCCTGCAGCTGGGCACTGCTCCAGCACCACCGAACTTCGAGGGGTGCTGGGGTGGGGCTTGTCCTGACAGGGTGGGCATGGGGACAGGGGAGCAGGGTGCAGAGGGTGTCCTTGCTGCCAGGGCTTCCGCCACAGGCGGCACCAGCAACTGGCAGGCTACCGCTGGACGTGTGAAGAAAAGGGAAGAAGCAACTTTGCCAGCAGAGCTTCACCCCTGGGACTGCCCAACATCAAAGTCTTGTCTCCACTCGGGGCAGACCTTTCCTCGCCCTCCACCCTCTCTGCTGTTCCCCTTACCGTGAGAAAGTCGGCACGGAAGGCATCTGAGCACGGTGCTGAGCTGGCCCTGGGAGGCAGGGAGGGGGAGGGTGGCATTGCCTTTACTGCTCCTAGATAGGGCTTCAGTGCAGCACACTCCCTTTCTGACCACTCCCATATATAAAGCCCCGTGGCCACTCGGCTCCCCGTGACCAGCCTGGCTTTTGAAATCCCTGCTCCTGCCTACCCTTGAGGCATCAGGGTCAAGAAAACAAGGCAGGGAAGCCTGCTTTGAGGGGGCACTAGCTGCAGGTGAGCTGCACTCGGGGAGAGGAGAGCCTTTAAATCGTGAGTAAACAGCATGGTCTGATCTGCTTGTGTCCCTGCTTTGGTGGGACTGGGGTGGGAGGGAGTTGCTCCTTTCCCTTCCTTAGGAACCTTTCCAGCCCGTGAGCAAGGCTTCTGTGCAGTGCACCTGTGTGCCACAAGCCTTCAGCTCAGGCCTGAGCAAGTGTTTCCATTTGTAGGGGTTGCCAGGTCTTGTCTGCTGTGTTGGCTTTGGATTCTCTCCATTGCTGAAGGCAGCAGGGTCTGGGCAATCTGAACAGCCACTGAGTCACCTCTTAGAGAAGCTTCTTAGCCCTATGACTGGATAGAGTCAGCAGGATGTGAGTGATGGTTTCAAGAGGAATTGGGGGGTTCTGGCAGAGCCTGAGGTCAGAAAAGGGAGCTGGGGACCTGGCATCTCCATCAGCTCACCAGGAAAGATATTTCTGCTCTGCATGGGCCACTCCAACCCCTTGAAGGTAGCTTGTCTGCCACCCAACTTGTTGGTCTTGAGTCCTTACTGTGTTGGAAAGGTCCATGCCAAGGCTGGTGTGCAGGAGTGAGTCACAGCTGGGCCCTGGGGTGTGTGTGGCAGGAGTGATGTGGGGTGCTCCCCAGACTCTGCTTCTTACAGCACAGAGAGAATGGCCCTTTCCTGGGTCTGCTTGGAAAAGAGACCTGCTGCTGCTCCTGGCTGGTTCTCATGCTGTGGTACCTCCATCTCATGCTGACTGTTAAAGCTGAATCCCACAGCTCTGGTGCCTGCCTAGTGGAGAAGGGACATCGTGCCCAGCAGGGAGCCACTCAGCCCCCACAGGGCTGCTTTCTTTGTGCTGAAGCCCTTCTAAGCCCTCAGAGGGCAGCTCCCTGGGACCAGAGCTCTCTTCTCTGACCCAGCACAAGCTTCCAGTCCTGGGCTGCATCTCCTGATCCAGCTGTCCACAACAAAGAGGAGCCAGCCCGTGGCTGCTCCAGGAGAGGGGAAGTTATTGCAGGCAGCTGAGCAGCATCTCAGACACTCACTGTCCTCCAGCTGGCAAGAGCAGGTGAATCTGAGCAGGTAGCTATGAGCTCTTCTTGCTTTCTTCAGTTGCAAACTGAGCTCTTTACCAAGTTTTGCTGAAGTCTGTGGAAATCTCTTGAGTGAAAGCAGTCTTGAGGTTTTTGTTTGCTACTTTTTTGCCTGTCCAGATGCTCTGCAGGCTACAAAATAAACAGCTACCTGCTATGTCAATAGCATCAAATAAACCCTTCTGCAGAGCATCAAAACAGTCCAAACTTCATCTGAGATCTGAGAGCTTCAATGTGCATATGTGAAGCACAGGTCCAGCTGCAGCAGTCAGGCCAAGCTGGAGGAAGCCTTTAGCCTTGTGAGTGGCATCATTTACTTTTCCCTCTTAGTTTTCCCCTTTCTTACTTTTTAGGGTTTTTTTTTTTCCTCCCATCCAACTCTCTCATTACCTCTGTTTTTCCCTTCCATCAGTTTCAGCTTTCTTCTTTTCCTCATCTTATCCCTTCTCTACCCCTCTCTTCCTTCAGAAGCCCTCTCCCCTCTTTTATTCCAGGATGGTGAGGTGGAGGGGAAGCAGTGAGGGACTGTGGCTGAGCTGGCTGCTGGGAGCTGCAGAGCACAGCCCCTTTGGTAGCCTGGCAGAAAGGCTTGGCAGAGATGGAAGAGCAGAGACATGGCACAGACTGGTGCAGCTGTTGGAAACTCTGCAGGCTGAGATAAACTTTCTGAGTAAAGGCTGAGTCTGAGTAGCAGAAAGGTAACAGATTGAGGAAAAGTGGTCAAAGGTGGCAAACCCTGAGCAGAGGACACTCACCACTTCTGGCAGGGAGGAGTGGGAGCATTTGTTGTCAGCTGGGGCTTGGAATTAGATAAGTGTGAATGAGCTGCTCACGCATGAATGTTGCTGTCATGCTGAGTTGTCACTGGAAGGAATTTGGACAGCAGATAGGGAATAAAGGTTAACATCCTTCGTGACCACAGCCAAGAAAGTGCTCTTACAAGCAGTGCCAGCAGTGAGCTGCTGCCTCTTTCCTACCTCCATCCCATTTAGCTGAGGGAGATGGCACAAGATGCAGAAATATCCTTTCAAGGAGAGCTCAGGAAAGAGCTCTTTGTGCTGCCCCTTTTTAGAAGCTATGTGTAACCTATGCCTCAGTGAGTGTTTTACACCCCTGTCTAATCATCACCTTCTTTAGATTTAGATCTCTTTTATATCTGAAACAGTATTAGGATTAGGATCACTTGACAAGGATCAGCATCCACTGGGATCATGACAGCTTTATTGATATGCCAGCAGCACAGATCCTTGATCTCAGAGAAGTGCAGCTTGGAAAAGCTTCCTCACCACTGTCCCCTCCGGTGAGCACGTCCCAGTGGCCTCTGTCAGAGGTACCTCACAGCCATCAGCAGCCTGCTCGGCCCTGCAGGCTTCCAGCCAGGCTCCCCCAGCCTGCTGCCTGGGGAGAACAGCACAGCAGGACTGGGCCGGGCTGCCGGCAAGGAAAGCTTAATCAGCATCCCCAGCTGCCTCTTCTGCCACTTACCTTTGCCCCGGGGAGCAGTGTGCACCTTGGGGTGATCAGGGGAAGCCAGACCTTAGCCTGGGGGTTCTCCTTGGCTCTGAGCAGGCACCCGGCGGTGAAGGCAGCTCTGCCTGGAGTGGAAGGAGATGCTTTGGTGTGGCCAAACCTCTGCTGCTTTAATTACAGCGCTGAAACCCAACTGCTGTGCCTCTGCTCGGAGCCAGTGTGGCCTGTGGCACGCAGGGCAACTTTTGCAGTTCCCAAGTTACCTTTCCTCAGCAGGTCTCCTCCGGCCACTCCTTTGCCAGGGAGGGATCTCCTGTGCAGCAGTGCTTCTGGTCTGGTGTTCAGCTGATGCTGGCTTCCTAGAGGTGAAGAGTGCAAGCAAGGGGTCAGGAAAGAAACACTTAGTGGTGGGAAGAAGCCCCCCACCCTTACGGGCTGCTCTGAGGCGCACAGGGTCCTGCCCAGTGCTCGTGTTCGGGCAGTGCTGCATTGCAACATTGCTCTGCTAGAGGCAAAAGACTTCCCGGTGGAGAAAGCAGCTCACCTGCAAACCCAGGGCGTCCCGAAGCAGGCTTCAGTTCCGATAATGCTTTAGTTAAGCTGCCAGGAAACAGAGAGCTGGGGCTGCGTCTTGTGGCCCGGGCAGGGGCTGTGGCTGAGGTCTGTGCTGGCAGCGTCGTCGCCACTGTTGCTTCACAAAATTCCTGTGGAAAAAAAAAAGTCAATAGGGGTGTGGGAGGAAGCAAAGAGGAGAGGTTGCCCGAAGCGCCTGCAGGCTGCCTGATGCTTCCCAGCATCTGCTGGTGCCGCCAGGGCAGCTGTGGGGGCACTGCCCGGTCGCTGGCAGGGGCACTCCTTTGGAAGGAGGAGCAGATGGAGGCTGCCACCTGCCGCTGTGTACCTCGTGGGCAGTGCTCAGATGAGTAAGCCGTGAGCGCCACGCGTGGAAAGACGTGGCAAGCCCTGCGGGAGGCACTTTGGGTTTTTTAGTGATAGGCTGAGCTGTTGAGAGGAGCAAAGCAACAAGCACCTGCGTGACGCACGGTGCTGCTGCCCGAGGGGTGGCTTTGCTGCTCCAAACCTGCAAGGCTAAACAGAGCTGTCTGTGTACTGATGCTAGGCAGAGATGCTTGACAGCTCCCAAACACTCTGTGCAGCTAAAACGAAGTAGCTGTGCAGGGCACAGCCTGGACACGGCAACCTCTTCACCTGTCAGGACAAGAAATAACAACTTCAGGTTTCACAGCTTTATCTGACCCCATCTTCACCTCTGCTTGTGCAGAAGTGAAAGAGTAACTTGCTGAGGAGCATCCAACCCGTCCCAGCTCTGTGCCGACAGGAGCCAGTAGGGTTTGATGCCCTTCCCCAGGGTCTGCTTTTTCAGAGGGTAGTTGGTTTGGAACAGGTCCTGTCAGCATCTTTCCATCGTGGGTCTCACATCAGTAAGTCAGATCCATGAGAGTGGTGTCACTGAATGTGGCCTCTGAAAGGAAGCTTCAGACTGCTCAGAAACAGCAGGTACAGCAAACCCTCCTGAGCCTGCAGAAGAGTTTTCTGTGCCAGTTTCTACTGTCCAGAAAGCTTCCATTTGTGCTCAAGATTTCTTGGTCCTCTGATGATGCAGCATCTTGGGAGGAGTGCTCGAAAGTCCTCTCTGAGAGATGGGCACATGCTAAGTCCTTCCAAATACCTCCTGTCTGATGATACAAATGCAGATGTTCAGCAGAACTCCACTTTGCTGTTGAGGCAGCATGTAAGAGATGTTTTTAATATGGTTCATGTTCTCAAAGCATTTGACTCCTGGAGCTAGGCCAGACTTTGTTAATGAGTCATGGTGGTGTAGCTACCACCTCTGAACCAAGTCAAGATCCAGTGAACCAAAGCTTGGAGTCAGGCAGAGGGACTGTGCAGGTTTGGAGCTGAGACATTAACCCCTTGACTGATCCTGGTAGGTCAAAAGATAGCATCTGGCAGTGCTGACTGGTACCCAGGCAGACTTTGCTGCTGCTTGTGTTTGCAGAATGGACTTCTGAGTAGGAACCAGGCTTAGGGCACCTGGGCTTGAATCCTTGCTGGACCACCAAGCTGAGAATGTTCCCAGGCTGGGTTCTGGCTGGACCTTCCTCTCCTGTGCTCAGAGGTTGCTCTGAGGTCACAGGCATCAGCAGTGGCACAAGCCTTAGCTCTGCTGCTGGGCTTTGTGCTGCTCTGTTTGTGGTGTTCAACAGCAAGCAAGCTGCAGCCTCTGAGCTGTGTCTGTGCTTCCAGGCTTGGCCAGCAGACTTGCTGCCTACAGGCCTCAGTGAGGTGTGGGGATGGGGGCAGGATTCTTCAACTCTGCCTTCCTGCTCTGCCATGCTGCCTGCCAGAGGGTGCTGCTCTGGGAGCAAGTGTGGCAGAGCAGGCACTGCAGCTGGAGTATTAATCTGAGCTGAAGGCAGTGGCAGTTTAAGGCAGGATGTAGCTGTGACTGCCTGAGAACAGGCTGCTGCTGGGCTCTGCTCACAGGTAACTGCAGACAGAACAAGGGGGAATGGCCTCAAGCTGAGGCTGGGGAGGTTTAGATTGGATATCAGGAAAAAGCTTTTCATGGAGAGAGTGGCCAAGGACTGGCATGAGCTGCCCAGGGAGGTGATGGAGTCACCCACCCTGGCTGTGTTTAAGGGTGGTTTGGATGTGGTGCTTGGGGAGATGGTTTGAGGTGAATCTTGTAGAGTAGGGTTGTAGGTTGGACTTGGTGATCCTGAGGGACTTTGCCAAGCAGGATGTCTCTGTGGCTCTGTGAGCTGAGCAGGTGCTCTGGCATTGCAGGCAGGCAGCCATGCTTGGCAGGGAGCTGAATCTGTCTGGAGAGCCTGGGTTTCAGCTGCGAGGCACAGGCAGTGCAAGTCCAGTCTCCTTTTGAACCACAGCATTGCAGCTGGTCAGGCAAGAGGAGTGTGAGGGTATGTGGAGGTGCCTTCCACTTCAGATGACCACAGATTTGCTCAGCTGCTCAATCAGTACTCAAGAGCCATCAAGGAGGTGAGGTAAAACTCACACTTGCACCACTTAGCAACCAAACCCAAGGGCACAGAAGGATCCTGTGGTGATGCACAGCCTTTGGGGATGTTAAAAGCTACATTTTAAAAGGAGTGGGCTCCTGACTCTTCACCTAGTCAATGATTACTGCTGCATTCCTCTGGCACTGTGGATCCAAACATAATGAGTTTGAGTGGGTTCATCTCTGTGAGCAGAGCAACACAAACACCAAACTGCAGAGCTGGCAAGGCAGTGGTTGCTGCTGAGAGGATGTAGTGTCCCTAGGAAGGGGTTGACTGCTTGCTGAAGGACACTGGAAGGACAGCAGTGCAGAAGGATCTGTGCAGAAGGACAGGACAGACTTGCAAACACTCTTGAGAGGTAAGGGGCAATTAGAAACCAGCTTCATTAAGCCATTCCCCTTGGCCTGGAGGTGCTGGGCAGGGTTTCTTAGGCACCAGACAATGGGACAGTGTGGCCTTATGTAATGTATTAGATGAAAGCCTGACAAAACAGAGTAACAGGCCCTGACTAATCAGCCTGAATAAGCTCAGCTGTAAGAAACAGCTCCTTGGGTTAGAGCAGAAGGGCATCAGGAAGCATCTTTTGCAGCAGTGGTGGAGGAGAGCTGCAGGGCCCCAGGCAGGAGCCCAGGGGTTAACACAGCAGCCTTAGGGCTGGCAGGGCAGCCCAGCACAGAGCAGCCTGCAGATGGAACAGAAGTACCTCTGCCTAGCTGGGGCACGGATAAAAGATCCCCTGGCACTCCTTGTGAAGCCTGGAGGAGACTGCTAGGCTGGAGCTGGACTCTCTCTGCCAACGAACCAAACTCCTTTAAACTCTGAGGCTGTGTGAGCTATTGTCGGGCACATAATGGCTCCTCTGTTCTCCTGCACAGTCACTGCTCCTCCAACACTCCACTGGGCTTTTAGAAGGGCTGAGTGTAAATCAAGTTCTAGAACCTGGAGAGAAGTTTCATCCATTTCCCTTTTACAGCCCTCAGCTGACATCTGTTTACAGAACAGCACCCACAGGAGATTTACACCCTGCTTGGAGCCGCTCGACTCAGAGATGGGCACTGTCAGTGCCCAGGCTGAGACTGGCAAGACTTGGCTAGCAAATGTCTATCTTATAATTCAAGTGGCAGCTGAGGGGAGGGTGTGTGTGAAGTTAAGGGGCAGTGTTTGCTGATCTCCTCCCTCCCAGGAGAGTTTTGGCTTGTCCTGATCTGTTTCCTTTAGTCAGAGCTGGCACACATACAGCTCCCTAGTGCCGTATGTGCTGCTGCTGCTGCAAGGCACCGGCTGCTGCAAGGCACCGACTGCTGC
This sequence comes from Ramphastos sulfuratus, assembly GCA_013399055.1. Taxonomy (NCBI): domain Eukaryota; kingdom Metazoa; phylum Chordata; class Aves; order Piciformes; family Ramphastidae; genus Ramphastos; species Ramphastos sulfuratus. The sequence continues at coordinate 75,080 of WBNM01013988.1, forward strand.
TCTGCTGTGGGCTGTGCAATGTCCACAGAGGGTGAGGCTGGTGGGGCCACTCACAATGCCATGGGTTGGCCTGTCTCTGAGGATGGCTGAGGTAAAGGGCATCTTGGCTGCCACCACAGCAGTCATGGTGAAAAGCAAAGGTGCAGTGCACAAGAAGTCAGTGTGATGAATTGTTCTGCTGGGACAGTCCAGGGCATCTCAGCCATCCTCCTCACTTGATGTGCCACTTCAAAACAGCACATCACTTTGATGTCAAGGTCAGAACTGGGCTCACACCTCCCCTGGCCACTCCTCCCAAACTGCCCTTCATGTGCAGAGCTGTTGGTTGCTGGAGGTAGAGCAGAAAACAGTGGATGTGGAAGGAGGTGTTGGCAGAGGTTGTGAAAGGAGGTGGGCGGCAGAGGCTCTGGAAAGGAGGTGGGGNGGTGGGAAAGGGGGTGGGCGGCAGAGGGTCGGGAAGGGGGGTGGGGGGCAGGGGTTCTCGAAAGGAGGGGGGCGGCAGGGGCTCGGAAGGAGGTGGGCGGCAGAGGCTCTGGAAAGGAGGTGGGCGGCAGAGGCTCTGGAAAGGAGGTGGGTGTAAAGGCTGCTCTGGTGGCTGGTGGTGTGCTGATGGCCCTGTCCCTGCCCACAGCAGGATGAAGAAGCGCTGCCTGGTGGCCGCGGTGCTGGCTGCAGCCCTGCTGGGACTCGTCCTGGTGCTGGGACTGCTGCTCGGGCTGCGCCCGGGCTCGGGGGACGCTCACATCTACCAGAGGGCAGCCGTGGCCACGGACGCGGGGCCCTGCTCGGTCATCGGAAGGTACCCACTGCTTGTGCCCTGACTCATGCTTGCTCTGCCAGCTCTTGCTCAGGACTAAGCTGCTCCTTCCCTGGTGCCCAGGTGCCAGCCTGGCCATTGCCCAGCACAGATGATCCCCAATGCCCTGTAGGAAGAGGAGGCCACGGTAAAAGCTGAGCTGTCCCCGTGCCTGGCCAGGGCTGCTGCAGCTGCTGAAAAGCAACAGAGCAGGGAAGGGTTCCCCAGATGCATGGACGAGAGCTGCTTCCCCAGCTCCTCTCAGAAGCACTTCTCAAGCTGTCCTCTAGCTGCGGGTACAAGTGCTGCAGATTCCAGACTCCTCAGAGAGGCTGTTTCCCACGTGTGGTGGCTATGCCTGGGATGCCTGTCCCCACCTGGGGACACCTCCATGCTTTCAAGCTGGTTTGGAGGTGTCTCTAATGAGGACTGCTCTGGTCTGCACCCAGACTGTTAGGATCTGTTCTCGACAGCAGCTCTAAACTTCCCGTTCCTGGGGACCTATGGACAGGGTGTGGACAAGCAGGCATCACAGAATCTGTCCTAGCTGCTCTGCTCACAGGCAGCTGACACACTGTGACATGTCACCATACGGTGCCTTCTCTTCTCTGCTCAGGGACATCCTTCAGCAAGGAGGATCAGCAGTGGACGCTGCCATTGCAGCCCTGCTCTGTGTGGGACTCATGAATGCTCACAGCATGGGCATTGGAGGAGGCCTCTTCTTTACCATCTACAGCAGCACAGGTAAGGATCAGGACGTCTGGAACTGTCTGAGAACTGTTCCTCTAGCAGAGGTAATTGCTCCTCCCCGAGGAAGGCGCAGGACTGCCACTCGCAGCCTCTGCGGGGAGCATTGCCAGAGCAGCTCCTGTCCATCAGCCTTCCTCAGCAGGGGCCTGCCTGTGTGCCGAGGCCAGAGCTAAACTTCATCTTCCTTGCTCTGTCCCTAAAGGAAAAGTGGAAATCATCAATGCAAGAGAGGTGGCTCCAAAAAATGCCACGGAGGACATGTTTGGGAACAACACCCAGATCTCTCTGAAAGGTATGGCAAAGGCTGCTCCACTCACAGGGCTCCAGCCTCACCTGCTCCTGGCATGGCTGAAATCAGAACGCTCCTTGTGGTTGGGTTCTTTGCATATCTACAACCAGAAGTATCCTTTGCTCTGCACAACCTGCAAACTCCATCCTGGCAAGGAAGCCAAATCTAATGTCCTTCAAACCAGTTGCTCACCTCAGCACTTTCTGCTTTTCACCTCACAGACCCAAGCACTGAGCATGGCCTGTCCCATATTTGTCACCTTTCCACCTCTTTGGATGAATCTTTGTGGGACATCTCAGTTCTCACCAGTGTCCTCCCTGAACACCTTTTGTGGTGGCTTCAACTTTTGTGGCCATCCATGGGCCCAAGAGAAGTCATTTTCTATCAGGGAAGCATTTTTTAATTGCAAATGGAAGAAAATCTTGGTTCCTCCTGTAGCCAGGAAGGAACAGCACCTCAGAGGGACTTTGAGAAGTGTCTTGAACTCGTGGGCAATGACAGTGAGCCCAGGACTGAAGCAAGCTGCAGCATCACTGTGCAGTGCAGTGCACTAACCAAGCTATTGCAACTGCAGCTGCAAGGCTGCAGCAAAGGCATTGGCTTCACTGTGCTCACAGCCTGTGCCCTCTTGCTGCAGTCTGCTCTCCCCTGTAGAACTGCAAGCTGCAGGGAGCTGTGACAGCTGTTGTGTTCTGAGCAGCTTCTCTCTGGTACAGAGCCTGCTGAGGCCAGTTCTGGGCACCTCAATTCAAGAGAGATGTTGAGGCGCTGGAAGGTGCCCAGAGAAGAGCAGCAAGGCTGGGGAGGGGCCTGGAGCACAGCCCTGTGAGGAGAGGCTGAGGGAGCTAGGGGTGTGCAGCCTGCACAAGAGGAGGCTCAGGGCAGACCTCATTGCTCTCTGCAGCTCCCTGAAGGGAGGTTGTAGCCAGGTGGGGCTGGGCTCTTCTGCCAGGCACCCAGGGACAGAACAAGAGGACAGAGCTGTGCCAGGTTCAGGCTGAATGTTAGGAGGAAGTTCTTGCCAGAGAGTGATTGGCATTGGGATGGGCTGCCCAGGGAGGTGGTGGAGTGCCCATCCCTGGAGGTGTTTAAGAGGAGGCTGCATGAGGCACTTGGTGCCATGGGTTAGTGAATTAAAAGGTGTTAGGTGATAGGTTGGACTGGATGATCTCAGAGCTCTTTTCCAACCTGGTTAAATCTGTGCTTCTGTGAAATGATCCAAAGCCTTGAGCCAGCAGCCAGAGGTGTTCCAACAGTGCAGAAAAGGCAGGCAGACAACTTTGTTGGCATCGTACTCATGAGCTGCGTGGGTCAGAGCAAACATCATCCCTGCCTGAAACAGGGCTGAGAGAGAAGCCTGCTCTACCTCTCCCTCCACCTGTCTCTGATGCCATGCAAGGCTGACCCGTTCCCCTCTGCCCAGGAGGACTGTCCATCGCTGTGCCAGGAGAGATCCGTGGCTACGAGCTGGCTCACAAGCGCCATGGCAAGCTGCCCTGGAAGGACCTGTTTCTGCCCAGCATCGAGCTGGCAAAAGAAGGGTTCCCTATCGGGAAAGGCCTGGCAGCAGCCATCAAATCAAGAGAGGAGGCCATCGAAAGCAACCCCTCGCTGTGGTAGGTAGAGCAGAGGAGGCTGTTGGTGCAGGGCAGTGCCTGGGAGCAGTGTGGTGCCCGCCGGGCGCTGTGCTCGCTCCACCTGCCGATGCCTTTCCACCTACCTGGAGGTGCTGAATCGTGTGGCCTATTTTAGGAACCTTCAGTCCCGACCTTCAAAGGAGGTAAATTCTGCTCTTAAAGTCCATTTGCCTGAGCAGAGTGGAATCAGAGCAGATGCTGGGACAGTCACTCTGACGGCAATGTGTTTTCTGAGCCCACTCCAACTCCCCCTCATGCTGTCAGTGCCCCAAGGCAAGGTCCTTAGTTGCATTTGGGGCAGTTGCAGTCTCTTCGAGCATCTCATCTGCCAGGCAGTGGGAACTGAGGTCTCCTTTTACCCTGCAGTCAGTCTTCCTCAGGCAGCACCTCTGACCAGCCACTTCTGGCAATGAACAGGAAGGGGTTTAAATGCTCCTCCCCTCCTTACAGCCAAGCCCTTAGCGTCCGTGTCCAGCCCTGCTGGGGGTCATGCTTAGTCCTCATCCTTTCAATGTCTGCCAGCTGTGGGTTTGTTTCCAGTCCAGCTGGGATGTACAGCCCAGGCCTACCTCCTGCACTTCCACCTGACAGGTCCACAGCAACCCCTTCATGATCCACGATGGGGCAGCTGGAGAGGAAACTGCCTACCCTGAAGTGCCCTGACAAACAGCATCCAAACTCGTCCTGCTGGACTCGTGGGAAGCTTTGACCCTCATAGCATCACAGTGACCTGGACTGCTATAGTTCAAGGACTGTGGCCCCTCCTAGGCATCCTGAGGCAGTTGTTGGCCCCTAGGGCAAGCAGGCAGGGTGGCATGGCACAGATAAGCACTCCCTGGTCTTCTCAATCTCGTTTCTCTGTCAGTGAAGTGTTCTGCAGGGAAGGGAAAATTCTGCACGAGGGAGACATCGTCAAGATGCCAAAGCTGGCCAGCACCTACGAGACCATAGCCCTGGAGGGAGCCGACGCCTTCTACACAGGCAGCCTGGCCCGGCAGATGATCGAGGACATCCGCGGCGCCGGTGAGCAGCGGCGCAGGTGCCAGCACAGCGCCAGGGACCCTGCTGCGGCTCGGTGCCCACGCAGCCGCCGCCCAACTGCGGCAACCCTGCCAGCGGCTCAAGTCTGCTGCTCGGAATGCTGCCTGTGGGACCCGTGGCACAGGGCAGCCAGGAGGAGCCATAAGCACTGCAATGGGCGCGTCTGAGGCTCACTCGGGCACGGATGTGTTCTCTGTGCGTGCCTGTACCCTGTAGCCCCGCAAGTGTGTGCGTTGCTGGGCACGGCTCAGCTGATGCTGCTGTTGTCAGAGCCTGGATCCAGCAGGTTTCTGCCTAAAACACAACTGCGGGGTCCTGTGACCTGGGCTTGTTTCAGCTTTCGGTGCCACTAGGTGGTGGCAGCATCCTGTGCTTGGCGGCACTGCCCAGCTCCGGCCAGCCGCACAGCCCCCGGCTCGCTGCCTGTTTGCGGTGGGTGATCCCTGTCCTCCCCCTGCCGCTAAAACAGGCAGTGGCACATGCAAGTTACTCTGCCTGGGGGGTTGCACCCAAAGGCTGCCGCCTCCTCCTGCCAACAGGGCTCCGAAGGGCATTTTGTTACCCGAGGCTGCTGGTGTCCTGCGTAAGTAGAGTCTGAGCAGCAGGTTTGGGGCTGCCATACATCAGCCCAGCTGCAAGCTTAGGCTCTCCCAGCCTCTGCTGGGTCTGCCAAGGAGTGACTGCAGCTCCTGGGCGCCCACCTTTGCTCTCCTCACCTCACAGCCGTTGGGGTTTGGCTGTGTGCCCTCCTGCCCTTGCAGTGGGCCAAGCTGATGGAACATTGCCTGCTCCCCCCCGGCCACTGATCGCACAAGCCCACAGCTGTGGTTTGCTCTGCTCTGCAGGGGGCATCGTCACTCTGGAGGACCTGCGGGACTACAACGCCACAGTGATTGAGGACCCCATCCAGATCGCGCTCGGGGAGTTCACCCTCTACACCCCCAGTGCCCCCCTGAGCGGCCCTGTGCTTGCCCTCATCTTCAACATCCTGAAAGGTGAGTGCCAGGGGGCAGAGGGAGCTGGGGGAGCTCCAGACACTGCTGGGCCTCCCTTGAGACCTTCCAGCAAGGTGAGAAGGCTAAGCTCAGGAGGAGTCAGAGGTGCTGGCATCCCTCTTCTGCTGTACACCCAGGGATGTCTCCTTCCCACTCGAAACAGGTGTGAGAGGGAAAAGAGGCTTCTGCCCTTGTACTCCCTTGGTACCTGTGTGGGTGGAAACTACCTTATACTCGAAGCTGCTTTGGAGAACAGTTCTGCAAGCACAAATCCTGCTGGTGCTCAGCAGCTGCTCAGAACTGCCAGAGCTCCTGCATTCTCCATGAGGAGACTGGGACAGTCCAGTGCCTGCATTTCTCTGGAGACTGGGGCTCAAGGTTGTCCCACTTGGCAGCAGTCCTGTGACCATGTCATTAACTGCTGGAGAGAGTCCATCATTCTGTGGGATTCCTTCCCCCTGTGCCCATACCCTTCTGTCTCCCGTTGCCAGGATACAACTTCTCTGCTGACAGCATCAGGACGGTGCAGGAGAGAGGCCTGACCTACCACCGCATCGTGGAGGCCTTTCGCTTTGCCTACGCCAAGAGGACCTTGCTGGGAGACCCCAAATTCGTCAACATCTCAGAGGTACCAGAGTCTCACTGTGCTTGTACTGAGGAGCTTCTTCCTCAGCTCCACTCTAACCCTGCCCTCCCTCAGCTCCAAACCATTCCCCCTTGGCCTGTCTCTAGACACCCTCAGCACAAGTCCCTCTGCAGCCTTCTGCCAGGATCCCTTCAGGCACTGGCAGGCAGCTCCGAGGTCCCCCTGGAGCCTTCTCCAGGCTGCACCCCCCCCACCCCAGCTGCCTCAGCCTGTCATAGAATCACAGAGTCAGTCAGGGTTGGAAGGGACCACAAGGACCATCCAGTTCCACCCCCTCTGCCATGGGCAGGGACACCCTACCATACATCAGGCTGTCCACAGCCTCATCCAGCCTGACCTTAACACCTCCAGGGATGAGGCTTCCACCACCTCCCTGGGCAACCCCTTCCAGGCTCTCACCACCTTCACGCTGAACAACTTCCTCCTAACCTCCAGGCTGGATCTCCCCATTTCCAGCTTGGTTCCACTCCCCCCCAGTATCACCACCCAGCATCCTAAAAAGTCCCTCCCCAGTGTTCCTGTAGCCCCCTGCAGATACTGCAGGGCCACAATAAGGTCACCCAGGAGCCTTCTCCTCTCCAACCTGTCCTCACAGCAGCGCTGCTGCAGCCCTAGGACTCCCCTAAGGCTGAGCTGTGATTCTTTGGCTTTGCCTGTGGCAGGCACTCAGGAACATGACATCGGAGTTCTTCGCGACTGGGCTGCGGCAGAAGATCACCGACAGCAGCTCGCACCCGGTGGACTACTACGAGCCAGTCTACTACAGCGGGGACTCTGCCGGCACCTCCCACATCTCCGTGGTGGCTGAGGACGGCAGCGCTGTCTCCGCCACCAGCACCATCAACCAATAGTAGGACCTCAGACCTTGCTTCCCTAGGGCCTTTGCCGTCTGCCCAGTGGTGGTTCTGTGCTTGGGGTGGCACAGCCCCCAGCTGCTGCAGCTGGGCAGGGCTGCTGATGGGCGCTGCTCCTGCAGAGCCTGCGGGCAGGGCCGGGCAGGGCTGCTGATGGGCGCTGCTCCTGCAGAGCCTGCGGGCAGGGCCGGGCAGGGCTGCTGATGGGCGCTGCTCCTGCAGAGCCTGCGGGCAGGGCCGGGCAGGGCTGCTGATGGGCGCTGCTCCTGCAGAGCCTGCGGGCAGGGCCGGGCAGGGCTGCTGATGGGCGCTGCTCCTGCAGAGCCTGCGGGCAGGGCCGGGCAGGGCTGCTGATGGGCGCTGCTCCTGCAGAGCCTGCGGGCAGGGCCGGGCAGGGCTGCTGATGGGCGCTGCTCCTGCAGAGCCTGCGGGCTCCCCTAGCGAGGGGAGTGGGGAGTTACTCCGATCACATCCCGGGTTTCACACTGCAGTAACTCACCTGAAGCTCCTCCTGGCCCTGCTCTGGTTCTGACCTGCCTGCACCACCTTGTTTTGTCCAGCTTCGGCTCTGATGTACGATCCACTGCGAGTGGCATCATCTTTAATGATGAGATGGATGACTTCAGCTCACCTTACATCATCAATGGCTTTGGGATCCCTCCTTCTCCCGCCAACTTTATTGCACCAGGTAGCTGTAAACTGCCTTCCTGACTCAGCCCTTTGGCTGCCCCTTGCATGCTCACACGGTGGTGGCTGCGGGGTAGCTGCAGCACATCTGCAGTCAGGCACAGACCTGGGGCTCTCTGCAGTGGGCAGGGTGAAAGCCACTCGCCTGGCACCCCTGCCAAAGGCACACAGCCAGCTGCCCCTGGGGCACCCTGAAGGAGAAGAGGCTGTCTAGGGAGAGCTCTTGTACATCCAAGCTTTCTTCCAAGGACCAGGAATCCTTCACCCAGGGAGCTCTGTACCTGACAGGTGAAATTACCTGGGCCTGCAAAGAGTTCTGTGAACTGATTTACGAGAGTGGAAGGCAGCAGCAGTTGACTGCAAAATGTTGGACGGCACTATCCTGCCTTCTCCCTGTGCTGCCTTGGGGGAGATGTAGGAGAGCTCTGGCTTGACCCAGTTCATGTTCCTGACCCAAGCACTCTGCCTGCTCCCCCACTGCTTCCTGCAGATTGCTGTCAGAGGAAGCTGGGATTCTGCTACCCTCTTGCAGCCCATGCTTTGGAGAAGGGCAGGGAGGAAAAAGGACTGGAAGTGTACCAGAGGCAGCTGCATCACAAACAGCCCCAGCTGGCACAGGCACCTTCAAGCCTCTGCACAAGGGACCTACGTTAAGCTTTGTGCTGCAGGAGCAAGGAGATGGACACAGGGGATAGTGGAACTGCCAAGGGCCGAACAAGATCTGTGAGCTGAGGCAGAAAGGTGGATAGTGAGGCTCTAGGATTAGACACAAAGCAGGAGAGGGCAGTTTGTGAGCTGCAGATGGGAAGCTGAGCCTCTGTTGTACGTGTGTCCCCCACAGGCAAACAGCCAATGTCCTCTATGTGCCCCTCCATCTTGGTGGATAAGACAAAGAAGGTCAGGATGGTGGTGGGTGCCTCTGGAGGAACAAAGATCACCACAGCAACAGCACTGGTATGTGATCCCCTGGGCTGTGGCAGAGCAGGGTGGGGGAGGCAGTGCCCAGGGCAAGGGGCCCAAGTCTCCACCTGTGGTGTGACCATGGCTGTGGCTCCCTGCTGTGGGCCCTAGCACTGGAGGAGAGGTTCCTGCCTGTCCTCCTGGGGAACCTAGAGCCTGAAGGAGAGGTTCCTGCCTGTCCTCCTGGGGAACCTAGAGCCTGAAGGAGAGGTTCCTGCCTGTCCTCCTGGGGAACCTAGAGCCTGAAGGAGAGGTTCCTGCCTGTCCTCCTGGGGAACCTAGAGCCTGAAGGAGAGGTTCCTGCCTGTCCTCCTGGGGAACCTAGAGCCTGAAGGAGAGGTTCCTGCCTGTCCTCCTGGGGAACCTAGAGCCTGAAGGAGAGGTTCCTGCCTGTCCTCCTGGGGAACCTAGAGCCTGAAGGAGAGGTTCCTGCCTGTCCTCCTGGGGAACCTAGAGCCTGAAGGAGAGGTTCCTGCCTGTCCTCCTGGGGAACCTAGAGCCTGAAGGAGAGGTTCCTGCCTGTCCTCCTGGGGAACCTAGAGCCTGAAGGAGAGGTTCCTGCCTGTCCTCCTGGGGAACCTAGAGCCTGAAGGAGAGGTTCCTGCCTGTCCTCCTGGGGAACCTAGAGCCTGAAGGAGAGGTTCCTGCCTGTCCTCCTGGGGAACCTAGAGCCTGAAGGAGAGGTTCCTGCCTGTCCTCCTGGGGAACCTAGAGCCTGAAGGAGAGGTTCCTGGCTGTCCTTCTGGGGAACCTAGAGTCTGAAGGAGAGGTTCCTGCCTGTCCTTCTGGGGAACCTAGAGTCTGAAGGAGAGGTTCCTGCCTGCCCTTCTAGGGCCAGACCTCCAGCACTGGCTCCTGTCAGAGCCAACAGGGTCTTCTCTTGAATTATTTCCTTCAGAATTTTTCCTTTGGCAAGTTGTTCCTACCATTTGTGACTTCAGGTTAGCTCTGGTTTCTGCTCTCTGGATCTTCATGAACTGGTCCCTTTATCTAGCTTAGAGCCATTCCCACCCAACATCCTAAACTTTGGGAGGCAGTCATGCCAAGGAGCCAGAGAAGAGCTTAGCCCAGGCACGGTGTTGGGCTGTCTGACAGGCAGGCTCTGTGAGCTGCTGTGGCAGCCACCCAAGTGCCCAGCTTGAGCAGAGGTGAGTGCAGGAGAAAGCTGTCACCCATGCCAGCACACACAGCAGTTCAGAGCACCAGACTGGAGCCTGCTTTTCTGCTCAGGTAGAGGACAAGTCCCACAGAAACCACTCCAAGCTGCTTTTTGAGCCCTGAGGCTATTTTCCCTTGCCAGCATCTCCAGCCTGCACTGAAGCCTGCAGAGATGAGCCAGGCCTAAGGGACCTCTTGCACAGCAGCAGGAAGCTGTGGCTGTGTGTTCACTGTGGTGACTGCTGTGTGCTGAAGCTGGCAGCAACTTGACTGCAGCATCATGAGCTCAGTGACAGCAACCTGAGTGCCTGATCCTCTCACTGTGTCAGTTTAGTGAGTCCTGGCCTCTCTTTGTTGGAATCCTCCTGAGCACACCCAAGCTGACTTGCTTCAGTGTATCTGCATTGTGCCTGGCCAGGAACTGAAAGCACCAATTACACATTTTGTGTGCTCTGGCAAAGGTTCTCAGACATCTCTGCCTGTGCTGCTACAAGGGTCGGGCCTCTCTGAAGGCAAGTAGCTAACTGGAGGGCTTTTTGCTCCTGGCAGACCATCATGAACTCCATCTGGTTTGGCTACGACGTGAAGAAGGCAGTGGAAGAGCCCAGATTCCACGATCAGCTGTTCCCCAACATCACAGAGCTTGAGCTGCAAATAGAGGAGGTTTGTCCACGCAGGGTCTGGGGTGTGAGCTGGGAGAACACAAAGCCTTGGGAAGTGTGCCTAGGGCAGCAGTGTTAAAGCTGGCATGGGTCAAAAACAGGGTCCCAAGAAGCTGTTCCAAGTGTAGCACTGGGCTCAGTCACAGGCGTTAGTGCGTGTGCAAGTGAGCCTGCAGCTTCCTGCTGTGTTCTTCAGCTCAAAGACCTTCCAAAGCAGCAAACCACATCAGCCTAAGTCCAGGGACCCTCAGGAAACTCCTGACCTGCTGCTGAATCCTGGCACGCTGCCAGAGGCAGTGAAGGGAGATGCTCAGAGAGACCTGAGTACAACCTGAGCACCTCTGGGCAGCAGAGGAGTCTGTGCAGCGCAGTCCCGGCTCAGGGCGAGGGCTCTGCTGCCACTCACCCGAGCTGCCAGGCCTGAGACATGCAGTCTCTGCACAGACCTCCGTGTCTCTGTGCTGGGGAAAGCACTGCTGGAGAAGGCTGCTTCCTTCATCAGCTGTGCAGAAGATCCTCCTTGTTAGTAAGGTAGGAGCTGAGCCGTCTGCCTGGGGAGGGTGCCCTGCTCTCTACAAGCTGTGTGTTTTACCCGGAGCCGGACAGGGACTCCCTGGCTGTTGGGGTGTGAGTACCTGAGGCAGAATGCTCCGTGACCAGCAGCGGCACTGGCAGTCCATGCTGAGCACCTTCTCAGCTGCAGCTCCTCCAAAGCAGAGCACTCCAGGACGCGCAGGGGAGGGAGCCAGCAGTGCGGTTTCAGATCTACCTAACGGAGGCACCAAAGGCTTGGGCGGTGACAGGGGAGGCAGGTGACACACTGCAGCCGGGCAGGCTTCTCCCTCCCGCTGCCCTCACTCCCTTCTGCATGGCAGGGCATAGAAGAGGAGCTGCAGAGGCGGCGACACGACACGACGCGGGTGAGCAGCGGCGCCGTGGTGCAGGCGATCCTCAGGACGGAGCAGGGCTGGGCTGCAGCCTCTGACTCCCGCAAAGGAGGCTACCCCGCGGGCTACTGACGGGCCCGGCGCCTGCCCTCCACGCTCTAGCGGCACCGAGGTGTGTTTAGGGGGAAGATCCTTTAGGTCTGCAACTCAGGGACTTCTCACAGGAAAGAGAACAAGTTTACCTGTGGTTCTATTGCCAGCGCTGGGACAGTTCTCTACAGCCACGACTGCCGTGCCTCACGCCACAGCAGTCTGCCACAGGCACGTCTAGCAGGACGTGCAATACTTACTTGAAGAGTCTCTTCTGCCTCGAAGAGTTTGTTCCCTGCCTCCTGTCCATCCTACGAAGGCAGCTGGGAGGTACCCAACGTTCACCCGAGCTGCGGGAGGGGTTTCTCCTGCACGGCGTCGGGAACATGCCTGCCGCTGCTGGAGAAGAGATTCGTTCCCTGTTGAGTGGATGGGAGTTAAGGGACTCTGGGGACTGAGGTTTCTGAGCTACCAGTTGATAGATCTGTGCCACAGCAGGCAGCCCAGCTGCAGCCTGGGCTGAGCCTTCACACGCTCCTCACTCTCAAGATGTTTCCGCTTTTCACTTCAGTCGATCATTGGAGGCGAGGGGGGAGAGGGGGAAATTGCTTCACACTTTTTTATATTTCTGTTGAGAAGGTCTAAAGGGAAGATGCTACCTGTGAAACTCTGAGCACAACTGAAACCAATAAATAGGGAGTCACTCACTCCTCTTGCCTGCACAGTTGCTACTGCAAAAGGGGCTGGGGAGAGCCTGTGCGAAGGGAGCTCTCTGGAGCCTTCGTTTCTGTTCTTCACACCTTTGGTGAAGCTATGAGTTTAAAAAAAAAAAAAAAAATTAAATATCAAACCCGGGCTTGTTTTTCTCTGGTTTGCTTTTTACCCTGTCATACTGCAGGCCTGAGGAAACAAAAGCTCTAAAAAGGGCCTGCTGCAGCTGCTCTGGTGTGAAGCTAAGTTGCGGTGGCTCGGGCAATTGATGACCTCTCTGGCAGCTGGCATGGAGCAGCCAGGATTGGGTGTGCCAATGCAAGGGGTGGTTTGGGGCTCATCTGCCACAGGGATTCATGCATCACAGCAGATAAACTCAGCCTCAGATCAAAGGTGAATGTTCCAGGGTGCTGTCAGGCTCTGGGGTCATAAGAAATCCTTGAGCCACAACTGGCAGCGAGTGAGCTGCTCAGGCTGGCTTGTGATGCTTCCTGGCCCTTCCTAAGAACCCTGGAGTACAGAGTGCCCCAAAGAGAAAGTGAAAGGCTGCAAGTGTAGTCATCAGGCACTCAGTGGTTCCCAGAAGTGAGGAGAGCCTAGTTTAAAGGGATAAAGTCAGAGCTGGATTCATACTTCAAGCAGAGTCCCAACTTGGATGCATTTGCTTATGTAGCTGCACCAAAAGAGAGGCTTTGCCCAGAAGGTGCCTGAGCTGTGCTTTGTGCTCATTTGCTCTGGTGCTGGTGTGTGAGCTCAGCTGACCCTGGATGTTAGGAGGAAGTTCTTTACAGTGAGGGTGGTGAGACACTGGCACAGGTTGCCCAGGGAGGTTGTGGCTGCTCCCTCCCTGGAGGTGTTCAAGGCCAGGTTGGATGAGGCCTTGAGTGACCTGTGCTAGTGGGAGGTGTCCCTGCCTATGGCAGGGGGTTGGAACTGGCTGAGCTTTGAGGTCCTTTCCAACCTTACCATTCCATGACTCTATGACTCTGCCAGTGGCCCTGTGGTCTTTGAGAGAGATTGCTCTGGGGCCAAACCTGCCTCCTTTTATTGCTGAGCTGAGGCTTGGACCTTGCTGCTGCTTGTAATTCCCCAGCAGCTGCCCCTGGCTGCCAGGCTGCTGTTTACATCCAGGCTGCAGGATGTTCTAGGGCACTTGGCTGCAACCCTCTATGTGGACCAGCTGCTACTTCTCTGAACTATGTGGCCCTTTGGACATAGGACTGGCTGAGCTCTGTCTTGGCCACGTGTGAGCTGAAAAATAAACAAAGTTATTACTGCTCAGCAAACAAAGCCTAATGAAGCCCTACCCTGGAGTTAGTCTGTGTGTCATTGTGGTTAGTCTGACCCAAACAAGTCTGTGCTCTGAAGCTGGAAGGTGCCCACTTTCTGGGAATCAGCTGCTGAGCAAATGTGCCTACTGAAACCAGTCTGAATAACTGCTAACAGCTGCTGGTACAGCATGGCACAGGCTTACTCACCTTCCTCAAGTTCCTCCAGTTAGTAAGAAACCTCCCCTGCTATTACTTGTAACCCTTGTTACAAAACTTCCCTTCTGGAAAGCCCGGATTTTGCCATAGCTAAAGATGCTCCTGGTGAAAACTCTTTTTATGGCTGCATTTGAGTTCTTGACTCTGCAGAAATGGCTTTGGTGGTTTGGGTCAGCACTGCCACCACTGAGGAGCTGTTACCAGTGGGCTAAGGCTTGCACTTGCAGCCTACAGTTAGAAAACAATAAGCTATGGATAGAACCCTAAAATGGTTTGGGTTGGAAGTGACCTCCAAAGGTCATCCAGCCCAACTCCCCTGCAGTCAGCAGGGACATCTTCCACTAGAGCAGGGTGCTCAGAGCCCTGCCCAGCCTGACCTTGAATATCTCCAGGGATGGGCCTGGATGTTTCTGTATGCTGCAGTTATCTTCAGCCCAGCTGGACACAGCTGTACAGAAGGCTCCTGCCAGCTGCTTTCATGCCACCTTCCACTACTCACACTGCATCCAGGCTGCCTGCATGGCAAAGGTGGTTCATGCTGTGAACCCTCCCAATGGGCACTGCAGGCTCTTCAGCTGCAAGAAAAACCTTCCTCCTGCTCATGCCACAGCCTTCTGAACACAACCACCTCTGAGGTCTGAGCAGAGCCAATGTCCTGGTGCATGCTGCCTGCCACAGTGCAGGGTCTGGAGAGCAGGAAGTGGTGAGGAATGGCTTCAGCTGCTCTGAGAAGGCAGCTCCCATCATCGTGAGCTGGAGGGTTCACTTCTTTCTCCTCCCATTCTTCAGGCTAACATTACCACAGTTTTCCTTTGGCAACTCTCCAGCCTCTGGCAGGGCTGCAGGGAAGTGCCAAATCCAAACTGGGAGAGAGAAGTAAGTAAGTGGCATCTGCAGTCTTCTCCTGCAGAGTTCCTCAGTGTAGGAAGCCTCCAGCCTGAGCTCTCACACAAGTGCTGTGTCTCAGGCTAGGCAACAGCTCGAGAGGAGAAATTCCCAGGCAGGCTTAAAAACACTTTATTAAAAATATAACTTAAGGACTTCATCAGAAAATGGAGCAGCCTCAGTGCAGTGATGCTTCAGAAGTCCAGCTACAGGTACAAAAATAATGCTCTGTTGGCAACTGGGAGACTCCAGCAGCAGTGAGGAGGTGGCAGGGCAAGAGCAGAGGTGCTGAGGGAGGTGCAGTCCTGCAGCTTCACCAGACCCTACAGGACTGGGAATCTCTGCTGTGGTGAGAGGTCTGCACTCTCATCCTCTCTGCCTTGCAAATTAAAGCTGTGGTAGGTCTAAAGCTGCTTAATTGTCTCCATGTCAATGCTAGCAGCAATTAGATGGCAGTGAGTGCTGGCCTGCAGGTGAGATTGCCATGTCTTGGTGGTGGGGAGCTGCTGTGGCACTGCTGCACTGGAAAGGTGAAAGGCTGGGTTGCTTAGCTGTGCTTTACCCTCAGGTAGGGCAGAAGTAAAGGCAGTGGCAGGCTTGGGGACTTGTTGACTTGGTCCTTGTGGCAGTGAAAGGTGCTGGAGTAGGGCCAGGGAAGAGCTGGAGGCTGCCCTGCAGCCAAAGCTGTGCTCTGTCTCACCAGCCAGTCCTTGGGTGCTCTTTGTGCCCTCTCAGCTCAGTTGGGCTAGCTAGAAATAACCACAGCTCTTGCCACAGCCAGCGGCAGGCTGGGTAGGACACCTGGTCCTGGAATGAGCTGCAGATGGCTCCTGGTGCCCCTAAGGGCTTCCCCTGTGACAGCTCTGCAGCTGGTGAGTTACTGTTGACATCCAGAACCAATGCACCACTGGTAGCTGAAGAGAGGGAGATGATGCAAGCAGAGCACCTCAGCAGATTGCCTCCCAGGGCTTATGGTACTGACCTGGGAACTCAGGAACCCTTCTGCATTAAGCTCTGAGATAGCTGTGGTCAGGCTGCAGCCCTGGGGCACAGCTGCTGGAGAGATGTCTGGCTGCAGGCAGCTGCACTCAGCCCAACATCACACTGCAAGTGAAGGTTCCTCTGAGCTGTGGGGTCCTCTGCAGCCCCCAGGCAGAGAGGAGTGGGGCAGCAGACTCAGCTCTGGTGCACTGGCTTCACCTGCCACCTTTGGGAAAAGCAGGGCTTCTTAGGGTGGGAAAACCCAGAGGAGGAGTGAGGAGCTTTGCTCCCTTCCCTCTGCCAGCCTGCTCTCGAAGCTCAGTAGCTTCAGAGTTAAAAATCCTGGTGGTACAGACACTTCTTCTGCTCCTCATCACCCTTTGGTTCCTTATTTGACAGCACTGGGCCCCAGTGACCAGCTGAGTGCAGCAACAGCCCCCAAGAAACCAGTTCTGCTCTCAGTAGCCCTGCCCTCAGGAGCAGAAGGTGCAGCTGGGTCCTTTCAGTGTTCCCCGTGGGGTCTGGAGCAGTTTTCCTTTCCCACTTTGTGTCACCTTATTCTCAATAGCTGATGTGCTCAAGAAATGTGTTTCTCAGATAAGTAAGAGTGTGCAGCTCTAAACAAGGCTGCCCTGTCCTTCTGGTGGCTTGCAGCCTGCAGGATAATTCCCAGCTTTGCCCACACTCCGGGAGGCATCATTGGCATGTCCAAGCCAAAACATGTCCTGAATCTCCTTCTCTCCTGTGGATTTGTGAGCTGTGATAGCTTCTCGTGCTAATACCCAGCAGATTTCCCCATCTTCCTCTTATCAGAGTAGGCAGAGATGCATTTTCCTTCCCTGGAAACTCCCTGCACAACATTCATTCTAAGATGAGGTTTCTTTTCTTTATGTCCTCTTTCCAGCAGCCCAGTCCTCACCTCCTGCAGGAGGGAGAGAAGAGGAAACAGAATGAAGGGGGCAGGCACCTGAGGTGTTGGCATTGCCAGGTGTGAGAATGAAGGATGTGTCTGTGGGGTCGGGTTGAGAAGGTGAGATTTCAGCAAGGAAGAGGCCAGCTTGAAGCCAAATACAGACTGCCTGAGTGAGCTACAGGAGCAATTTCCTTCTCCCCAAAAGGAGGAGACAAGAAGACCCAAGCAAGGGCACTCACCTCACTGAAGTGCTCCTCAAACAGGATGGTGTCACCTTCAGCATGCATGATGGGAGCAGCAATGGCACCCTCCAGGTCGTAGCCAAACCACAGCTTGTTTATGATGGCCTGCAGCAGAACAAAGCCCACCCTGATGGACTGGGGACCCTGGGCAGGCTCTGTGCTCTGCACCGGGGCCAAGCCTGAGTGCATTCGCTGCACAGCCTGCCCTACCAGAGGGGCTGGAGCTACCCCTGCCCTTGGCACACAAGTGCCAGAGACAAGGAGGTGAGGGCAGAGTCAGTCTGCAGCAGGCCCTCTTCAACTGCTGCCTCCCACGCAGCAGGAGCAGGAGCAGCAGAGCTCAGCTGAGGTGTCCCTGGGCAGTGGTGTGGACTCACCATGGCAGTAGCACTGATGATCCAGGCCCCTCCTGCTCCTCCAACCACCAGCATGTCTCCTGTCTTGGAGATGAGGATGGAAGGCACCATGGCTGAGGGAGGCTTCTCCCCTAGGGCAGAGGCAGGGGCATTAGTCCTGGCCCTCAGTGGGGCTGCAGAGAGGCAGGAGTCCACCCACCCCACGCTTCCTGCTGCTGCTCATCCCTCTGGCAGCTCAGGTCTCCCAGCTGCCTGGTGCTGCAACCCCAGCTCATGAGGAGCAGCACCTTCATGGCACAGGCTACACAGGAGGCATCTCCTGGGGCAGGGCATCCTGCAAGATTCAGGACTTGCTGCAGCTCGTTCAGTACAGCTGGGGAGGCACTGGCAGCAGCCTGACATGGCAGCAGTGATGCCCTCTCTCTTGCCAGCCCAAGGGAGATTTACACCAGGGACAGCTTGCTTCAGAGTAAGGTCTGCATCAAGCCTGCCTCCTTACAGGACCCCGTGGGAGCCTGCAGCACCTCCCAGCTGCACATGCAGCCACACACTGCTCCACAGAGCAGCCTGAGGAGTCAGCAAGCTGTCCCAGCAGCAGCTTCTTCACTCTTCCCCTCCCCATCAGCTAATGAGCTCTGGTTTCCCTGGTCAGAAACCAGAACTCTCAGATCTCCATGTGTGGGCATCTGTGAGTAGCCACAGACACGCTCCAGGGCTTTATCCTCTCCTAGTCTGAAGCAAAGTTGCCTTCGTGCAGGCCTGGGGAAGGACGGCTGCATGCAGACACTCCTTGCCCACTTGCCACAGCCTGCTCCTGCCTGGGTTTTCACGGTGAGGGCAAGGATGCTCACCTGGTGCAATGCTCCTGTTGGTGGTGCAGAAATCAGCCAGTTCGTTGTTTAAAATGATCCCAGTTCGGTTGGAATACACAAAGGAGCCAAACCTGCAGAGGCAAGAAAGCCTCTCAGTGCCCAGCACTCTCCTGCTGTGGATGACATTAACTGAAGATGGCACCCTGGGGGCTACCCGTGTCTCCTCACAGCCTGTAGCTGCCCCAGCTAGGCTGTCCAGAAGCTGGTGGTGCTGCTGCTGTGCTGGAGCCCAGGGTGGGCTCCCTGTGCCTTTGCCCACCCCGCAGAGCTCAGCAGGTTGGTACAGCCTCGTCAGCTGCGATGGTTCTTTGGGCTGCTGCTCAAAGACCTTTGATGCCACATGAAAAAGGCATTCATGAGCAAGAGCCTGCCTAAGCCTGTGAAACCCAAGGGGTTTGCACTGCTGGTAAAGAGCCCTGGCAGGTGCCCTGTGAGCCTGAATCGTGGGCCACAGGCTCCAGCTGCCCCCTAGGCTGTACTCACGGGTAGTTGATGGTGCTGGTGGCCGACACGGCGCTGCCATCCGCAGCCAGCACAGAGACGTGGCTGGTGCCCATGCTTCTGTACCTCTGGTTGTAGACAGACTCCAGCAGGTTGTAGTGGCTGAGTGGGTGATCCCCACGGCTGTCTATCCGCTGCCTGGCAAGCTCAGCAATCCTGTCTGACAGCAGGGTGCCCGCAGTCCTCTGTAATCACAGCGAGGACACTGAGCTGTGCCACTAAGGCATGGGCAGGTCTTCCCTTGGGCACACAGGAGCCCCAGCAGCCAGAGCCTGGGGACCTGCACTAGCAGCACAAAGCCCCATTTTCTGAGGTGAGTGGCCTGGAACAAGCTCAGTGCTGAGGCACCTTGGCACTGGCACGAGCATGGGCACATCCTTCATCATGCCTACAGCTGAGGATGCGCTGCAGACAGCAACTGGCCTAAGCCTGCCTTGGCCAGCAGAGCAGCATTGCTCCGGGCTAGCAGCTCTGAGCATTTTCTTTCCTCTCATGGCAGGAGGGTGCCAGAGTACTGCCGGGTCCTGCAGCGTTGTGCTGGCAGCAGCAAGGCCGCCCGAGGGCTTAGCACAAAGGCTAAAGGAGTGGGTGGCAGTGCAGGGCGGGAGGAGCGGCAGAGGGACTGTGCCCAGCAGCAGTGCGGGAGCCGCGGGGGGCTCTGTCCCTCTGCAGCTTGCTGGCTCACCTGGGCTGCCGAGAAGGCAGGGTCGCTCATCTGGGCCTTCAGCAAGTTGCCGAACTTCAGGGCCTCGGCAATGCGGTGGAAAGCTTCCACCTTCTCCTGGGGGCTGGCCAGGGATGCCGCCCGCAGCTTGTACTCTGCAGAGCAGCACGAAACGGCTTTGGGTGCAGCCCCGGGAGAATGCTTGTGCAGGAGCTGGCAGGAAGCCTCCTCCCACCCCACCTCTGACCCAGCTGCCCCTTTGCTTTGGCTGCGTGCTGGCACACGAAGCGCCCAGGTGCTCACTTGAATTCCTCTGGAAGCCTTGGGGAAATTGTGCACCCCTCAGCCGTGGGGATGCTGATGCACGGCAAGAACCAGCCAGCTCGGCAGCCTGCTGCTCAGCTCCGGCACACCACGGCTCGGCACTGGCACACTGCTGGCACAGCACGGGCACCCCGCTGCACAGCGCCAGCACACCGTGGCACAGAACAGGCGCACTGCTGGCACAGCACGGGCACCCCGCTGCACAGCGCCAGCACACCGTGGCACAGAACAGGCGCACTGCTGGCACAGCACGGGCACCCCGCTGCACAGCGCCAGCACACCGTGGCACAGAACAGGCGCACTGCTGGCACAGCACGGGCACCCCGCTGCACAGCGCCAGCACACCGTGGCACAGAACAGGCGCACTGCTGGCACAGCACGGGCACCCCGCTGCACAGCGCCAGCACACCGTGGCACAGAACAGGCGCACTGCTGGCACAGCACGGGCACCCCGCTGCACAGCGCCAGCACACCGTGGCACAGAACAGGCGCACTGCTGGCACAGCACGGGCACACTGCTGGCACAGCATGGGCACAGGGGCTCCCAGCTGGCTCACCCCCTCCATTCCTGCCCTACTGCCACAGGGCAGCACTCTGCAGGGCACCTCCTGCTGCCCCTGTTCCCTGGGGAATTTACCTTCCAAGACCTTGAGGATGAAGATGAGCACAGCCCCTCCCGCGGGCGGCGCGGGGGAGAAGACAGTGGTGTGGTTGTCCAGGGTGACGTTCAGAGCCGTGGACACCTCTGCTCTGTATGCCTGCAGGTCCTCCAGGGAGATGTTGGACCCTGAGAGAAACCCAGACACAGAGGTGGCATTGACTTCTGCCAGGTGCAGTGGGCTGCCACATCAGAGCCTTGGCAGAAGCTTGGCAAGAGCCACTGGTGGAGAATTCAAAATTCTTCTACCATCTGCATCAGTGCCTTTGAGAGTCCTTTCCTACTGCCACAGCCCAGGACATCACAAAGCCTAAGGAAGCTGCAGAGGCCAGAGCAGGAGCACTGCCAAAGCAGTAGGTGGCTCTCAGCCCTGTTTCTGGGCCTGAGCTGTAAAGAACTGGGGCAAAGTGGCTCCTTCCCATGCCAGCTACCAACCCAAGTGGCAAGCAAGTGGCACGTGCTCGCCTTCTCCTGGCATCGACTGCCTGTCAGCCGCTTGCAGGGGTGAGTCCTGTCTCGGGGTGCCACTTGGGGTATCGACTGGCTCTGGGTGTCACTCACCAGCCTTCCTAAGGTCTTCCACCAGGGCCTTCCCTATCTGCCCCTCGTAAAACGCTGCCGCTCCGCCCTCTGCGACCACCCTCAGGGTCTGCTGCAGTGCAGGCCACCGGAAGGTCTCTCCATGCCGCAGAAACCTTTGACCATCGCAGATCAGGGGGCTGTTGGAGGAGGAGATCCATCACTTTGTAGCATGTGCCCACCCTGTGCCCGTGCCCACCTCTGCTCCCCACGCAGTGCTTGTTGGCTTTCTGAGTACTTTCTCAGCCGCTGCTATGCCACAGGCAACAGGAGGAAGAGCTCCCAGCCGAATTGCCACCCACAGCACCAGGCTCCCTTTTGCCCATGTGCAGTCTCCTCCATGGGCCCTAACCAGCTCAGCTCAGTAAGGGCCCTGCTGTCAGGGGGTGACTCCCAGGCATCTGGAGGCAGGCCATGTGCAGCCAGCTCCTGCTCACCAGCAGATGTACTTAGCAGGGAGCTTTGCTCTGCCAAGCCACTCCAAGTTGCAAAAGAGAAAAGGAAAGAGGTGCTGACAGAAATTTGCTTTTTAAAAGCATTTCTGCTATTCCCTCCGGGCCCACAGCAAGCTTGGACCCAGCAGAGCCGGAGCCGCAGCCTGTGCTCCCTGGCAGCACAGCAGAGGAAGGCTCTGCAGCTGGGGGAACAGCCACCCTCTGGCTGCAGGCTCTTACCATAGCCTTCCTCCCAGGCTGGAGAACAGTGGGTGGTGGATGACCTTGTCCATGACTGGAGAAATGATGAGTGGCTCTGAGAGGAGCTTGATGCTTGGCTCAAAGAGGGCTCTCCAGGGCAGGCGGCCATGGCGCCTGTGGGCTTCCTCGTAGCCGCGCAGCTCTCCTGGCACCGCGATCCAGCGGGCACCTGAGGAGCACAGCAGCAGGGTCACAGCTGCTACGGCATCGGCCTGGGCTGGAAGCCCTCCAGGGGAGGTGTGTGTTCGTGCAGGCTCCCCAAAGCAGGCTTGGCTCTCCTCTTCCCTCCTCTGTTTCTATCCTTCTTGCTGCACCTCACAGAAGGGGTTTAAGGGAGGCTGGAGCCAGACTCAGAGGTGCACAATGAAAGCAGGAGAGGCAACAGGCACCTGCTGCAGCAAGGGGCAAGAGAGCAGAGGCACCCACAGGAGTCTGGTCAAGCACTAGAACAAGTGAAGCTGTGAACTCCTTCATCCTTGGAGAAGGATTCAAATGGTGACAAGGCAAGGCCCTGAGCAGCGAGAGCTAACTCTGACACCACCCTGCTTTGAGCAGGAGTTGGAGCACAGACCTAACCACTGTCCCTTCCAGCCAGAGCTGTTCCCAGTTCCTCCCCAGGCCTCTCCTTCCCTGCAGGAACTAGGACACGCCTTGAAGCAAATCGTGCTAGGGAAGGAGAACAAATGCAGCAGGCAATGTGGAGAGAGCCCAGATGTGCTGCTCCACTCAGGGTGCCTGTGCCAAAGCGGGGACAGCACAGGGCTGTGGAGCCTGCTCAGGTGGCAGAGAGGTGGCAAAGAGGGAGCTGAGCTGAGCTGAGCTGGAGCCCAGCAACTCAGCTGCTGGTGCTGCTGGGTTGCCTTCCCAGTGTAAGGGCAGAGGCAAGCACACCAGACGGGCTCCTTTCCAGAGTTCCAGCAGCTGCTGACCTTGTTCTGCTCTGTAAGGAGTGCTGGGAAACTGCTGGTTGTGACCCGCAGCATCCTGTAAAGAGTCAGACAGTGACTGCTGCTCCTGCTCTGCTCCTGCCCCTCACTGCTTAGGCTGTCACCACTGCTATGAAACAGCAATCTGATGGGCACAGGACCTTCAATGACTTTTGCAAGAGGCAGTGCAGGCAGAGTGTGTTTGCTCAAACAGAACCTCAGACAAAGCCAGGAGCTGCTCAGCTCCCCCTGGCCCAGCCTATGCCTTACCCACGTGGAAAACAGTATCAGCACAGTCACGGAGCAGGCTGCGAGGGGACTCTGCTGGCACCGTCTCACGAGCATTGATCACCTCCACTGCTCCTGCAGAGGAAAAGCAGCAAATGCACCACTTGGTCTTCCTGAGATTTCAGCCAACACAGAGCCCCTGGCACGCTGCTGAGCTGTCCTGCAGCCTTTAGCCCATCACGTCAAGCACAGCTGCAGGGGTAGGCTGCAATCAGCACACGCTGCCATGCCATGCCCTGCCAGGCTTTCATGTACAGTAAGAGCTAACACAGGTATAGGGACAAGGCCAGGGCCAGCCTCCAGACAGTAAAGATCTCCCCCAGGGCACTTGGACCAGGGACACAGGCTGGGACATGCAGGTTCCTGCACTTTCTCTGTGGGTGGGACACAGCAGAGCTGCAATGAGAGCCTGGTGCTCCTCATTGGGCCATTTCCCACGGGATGGTGAAGTGTGCCTCAAGCCCACAGGCAGAACAGTGGTACTGAAAGCCTCTGTCAGGGAGCTTGAAACCCCCACCCAAACCCCACTTGTGTGCAGCTGTATTTCAAGTCCACCCTATCATTTGGCTGCCTTTGCCTTGGATTTCTCTTCTCCTGCCAGAGCCCACGGTGCCAGCTCTGCAGGACCCACACAGGGCAGCGAGCGCCAGGGCCACGCTTGGCCACGTGTGGCTCCATGCAGCAGCAGCCATGCAGCAGAGGAGGGCTCCTGGCAGGAGGCAAGTGACCTGGCTCTGCCAAAAGGGACAAAGAACCAAACCAGAGGGGTTTTGCCAGAGGCTGCTATTGCCAAAGGCACGGGAAGCAGTTCCAGAAGCATGACTCTGGGAGGACTTGGCAGGGATCTAACCCTACAATACTGTTACTGTGCACAGAGATGATTTGTCTCTTTAGATCTCTAAGCTCAGGGCCTTTGGGGAGCCAAGACAGATAAAAGACCCCCAACCCCCACATTACAAATATAAAAGCAGGAACACAACTCTGGGGTCAAGCCAAACACAGAAAGGCTTCCCCACAGGCCCTGGGCATGGCTAGCTTTAGATTGCTGAAGTCAAGGTGCCCCTCCTGGAGGCTTCACTGCTGCTTTGGGCAGTCCTGCCCACCCCAGTGAGAGCAGTAGGGGCCCCAGCCCCTTGTCTCAGCAGGCACTGCCTGAGCTGCTGTGCAGGATGGGCCCCTGGAATCCTCAGCTGAGCCAGTGCCATCCCCACAGCCAGCACAGGCACCACTCACACCTTGCTGCACTGCCAGCTCCATGGCTCTGAAGTGTAATTTGGTGGGGGGAAGGGGCAAGGGGAGGCAGGGTCATTTCATTCTGCACCCAGAGCTCCTCTCCATCCCCGGCAGAGAGCAAAATGCTGCTTTGTGACAAGAGCAAATTTTTATGCCAAAAAATTTGCTCTGCAGGAACATGAAAGGCTCTGACTCCTGCAGACCAGCTGGGTGTCTGCAGGGACACAGGGCACCGCGGAGAGCCCAGGGCTGGCCCATACCTGTGCTGGCATTGTAGATGGTGAAGATGACTCCGCCTCCCAGGCCTGAGCTCTGGGGGTTCAGCACCGAGGTGCAGACCAAGGCAGCGATGGCAGCGTCCACGGCTGTGCCTCCACTCTTCAGGATGTCCCTGCGGGGGAAAGGGAGGGAAAGAAGACACTGAACATGCAGGGAGGATGGAATGGAGGAGCCACAGGAACATGTGTCCCTGGGGTACCTGCCGGGCAGTGCAGTTAGCAGTCAGAGAAAGCCATTGGCAGCAGTGTGGGGAGGGAGAGTGCAGGAAGGTGCCTGCCTTGGTGGGAGTGGGGAAGAAAACAGAGGGAGAGAAGGGAGAGGGTGCAGCAGGAAAGAGCTGCCGGGGCCACGCCTGTGGTTGGTCTTCCTCTGGGCAAAGAGTGGTGGGACAGAGACCTGCAGCCACCCAGGAATGCTGCAGGACAGCAAGGAGCTCCCAGGGGTGGAGGAGGATGCTCTCAGCAGAGCTTTCTGAGTGCTGGGAGCCAAACGGCTGATTTTGGCTCCCTGCCTGCCCTTCCAAACCAAAAGGCATGAGCTGGTCAACAGGCAGGGGCACCGGGGCAGGAACAAAGGGTCCCTGCAAAGCAAACTCCTGAGTCATGTCAGTAAGCACAAAATGCAGAACTCAGCTCATTGCTCCT
Organism: Ramphastos sulfuratus; assembly: GCA_013399055.1. NCBI lineage: Eukaryota > Metazoa > Chordata > Aves > Piciformes > Ramphastidae > Ramphastos > Ramphastos sulfuratus. Next base: position 99,770 of record WBNM01013988.1, read on the forward strand.
GCAATGTGCCTCCCTGGGCACTCTCTGCCTGTATCCTCATAGGGAAGACGAAGGAAGAAACAAAACATCGAACCCCACCAACTCCAGAGGAAAAAAACAGGCCCTCAGCTGTTCCTGCCTAGGCACAGCCACTGCAGAGCACACTGCAGAGCAGCCTCACGCCGTGCACAGCTTCTGCCGCAGCACCCTGGTTCCACAACCACCTCCCTGCAGCGGAGCTGTAACAGCATTGGGCTGGGGTGGGGTTCCCGTGCCCGGTCTGCCAGTGGCCAGCATTGCCCTTTGCTGGGAAGGTTTTTGGGATATTGCTCAGCTAAGGCAAAGCCAGAAGGGAAAGTAAAACAGTTGGGGAAAGGAGAACAGTTCATTAGCTGGAGTGCGACTGCTGCCCGAGGCTGGAGCGGCGACACAAGGGCACACCTGGGCACCTCCGCTTGCTTTACATCCGCTGATGTGGCTGGGAACCATCAGCAGATTGTGACTTTCCTTTGTTCCTGTAAGTGTCTTGGGAAGCACAGCCTGGGAGGAAGCGGCATGCGGACCAGCGGGGAGAAGAGAAATGCCAGGGGAGTACCGGGCATTCCGCCGGGGCTCTGCCTGCCTCCCAGCCCCGAGCTCCCTGCCCGGGGCTGCCCCACGCCTCCCGAGGCTCTCCCCACAGCGATGTGCCTGGGCGGTGTTTCTTTGTGGTTGCAAACACGGGGAGGGTTGCAGGAGAAGCTCGAGTTACTCCTGCAGAAGCCGCAGGCGGCACCTTGGAAAGCTGAGGGAGGTGGGGAGCAGGAGGAGTGCCCTGGCCTGGGACACTGCACCCCAGGGCACCGAGTCGTGTGCTGTCAGGTAGCACGGGCACAAAGCCTGGTGGCAGAGCACACCGCGGTTCTGGGGTAATTGGCAGTGGGAAACAACTTTAAAGGGAAAGTTGGAGCCTGTCTGCCATTCCTTTCAGCACAGTGCACTAAGGTGCCTATGGCAGGGGGTCAGAACTAGATGATCTTTGAGGTCCTTTCTAACCTTATCATCCAAGTTCTGCCCTGGGCTAGAAGGAGCCCTGAGGCCATTTCAGATGCTTAGGAAATGTGAAGTAATTCAATTATTCTGACTTTTTTTTTTTTTTTTTTTTTTAATTTTTCCTGTTAAAGCAAGCTGGGGACTGGGAGGAGCCCACCCTTTGCATGGCAGCTGCCTGCTGGAGATTTATGAAGAGCAAAAGCCACATCTGTTTCTGAAAAAGAGGGAAGGAAAAAAAAAGGGGGGGGGGGGGCAGCTGCCAAATGTCAAACTGTTAAAATACAAGAAGAGGGGAAGGCAAATCCCTTGGGATAGAAACATTCAGCAGAAACGCTGCTGGGCCACCACTGAAAAGGGTTTTTGCAGCAGATTCTCTGCCTAGGACTGAGCTTCCCAGGACCACAGCCCTGCCCTGACTGCTAAATTCTCACCATGCTCACCCTCCCCACCACCCTGTGCCCCAGGCAGGTGTTGGCTTCAGGAGAAGTCAGTTCCCAGGGATTTTGCTGGGCTGCACTGGAGAGCTGGGATCAGAGAAGGCTGCTGGGCCGGGGCAGGGCAGCCTGCCCGCTGCAGTGAGCCCCAGTGCTGGCAGTGAGCACCCTTCCTGCTGACTCCTGCTTCTGCCGCTGGGAAGCGGAGGGCTGCAGCACAACGCGTGGCAGGGTTCAGCCAGCACACGGGAGGGAACACGAAGCTTTTTGTGTGGCTGGAGGGAACAGTGGCTCAGAGCTGGAGGTGGGTTTGGGTACCACTTGCTGCCAGGGCGATCCCTTCCTGACTCCTCATAGCTTCTTGACACAAGGGCAAATTACTGAGGTGAACTAAGTACCAGATCCACATCCTTGCATTAAAAACTCTCCTTTTAGCCTCTTAACTCTCTTCAACAAAGTGCTTCACTCCACTTAGGGACAAGTTTTCTTCTAGTGCAGGGCCCCTGTCTGGACTAGATAGCTGCACAACACTGGGTTCAGTACTCAATCCCCAGCAGCAAAAAGCCATTTGCAGGAAAAGACCCAAGCTCAGCACCGAGAGCTGGGCACTGCTGGCTGACAGCAGTGGCTCTGGTGGCTAGCACAGGGCCTCCAGCAAGGATGATCACACACTGGAGGCTTGCTGAGGTTGCTCCTTTTTTGCAGGGAGCCAAAGAGCTGCATAAAGACTTCGGAAAGTCCAACCTCACACAGCCCCAGGACACACCAATGCCATCTCCAGGGCTGGAAAACCCAAGCTGGGAAGAAAAAGAGCAGCAAGAAGGTGCTGTGAGTCTGTCCCCCATCTCCTGCTCATACAAACACATTACAGAGCCACAGGGCTCCTTCAGAGCTGAGCAGTCAGGGAAGCACAAGGGTGTGTCGTCCCCCCCCAGCACAACATCCTGCTCCTTAGAAGATTGCTTTTTGGCCAAGAGGGCCACTTGAGTTACTCTCAATAATTCCCATCCCTGGAGGCTTTTAAAAGATGCAGGGAAGTGGTGCTAAGGGCCATGGTGGAGTCTGATAATAGTTTGGCTGGGTGATCCTAAAGGTCTTTCACAACCCAAATGGTTCTGGGATCCTGTAAGGTCAGCTGGGAGCTCTGTAAGGAGCACACAAAGGCTCTGCCTTGAGCAGCAGTGTCTGAAACCAACGCAGCATCATGTAATGCCTTGGGGATCCCAGCACTGCTGAGGGCACCTCACACAGCCTGTGGGCTGAGCCTTTCTCTTTTGCACAAGGAAAGATTTTTTAATTGAAGAATGAGATGTGTAAGAAGCTCAGAGATCAGCTGCTGCTTCCTGCTCCCAAGTCCCCAGGCACTGGACTGGTGCAGCTGGTTTCATGCCCAGGTGAGGCTTTGCAGGACCAAAGGGGTGGCTGTGGGTGGGCAGCCCAGGGGCCCAGCAGAGAGGTGGTCTATGGGGTCAGTGGGGGAGAGCAGGGCCAAAGCAGCACTGCTGAAGGCCTCTGCACTGTGCCTTTGAGCACTGGTTGCAATGGGGCAGGCTCAGCTATCACAGGTGGCTTCCATTTGGTTGTGGCTTTGCCCTGCCCAAGCCATCAAGCCTGACTGATTTTGCCAGGGTGCTGGAGGCTCTTTGCTTTCTCATGTTTCCACTAAAGGCACTCCTCCCACTGAGGAAGTTTGTCTTTTACCTTATTTTACTTGTTTTAAACTCCTCTAGAAAACGCATTAGGAGGCTCTGCAGTGTGCAGGTAAAGGCTGAAGACGTAGCTTGGCTCCAGCTCAACCAATTCACTCCAGCCTGGCCAAGTGGTTTGCTTCTGGGGAAAAAAGCTCCAACACTGACTGCTAACAGCTTCAGTCACATTGATCACAGGCTTCTTCTGAACTTACTTTTCTGCACTCAGGGATGCACCAAGGAATTAGCCAGCTCTGGCAGGTTACTTCTGCTGTGACTCCTAAGCAATGACAGCAGAGATGTGCTGGTTCCAACTGAGCTGGCAGAGCCTGGGCACAGCTTCCTTGAGCAAACTGCATCTGGTAACAGCCACAGCTTTGGAGCACATCGAAAAAAAAACCCCAAGGGAACTGTTATCTTTGGTTCTCAGTGTTCCCCAGGCTGGATCACAAGCAAGGAGAATGGCCAAGTGTGCCAGCTTTCCCAGCTGGCCCGGGCCAGTCATGGATTTGCCTCTGTTTCTGTTCATACTGATTTGAAGGGCACTTCTTCTGCCCTCTGAGGAGCTACCCTGTGCTTAGCATAAGAGTCCAGCCCACGGCACGCATGCAGCCACAGTGGCTTTGCTCCCACCGCTCACAAACGCTGTGCCAGCACACCTCTGCAAGAACCATGTGCGAGGTGGCAAGCACCGTGCCACGGCACCACGTCCCAGTTTGCTCCTCCAGCCCCAGGGCAGAGCACAGAGCTCCAGCATCACATCGCACATGCTCCTGCAGTGCCACCCTTCCGCTTCTGTGCGCACAACTTAAGAGTGAAAGAGTAACTGCAGTGGCAAAGCGTTTGCAGGAGAAGCTGTTGCACGAAGTGCAGTGGTACAGCTTGGGCAGCTGGAGGGGTTTTTAAGCCTGCCTCTTGCCTTCCAAGTAATGTCTTTCGTGCTGGATTTCAAACGGATCGGCACTTTCCGGTACAGAGCTCCTGTCTTGGCAGCAAACACACCTGCTGCAGGTTGCGGTGCAGAAGCACAGCCCCTGAAAGCTGGGGTGCCCAGCGCCCTACCCCCTCAGCCTGCCTCGCCTCTGCTGAAGCCCAGCGGCAGCTCTCTGCTAGCTCCTCTCACTGCTCCCTTACCTCATTTCTCAGCCCTTACTGGACAGACGTGGACCACCAGGCAGCTGATTTCCCGCGTCCCCGCAGCAGAGAGCCCCGCACGCCGCGCGGGGCCGTGGCTTTGCGGAGCTGCCAGGTTCTGTGCCGTCGGATAACGAGATCCGCAGCATCCCCGGGAGCGGGATTCCATCTGCTCCCCGAGCCCCCACACTGCCAAAGGAGGCAGAGGCACAGCCCCGGCAGCGGGGACAGGGCAGAGCCCCCGCTCACTCCCGCGGTCGCCCCGCACGTACCGGCCGATGGCGGAGCAGGTCTCGGTGTCGGCGGCCACGGCGCCGTGCAGGTAGCGCTGAGGACCGCACCTGGGCCGAGTCAGGATAACCACGAGGGAAACCAGCACGGCCAGCGCCCCGAGGGCCAGCAGCAGCAGGCAGCAGACCTTGCCCGGGGACATGGCTGCTCCGGCACCGCCGAAACCTCTCCTCCGGCTGTGAAGGCGTCCGCACGGCCCCGGGGGAGCGAAGGAGCTCCGCGCTCCGGACAGGAGGGATGGAGGAGCCCCGCGCACCGAGGAGGGAGGTCTCACGGCAGTTCTGTGCCCCCCGGGACCGAGAGTTGCCTTCTTTCCGAGACGCAAAGCTTCCCCGCAGGTCCCAGCCCGCTCCTTTCGAGCCCTCTCAGCCGCCAGAGCTTTGTCACTCTCTCTTATAAACTTTTTCTGGCAGATCCTCCATACGGCTCTTGGGTTGGCTTTTTTTCCTTCTCTGATGAAAACATTTAACACATTCACTGCTGGAGCACTGCGAGGTGATCTGGCTTCACGCAGCCTTGTGGAAAGCAAAGGGCTAAGAGGTACAAAAAGGCCAGATTGGCTTCAGGTGTGGCAGGGTGAGGGGCACCAAACCTTGATAGCTCCGAACTGACCTCAGCCCAGGGCAGCAGATGTCTGGAGATAGGAGAAGTTCTGTTTTCAGATGTAAAGTGAGGCTGGCAACCGCTGCTCAGTCATCTGCTTTTCTGGAGTTCTTTGTTGTCGTTTTAAGATCTCCTGTGACCACTTTGCACTTTTTTTTTGTTGTTGTTGTTTTTTCGGTGCAGAGCTGAACTAAACCAAACATCTCAGCTCTGGGTGTTGGCTGAAGTTTGCACAGCAGGTTTGGGACAGCAGATGGAGCAAATTACCAGACAAAGGCAGCCTACCTGGTGAAGCATTGGGGAACTTCTAACAGCAAACTTGAGGTAGTTTCTTTCCATAAGACTACTCAAAGTAGTAAAAGCTAAGCACATAACACAGGGCTGGGTCTTTATAAACTTGACCTGATTGCTTATTACAGCCTTGCTTTTACTTTTGCCATTACCAGATCTCACCAGCACCCACTGCTCACATCTTCTGTGCACCGGCACAACAGAACACGTTGGATAAAGCCACACGTCCCTGCAAAGCAGCAGAGCCAGAAGCTCTGGGCTCCAGCCTCTGCGGATCAGCAGCCAGCAGGCTGCTCGATAAGACCAGAGCTGACTCCTAACAGCAGCAATCGGCAGCACCTGCACAATGCTGCTGGTCCCAAACAGCCTCCTAACGACACAGCTGTGCTTGCACTTACAAGGATCAGAGGATGCCAGGGGCTGGAAGGGACCCAAAGAGCTCATCCAGTCCAAGGCCCCTGCCAGAGCAGGACCAGACAATCCAGACAGGCCTGGTAAAGGCTCCAGAGAAGGAGACTCCACAGCCTCTCTGNAGATGCACTCCACAGCTGCCTGCTGCCTTTGTAAAAGACACTGTCTGGGATCCTTTGCCAGCTAGAGCTGGGAGAAGAGAATTCACCTGTGCAGATCTCCACGTGCTGAATTCCAGCACAAACTCTGGGCTCCACTTACTGCACTTCACCTCACAGCTAAGCAATCCTATTTCACACATCCTGTCTCCAGGAATGGATCTGCTAGGTTGGACTTTTTGCAGTTGTATCTTCCCATAAGGTTATCTCAGGGAAGGGAGGACAGTCCAAGAAAAATGTGGGTTTTGTCCAAGATAAAACTATGGTCCCTGTGGAATCACTTCTTGGTCTCCACAGCCCTGTCTGACTTGGCCATTGTATCTGGCACAGCTCTGCTGTGACTCTCCACTTCACCCCATTGCAAAACTCTGCTGAGCTTGTAACATTTCTCAACCCCTACAGGGTTTACATCTTTAATTTCTGACTATTTTTGTTTCTATAGCACCTCAAGAATCACCATTCTGGTGGGTTGGGAAGAACATTCCTAGCCAGGCTGGACATCCTGGCCACTCAGTACCAACAGACTCAAGGCTCAAGTGGAATTTGCCCATTTGACTTCATCAAATGCTGTGGAGAACTCAACTGCAGTCTCCACATTTCCATCAGGTTTGGTTTGCAGCTCAACCTAACAATAGCTACATCTGTGTTACCTTTGTGCTACCAAGGATGAGACCTGGGAGAGGCTGGAAAAGAGACCATGTCTGGGAAGCCCAAGACATGGTGATGACCTGCTTCAGCTCACAGATGCCTGCCATGGGCAAAGCCACTGTCTTTTAGACACACTGCTGAAGCCTGAGTCTCCTTTTCCCTTTCAATGGGTACCCTTCCCAGTTGCATTGGTGCAGCACTCAGCTTTGACCACATCATGCTGCAAAGTCCACAGAGACCCTCCTGTGTGAGAGGTTGCTTAGCTGCTCACAGGTTGGGGCTCAGGACTGTGACCTCTGTTTGCCTGCCTGTTTGCTTCTCAAAAGCTCCCCACTCATCATCTTTGGGAGCCCAATTTGCCTTGGCACAAACCTCCACATCAGCACTCCACTGCAGAGACTCTGCTGACTCCTCTGCTGCCAACGTGAAGGCCTTTGTGTGCTGTCTGAAAAGGAGTTGAGGTGATTAAACACCCTCACAGCCTGAGATGTAGTGAAGAAGATTTTAATTAGAATTGTAATTATTAACAGAATCACCATTTAGTGAGTAGCAAACAGGCACAGTATCTTTAAGTGCTCCTTTATATTGCTGGGTCTGCTCACTTTTTTTCCCAGATCTTCATCCAGGAGTCCAAATTCATCATTTAACACCTGAGGTTACAAAATAAGGCCAGGGTGAGCACCACAGCTTCCCAGTGGAGGGGAAGGGAAGAGGGGAGAGGGAGATGGGAAGAGGGGAGAGGGAGATGGGAAGAGGGGAGAGGGAGATGGGAAGAGGGGAGAGGGAGATGGAAGGCATTGCCCTCTCAGGCAAGGTAACTGCAGAGGTGTGGCAGGACCTTGGCCACTGTGCTGTGTGGGAGGGGAGAGGACAGTAGGCAGTTAGCCTAACCCCAACACCCAGAGACCAAAGGGACCAGGGGCAGGCTCTGGAGGCACCAGAAGCTTCTCCTCCAGCCTTATTGGGGACCGTGAGAACCTCAGCTGGTGCTGGCAGCAGAGAGTTGCACTAAGCCCAGGTAACCTTACCTCAAGTTCCAACAAGTCCCTGACAAGCTGAGCCACCTGCAGAGCCACCTGCCAGCAAAGCTGCTTCGGCTGATGACTGCTGTGGGCCACGTCTGAGGAAAAGAAAGGGAGGCGCTGGCTGACAGCCAGGCCTTGACCAGCCCCAGGATCCTGATGGTGAGAAGACAATCCCAAAGAGCAGCACCATCTGCCTGTGCCCCGTGAGTGCTTTGCACCCAGCAGAACAAGGGCAGAGCTGCACACCAAGGGGCCAGCTCCTTGGATAGGGAGCTCTGTGCCGAAGCAGGATGTGTGCCAGCAGGGAGCCAGGCTGGGGCATGCAGGGCTGCTGCCTTGTCTGCATCAAGGAAGTAGCTTCCTGGCATGATCAGGGTTTCAAGCATGCACTGGCTCCAGGACTCCTTTTCTTCAGTGCTGCTTTCTACTGACTGAGGGGAAGAACAGAACATCTCTGAACACGGAGCAGGACATTTCCACTCAGCAAACAAAAGCTGACCCTAAGTTTATCACCCCTGTTTTACAAACTAAAAGCAGCCCAAACACACACCAAGCTCCTAAGGCCTTCTCATCCTAGTGTCCTACTCATCCTCCTTTGCCTTTTGCCTTTACACTGCCCAAATTCACAGGATCACAGATGTTAGGGGTTGGAAAGGGTCTCCATAGCTCATCGAGTCCAACCCCCCTGCCAGAGCAGGACCAGACAATGCAGCTCAGGTCACACAGAACACATCCAGACAGGCCTGGAAAGGCTCCAGAGAAGGAGACTCCACAGCTTCTCTGGGCAGCCTGTGCCAGGGCTCTGGGACCCTTCCAGGCAAGAAGTTGCCCCTTGTGTTGAGCTGGAACCTCCTGTGCTGCAGCTTCCATCCATTGCTCCTTGTCCTATCCCAGGCAGCAAGTGAGAAAGGACCTTCAAAAGTCATCTAGTCCAAACCCTCTCCCTTAAATGTCATTAGAGCTCTGGTATTCAGGGGACAAGGATTCAGCTCAGGTCACCAGCAGAGGTATCTCCAAGTGGCCCTATCCAAACACAGGATGCAGCAGCAGCTCCAGTGGGCTCCCTGCAGATGCTGCTGAAGCAGGAGTTCCAAGACGTACTTGGAGCATCTCTGCTGGGCAGCAACCACCAGCCTCCAGGGTACCACTTTTACCTCGAAATGCCTCCAGACCTTGCCAGTTTCTGGAGCAGGATTTCTGTGCTCAGCAGCATGCCAGATCCACCCCCTAGCCTCTGCACTCCCACTGGGTCTGTGAGTTCTGTTGCTCAGAAGCCTGAGACCCTCTAAGAGGCTCCAAGTTCCGCTGGCAGCCCGTGTGGCCCAGCACGATTTCCCAGCCACTAACCTTTGCCCACTGTTTTCCTTTGCACACAAACAAGTTTTCTTTATTGAGGGCCAAGGGTTTGCTCCCACAAAAGTCAAGCTTGCAGAGTTTGTAAACAGCTGCAAAAACGGATACGGGGAAAGCGGAAACTCCAGCGGCAAAGGACTTCGCGTTCAGGTCACTTTCCTCGGCCGCTTCTCAGCACCGAGGATGAAAGCTAAGCCTGTGAGCTCAGCCTCTTCTGTTACTGAAATCAGAAAAGGGAAGAAGTGTGCTTCAAAATGACTCAGAGACTTAATGGTCCCCTGGGATTAGCAGTAAGCGCCTTCTGAATCAAGGCTGCTTTGCTTTTCCTGCCCAAACATGCCAAGGAACAACTCCGCTGCTCCTGACTGGGAAGCCTGGCACCCCTCCGCCTGCTGTCTCGAAAGCACACTTCTGGCTGCAGCTGTAACGGTGAAACAGATTCCTCCTACCAGCCCTGAAAGGGTTTGAGAGCGATCAGGTCTGTGTTGGGAGAGCAGCGGCAGGGCAGCGATGGAAGACAGTGAGGGGGCAAAGCTGCCTCCTGCAGAGGACCGGTCCCAACAGCCCAAACCTCCTCGGCACTGCCCAGCCGGGAGGCATCTGCCTGCGGGCTGCGAGCACCGGCAAAGGGGAGCCCCTGAGGCGCAGGCACGGCGCACCCAGCGCCGCTCACATCGCCGGCAGCAAGCGAGGCGCCCAGCAGGGCTCACGCCTTTGCCGCATGCCCCCAGGCTGAAGCGGAGCTGCTGCCTCCTCCTCCTTCCCTTCCTGGTGGATAGGAAGGCAGGCCTGAAAGAAATACTCTGCTGGATCCAAACCAAATCGCCCTCCTTTATTCTACAGCTTAATCAACAGCAATCAAAGTCAACGACCTGCAGAGTTCTAATTAGCGGGGCCCGAGACACAGAGCACTGCCCGGGGGAGACTTCTGCCCTTCAGCTCCGCCGGGGGAGCTTGCCCAGGCAGTCTGCTGCCCTGCAGCAGCTTGCACTCTGCCTGCCACACTGCAGCCACCTTCAGGGGTAGATTCTCAGCGAAACCTTAGGGCTCAGCTTTTAACTCTCGAGTGCTCAGCTGGAGCAAGTCCAGCAGGAAATGTTTTCTTACTAAACCTCATTAGTACAATCACTACAGCAGCTGAAAATGGGGGCACCAGGAAACAAAAGGGAGCTCTGTGTGCAGAGATACCAAGAGTAAACTTTGCCTGAACTCTGTGCTAACTAAGGCAGCCCAAAATATTGCAGTAGTGACCCTAAAGGGTATCTGTGGAGGTTTTAAACTCACACAGAGGTATTAAATTCACTAAAAGTACCCAACAGGACATGGTTATAGTGGGATGAAGACGTACCTATGGGTAACAACTGCTGTCTGATGAGAGCTCAGTGAGCCACGGCCCATCCAAACATGGTTCCCTGCACAGCCTCTGATACTTGCTGCCAGGTAAGGGTATACAGAAACAACAGGGACTCTGGGCTTAAAAGACCCCCTAAGAGCCACTTCATCCTCTCAGGAAGAGGAGCAAGAAGAGGAAAGGTTGGGGTTTTTTACTCCTCTAAATGAGAACTGAAAAGCAGAGGAGAAGCTTTCCTGGGGTTGCCAGGGGAGTGCCAGAGCTGTCCTGCAGCACACACAGAGCCTGCCCAAGCAGCTCCAGCACACTGAAACCTTTCACTCACGGATCAAGACCATCTGGATTTCATCTCCTCTCCAAAACCAGCAGGAATGCTCAGTCAGGGACCAAATGGAGGCAAACAGCTCCCACTTTCCTCTGGAAACAGCAGGCTCCCTCTCTGCCCAGCCCTGCAGTGCTTTGAGGAACAAAACCAAGCACACAGCAACCCTGGGCAGGTGTGCAGCTCCCTTCCACCTACCTCACTGGAATCCAGGGGCACCCACCAGTGTCACAGCTGGCACTGAAAGGGTGAGGGAGGGAGAAGATGTGGAGCTGCTGTAGAAAGCTGGGAAGGGAGGTGACCCCTGGCTGCTGGGGAGGCTCACACAGGCTTGCCTTAGACTCCCCTCTCGTGAGGCCCAGTTCAAGCACGGCCTCAAGCACAGCCTGAGCCCTGAGCACTCAGCACCACTGCCCTATGCTCCTGCTGCACTTAGAACTCTCTGGATAAGTCCTGGAAGAAGAAGCCAGATCTGGGAGTGCTGCAAGCCAGTAAGGGTCTGGTGAGAACCTGCCTGTGCACAAACAGAAGCAGGCTGAGTCTCTCTGCGTGGGAAGGGGGAAAGAGCAGGTTCTTCACTGCCCTCATGACCCCCATGTACTTCACAAGCAAAGCGGTGGAGAAGCTGACAGGAGAGCAAACAGCTCCACAAACAGCCCTTGCCATGTCCTGGTGCAAAGAAAGAGTTTTGCTGCTGATTGTGCAACTACAGACACGGGCTCCTGGCTCTGCCTTGGCGCCGGTGCTAGCAGCACTGCTGCACAACGGACTGCCTCCCCTCTGAGCAGCCCTGGCAGCCCCTGTGCCACCACCCCTGAGCGAGAACACAGGCAAGGGTTTGCTTTCCTCACTGGGACCTGGAGGAGTGGCAGGCAGGGGGGCAGCAATTCACCCTCCTGCAGTTTGCTTTGGGTCCTTTTCTTTCTCCCTCTTCATCTCTCAGTGCTGCTTCACTTTGGAAATCCCCCAGTGTGCAAATCCATTCAAGAAATGGTGCTTCCAGGCTCTTGCACAATTCCCTTCGGAGCTGTTGTATTACTTGCCCTTAATCACTTTCCCACACAGTGATCCCTGTGCAGGGCTCCTCTCCTTCCTCCAGAATCTCGCACTCCTTCCTCTCGGGACGTGCTGCTCTTACAGTCCCTAAATTTACTCAGCTGGAACGTGGGGTGAAAAATGTAGAAACTCCACTGTTGCTCACTGATGAGAACGAGCAGTGGGAATGGGCACCACCCCCCCTTCCCTCAGCTCAGAGCTGCAGGAGTTGTCTGTTGATGACAAAGATGCAGTGAAAGAATGTCTGGGCTGAGCTGGGTGTTAGCCATCACAACCTGAGCAGAGAACAGGCTGCTTGCACAACTGCTGCCATCTCCTCCCCTTCTCTTCTGCCCTGTACCTTTAAGACCTTTTTTTTTTTGTTTGTTTGCACGGCAGCTGCTTAAGTTTGTTTCTTGGAGCAAGACATTTTCAGCTTATCAAACTGGGAAATGCAAGCCAGTCGTTGTTATCAGTGAGCTCCAGACAGTTACAACTTTCATTAGCAAGTCTTTCTTGTCCCTCCCTTTCTCTGTGCCCAAAGGCTACTCAGCCCAGCACTTAGGCTGCTGAATGCTGTGGGGATGCTGTGCATAGCACCACAGGATGGCAAATGCAGGATTGGAAAAGGAGCAGGAGCTGACAAATATGCACTGAGTATTCTGCCAGAGGCAGCAAGAACACACTCACCTGGCAACTGCAGGTCATGCCAATGGGAAAAGCAGAGAGATGGAAACCAGAAATGCTCAGAGCAGCAAAATAACACAGCTTGGTGCCTACCACTTCCTGCAGATCCTGTGAGAGAGCTCCTGGGACATGGGACAGTGACACAGCAAACATCAACCCCCCACAGTCAGAGATTCACAGAATGGTTTAGGTTGGAAGGGACCTTAAAGCTCATCCAGTTCCACTCCACTGCCATGGGCAGGGACAGCTTCCACCAGCACAGGTTGCTCAAGGCCTCATCCAACCTGGCCCTGAGCACCTCCAGGGAGGGGACATCCACAGCCTCCCCGGGCAGCCTGTGCCAGTGTCTGCCCTCCCTCACCACAAAGACCTTCTTCATCTGCTGTCTGACTCTGCCCTCATGCTGACTGGCATTGTGCTTGCATGCACCAATCCCCCCAGGCTCTACTCGTGAGACTGAGCTCAAGAAGGATCAACATCTCCAGAGAACCACAGCATTGTCCTGAGCAAGGCTCCTGCTGGCTAAAGGGCTCTGAGTGCCCAGCAACCTCAGCCCCTTTCCAGTACTGTGGCAGCAGCTGCCCCAGCACACCACGTCCCAGCTCTGTGCTTCAGCTCTGCTTTCTTCCCCACAAGCCTTGCTTGAAGCAGATGCTGCTCAGCCAGCAGTGCACAGGCTTCCACAGAAGCCACCAAACAAGAGGCAGTGGCATGAGGGCAAAAGCTAACTCAAACCTTGGGGTGTTCTTTTTCTGCACAGAAAGCAGAGCTGGTGTCCATCAGGGGCAAGTGGAAGCAGCAGCAGCAAACAAGCAGAACCAGAGCAGCTTCCATGTGGTGCAGCAGGGGCAGCACAGAAAGGACATAAACATCCAGCACAGAAATGTCTGGGCTCTGTCTGCTACAGTTTAAAGGACTTCCAGCAGTGAGTGGCCAGAGTCCTGTTTTAATGAAACCCAAATGGATCTGAAAGCTTTTGGAGCACAGAAAGAGAACCTCTGTGTGCACCTCCAGGGCTTCAAGCCAGCAGCCAGAGCAGTGCTGGGACCAAAACAAGCAGCCCTGGTTCTTAGCCTCACTGGCAGTGGGCAAGTTCCTGCTGACTGGAGAAGGGCAAACACAACTCCCACCTTCAAGAAGGGAAAAAAGGTCGACCCTGGGAACTCCAGAGCAGTCAGGCTCACCTCTGTGCCTGGCAAGGTCATGGAGCAGATCCTGCTGAGAGCTCTGCCAAGGCAAACGGAGAACAAAGCAGAGGTGATTGGTGGTACCCAGCAATGGCTGCACCAAGGGCAGATCCTGCCTGACAAATTTGGTGGCTTTTGATGAAGAAGTGACAGTGGACAAGGGAAGGGCAACTGATGGCATCTACCTGGACCTGAGCAAGGCTCTGTCCCACATGGCATCCTGGGCACCAAACTGGAAAAACATGGACTGGATGTGTGGAGCACTGCTGGGTAAGGAACTGGCTGGATGGTGGCACACAGAGAGTGGTGATCAAGGGCACAATGTCCACCTGCAGACCAGTGCCAAGTGGTGTCACTCAGGGGTCAGTGCTGGCACCAGTGCTGTTTGACATCTTTGTCAGTGCCATGGACAGAGGAATCAGTGCAGCCTCAGCAAGTGTGCAGCTGGCACCAAGCTGTGTGGCACATCCACTTGCTAGAGGGCAGGGATCCATCCAGAGGGACCTGGACAGGCTGCAGAGCTGTGCCCAGGCCAACCTCATGACATTCAACAAGGCCAAGTGTAAGGTCCTGCACCTGGGTAGGCACAATCCCAAGCACAACTCCAGGCTGGGTGGGGAATGGCTGAGAGCAGCCCTGAGGAACAGGCCCTGGGGCTCTGGGGTGGTGAAAAGCTCCAGATGAGGCTGCAGTGTGAGTGCAGCCCAGACAGCAACTGTGTGCTGGGCTGCAGCAAGAGCAGTGTGGGCAGCAGGGCAAGGGAGGGGATTCTGCCCCTTGGCTCTGCTCTCCTCAGACCCCAGCTGCAGTCCTGTGTGCAGTTCTGGAGCCCCCAGCACAGGAAGGACATGGAAGTGTTGGAGCCAGTCCAGAGGAGGCCACCAAGATGCTGAGAGGGCTGCAGCAGCTCTGCTGTGAGGACAGGCTGAGAGAGTTGGGGCTCTGCAGCCTGGAGAGGAGAAGGCTTCCAGGAGACCTTGGAGTGGCCTCCCAGGATCTGAAGGGGGCTCCAGGAAGGCTGGGGAGGGACTACTGACAAGGTCTTAGACTGGATGTTAGGAGGAAGTTGTTTGCAGTGAGGGTGGTGAGACACTGGCACAGGCTGAGGGTGGTGACGTTTGGACGTGGCACTTGGTGCCATGGTCTAGTCTTGAGGTCTGTGGTAGTGGGTTGGACTTGATGATCTTTGAGGTCTCTTCCAACCTTGCTATACTGTGATACTGTGGTGAGACCCTGGCACAGGTTGCCCAGGGAGGTTGTGGAGCACAGAATGTGATCTTTGATCATGTTGGGTGATTCTGTGCTCCACAACCTCCCTGGAGGTGTTCAGAACCAGGCTGGATGTGGGGGCTCTGTTTCTGGGGGCTCAGAGCTGCTGCCAGTGCTGAACTGGGCTCTGGCCCTACAGGGACAGTGGAAATCAAGAAACCAAGCCCCAGCTGCAGGTGCCACAGCTCCAGGGCAGTGGTGTCTTGGCCTCCTTTGTGCCCCTTCTTGCCCTTCCCTGCCTGCAGCAGCCTGCACAGCACTGCCACTTTTAGCACTTCCTCCAGGCAGTGTTTTGGCTGCTGCACACCAGCAGTGACCAACTTCTCTTTCACTGCAGGTCCCAGGATGAGCTCATGAGTTCCAGGAGGCTGAGACCCACAGCTCTCCCACAGGCTGCCTGCAGGTGCTGCCACCCCACAGCACCCATCCTGCTCTGAGCTGCTTGCTGAGAGCCACATGCACACATCCTGACCAGCTGCACTCCCTGGAGTGCTGTGCAGCCACCAAGCATCCAGGCTCCAAACCACAGACAGCTACGGACAGCTGCTGGGGTGCCAAGGGCAGGGCCAGTGCCTCATTGCTGCTTCTCTCTTCCTCAGTCACCCAGTGCCTGGGGCCCTTCTCTTCCTGGGAACTCCCTCCTGAATGGCACAGCCTGGGCATGCCTCTGCCACAGGGGCATTTCTTCTCTGTCAGCAGCTCTGCCCAGCATCTATCACCTCCCAGAAGAAGGAAGCTTAGCCCTCCCACAGCCAGGTAGCCATGGCCAAAGAGTATCCCAAACCCAAACCCCACTTCTTCTGGACTCGACCCTGGGCAGGCTCTTGGCTCCTGCCAAAAGGCAGTCAGCACTTTTTTGCCAGTCCTTTGCCTGTTCCCACTCTCCACAGCCTGGGGTGACTCCTAAGAAGAGAGAAGTGCCCCTTGGTGCCCAGGTGTCAGAGGTGCCACTGTCATCCTGGGAGCCAAGGCAGACTCCCTGCTCAAGGGCTGAGCCTTGCTGTCCAGTGCAGAGCTGTGCTGGGCTCCAGAAGCCTGCCAGGCTCAGCTCTTGCAGGCTGTGCTCATTGCCTGTCTGCCTGCCACTGAAGTGCAGCCCCTCTGAGCAGGGCTGGGCACACACACACCTCAGTGCCCAGGGTGCCCAGCAGTGTTTGGGAGGTTTGTTTATCCAAGGCCAACCAACAGCAGTTTGAAACTACCAGCTCAGGAAAAGCCAAAGTGCTTATAGGCAGACACCTTCTCAGCTCTCCAGACACTGCTTAGAAAGGGAAAGTCTTTCTGTTTAAACCTCAATCAAACACTCTCTGTACCACCACCCAGCGTGGCCCTGCCCTGCTTTCACAGCCACATAACCTCCTTCACCTCGAGTGGGTCCCAGCTGCTGCCACCCAGCTCACCCTCTCTGCAGAACAGTCTCAGATGCTGCCTGTCTGTGGAGAAGATCAGAGAGGAGGGGGAAGCTGACAGCCTACAGCTCAGTGCCCTGCCTGGGACAGCAGCTGGCAGCCCAGGGAAGACTGCAGCAGGAGGGGCACAGCAATAACTGTGCAGAGAATTGCCTCCTGTGACACACAAACTCCTTTTCCTTTGCAGCCAAAGGGCACTGCTGGGGTCTGCTCTCTAACGCTGCTGCACCTCCAACAGCCACAGCTCCACCAGGAAGCAGGTCAAGTGTTACACAGCAATCAACTACCCCCAACAATTAACAATTGCTTTAATACCTGCAGAATTGCATCTCAGAGGCCTCCTCCTGCAAGCCTCAAGGGCAGTCCTGTGGCTCCCGTAGGTCCTAGTAGAAGACCAACTTCTAGCTCTGGGAAAGGGTGGGAGTGGTCCACTTGGAGGGTCCAAGCAGTGTCACTCCCTGAGCTGGGAGCTGGGACTTGGCTCTGGACTCTGTGACACCTCTCCTGGGGCACTGCCTGGCACCTGGGGGCCAGCTGGTGCAGAGCAGCCATGCCCAGGCTGGTGAGCTGATGTGCTGAGACCGGATGGCTGCAGCCATCTGCCCTTCGAGAGCAGTTCCCTGACCTCCCCCACTGCCAGCCCACCCCCAGCAGCTGCCCGAGGACAAGGCTGGCTGGGGCAGGCCAGCTCTACATCAGGAGTGTGTGGGTGAGTTTGCCAGCACCAATGTCCACACTGCAGTGCATCTGAAGGCTTCTGGAGGGTAAGGGAAGCCATCCAGACCTTCACTGTGCTGCACCCCTGCGGGCTCTGCACACCAGGGGCTCCAGGCTGCTGTTACTGCAGTGAGGCTGCACTGCAGGGCTCTGAGCAGGACTTGTCACAGAGGCTGCAGAGGAGCTGGAGGAGGTTCTG
The DNA here is from genome assembly GCA_013399055.1 of Ramphastos sulfuratus. NCBI lineage: Eukaryota > Metazoa > Chordata > Aves > Piciformes > Ramphastidae > Ramphastos > Ramphastos sulfuratus. The sequence goes on from WBNM01013988.1 coordinate 116,993, forward strand.
TCTGCTCAGCCTCTGTGAGGACTGCCAGGGCTGTCCCCTGCGCTGCACCTCCTGAGTGCAGTCAGGTTCCTGGGACAGAGGCACCCTGAAAGCAGGCAGCACCCATCCTGCTGCTGGAGCCCACTGCTGAGCATCTCCCCTTTAACACCTCCTGTCCCACCCTGCAGAGGTCTTGCCAGGGAGCAGAAGCCCTGTCTGCCTGCGGGCTGCAGCCTGGCAGCGGCAGGAGGAGTAAAATGACTGAAAGGAAATCCTTTAGAAGCGGTGAACTGGTTCCAGGCTGACTCCACTCAGCTCCAGCCAGAGCACAGAACCTTGGCGAGGGGCTGGCTGCCCAGAGCCTGCCAGGGGCTCTCTAGCAAGCACAAATGTCTCTGACCACAGCTCCACATCCGCCGAAGGAGCTGCACTTTGGCAGCTCTGCAGCCGGTTCCTGTAGCCTGATGTCGATCCGAGTCACCTCCCCTGTGTCCCTCCCCGTTCAGTCGCTTCCTTTTACTGGAAGTCCCATGAATGGCAATCCCAAACGCTCTGAGAGGAACACAAAACGGCAGGCGGCAGGCAAGGAGGCACAAACCCACAGCTGGAGGATGGTGGTGAGGCAACGTGAGTGCCTGGAGGCTGGCAAGGAAGGGCAGGAAGTGAGCCTGCCGGGCTCGGGAGAGAAGAGCAGCGAAGGCCGGAAAGCAGAGCACGTTTCTGGGAAATGCACTAGAGAAAAAAAAATACACAAGCTCGGAAAGAGAAGAAGTTCATCAGTGAAACTGGGGGAGCTGCCCTCTGCCCCCGCCCCTGTGCAGCCCTGAGCACGCCTCGCTAGCAGCGCTCCCAGAGCATGCACTGAACTTCAGCTCTGTTTACAAAGCAGAGAAGCTGTGTCCCGAGGGAAAGGAGTGGGAGTGTGGCTCGGGTCGTGTTAACCCTGCCTGTGCCAGGGGGGACACTCCTGGCGCGTGCTGCCACGGCCCTAATCCTCTTAGCTTGGGCAGATCCACCCCAGGGCTGCTGCAGAGCTCTGGGTCTGGGTACATTTCCAGCACACTGTGGTGCCAGGCTTGGTGCTGGCACCTGCATCACCTGCACTTGGCAGAAGAAATACAGCTCAGGAGGAGGAGCTCACTGGCCCAGGACCCCACTGGCCCAGGACCCCACTGGCCCAGCCTTAGAGCCACTTGGTCCCATAAGGCCCACAGGATGGTCCCACAAACCCTGACCTGACTCCCCCAGCTGCTGCTCAGCACTGCAGTCAGAGCTGCTGCTGGTCCCAGATCAGAGTCACAGGAAAATGCCTTCAGAGCCCATGGTGCCAGCTCTCAGTGTTAAGCAGGAGCCACCCCCAGGCTCCCCTGCCCAGAGCAGATGCTGTTGCTTACAGAACTTGTGTCAGGACACAGCCGCCTGGCTCAGCCCTGGTCAGGAACAGGGCCAGGGGCACACAGCGTTGCAGACAATGATCTGCAGCACTGAGGTCAGCCCAGGCTCTGTTCCTGCAGAGCCAGAGCCCTCTTCAGCACTGGCAGCAGCTCTGAGCCCCCAGAAAGAATTCCTTCCTCCAAAGGGGGATTTTATTTGCGCTTTCCTGAGCTGCTGGAACATTCTCCTTCGGGAGCCCTTCTGCAGTTTCCCATTCATGCATATTTCGTCCTGCTTGCCAGGCTGAAGCAGCTGAGCTCCAGGGCTTGCAGCTGTCACCTCCCGGTCACTCACCCCAGTAACTGACATGGGTTTATCTCTTGGCTGCCAGGGGCTGGAAACTGCCTCTTCTGTCAGCAAATGCCTCACAGGGCAAGCCACTGCAGAAGCAGAAAGCACCAAGAGGAAAGGCAGCTGGCAGGCAGCAGTGGGAGAGACATTCTGCTTCCCAAAGGCAGGAGGAGATCATTAAAACTATCATTAAAGAGTTTCTCTGCTCTCCAAGGAGCTGGTTCTGACTGGGAGGATGAAAACAACATGGATACTGCAGCAGCCACCAAGCCAACCAGCTGCAGCTTGCCCCATCCATGTCGTGGCTCTGAGCTGCCTCCCTTCCTAAGGCCATGGCTTAGTCTTTACTATATTTAACCATATTAAGCAGCTTAGAGCTGCATTTGCTTATTTAGGGACTTGAAACACCAGAGAGAAGCCTCAAGACATTTCTGCATCAGTAGTGCACAGCAGCAACAGCCTCACATAGAAGCCTGGAACGGCTCAGGGAGGAAGGGAGCTCAGAGCTCATCTCCAGCTTGGGCAGGGACACCTCTCAGCTAGACTCAAAGCTTCACCCAACCTGGCCCTGAACCCCTCCAGGCAGGAGGCAGCCACAGCCTTCCTGGGCAGCCTGTGCCACACTCTCACCACCCTCACACTGCAGAACTTCTTCCTCAGCTCCACTCTAACTCTGCTCTGCCTCAGCTCCAAACCATTCCCCCTTGGCCTGTCTCTGGGCAGTGTCATGGCAAGCCCCTCTGCAGCCTTCCTGCAGGATCCCTTCAGGCACTGGCAGCAGCTCTGAGGTGCCCCCAGAGCCTTCTCCTCTGCAGGCTGCACCCCCCCAGCTCCCTCAGCCTGTGCTCACAGCAGAGCTGCTCCAGCCCTGGCAGCATCTCAGATTTCTTCAGGTGAATTTCTAAAATGCAAAGAGGAGCCCACAGCAAGTCCTGGCCCTTGAGAGGCTGGAGATTGCTGTAAGGTCCTGGCAGCAGAGGTGCACTCCTGAGAGAAAAGCTGTCCTGGCTAAACAAGCACACCACAGACTGCTCAGATCTCAGCCTACAGAAGGCTCCTCTTGATCCATCTGCAACTTTGGCTCACAGCCTTGACAGGGCTGTGCCTGTTAGGGACAGTATAAAGTGTATGAAGTGTAAGGTGAGCAGCTTTGGGAAAGAGAAACTGCCTCAAACCAACCAGAGATAGGATCACAGTTCCCAAAAATCCTCTTTTTTCCCTCACCTCTGAGTCCAGGCTCTTTTCCAGCTGAATTCTCACTGGCTGGCAGCCTGGCCTGGTGCCCAGCATGGCTCAGCAGGCTATGTATGTTCCAACCATTCCACCCATCCTTAACAGAACACCCAAACAATCCTGCAGCCAAGGAACACCTGCAACAGAGCTCTCTGCTCTGACACCTGAGCCTGCTCTTAACGGGAAGAGATTGAACTAAGCCTGCACAGGCCACAGGCTCTGCCCCACTCATCAGAGACCTGTGTTGGGTCTCTGACTCAGGTTAGCTCCAATTTATCTTCTTCTTGCCAATTAACTGACTGACAGAATCAGGCTGAAGTTCCAGCAGCTTGCTCCCAGCTTGGACTTCGCATCCACTTCTCATCCATTCGAGAGAAGCCAGAGTGCCCCAAACCCTTGTTTGTGCCTGCTTCTGACACCCAGTGCCTTTAAAACCAGTCACTCCTCTTTGTGCCAGCTGTAGGAACTCAGTTACCTCTGCAGAGTTTGCAGCTGCAATGCTGCAGGAACTCCACCAGACTTACCTTGGGAGCTCCCCAGGAGGACTTCAGCTGTGTAGCTCTTGCTCCTTCTTGCACTTCTGTGCAGCTGTGTAGCTGACAAACCTCTCAGGCAGTGAATGACAGAAACATAAAGCAAGCACCAAAGTAGGTTACTGAATGGACCTCAGTGTCAGAAAACAGCTCAGGAAAACCACACCAGCAAAACTTCTTGTTCCCACGTCTTATAGACAGCTTTAATCACAGAACCAGAGAGTAGGAGACACCTCGAAGATCATCCAGGGCTCAGCAGTGAAGGGCCAGCACTGAACCGTGCCCACCAACCTCCTCTGGAGCTAAAGCAGCTCTTCACCCCCATCTGCAGGAGGGACCAACCCTTTCGGAAGTGTTCAGCCACAGCCGGGACAGTCTCCACCTGCTAATGCACTTCTGAGACCCAGCCAGGACACGCAGCGTCCGCATCCCAGCAGACGGCTCCGACACCTCTCTCCAGCCGCACCCGCGTGCCCGTCAGCAGCCCTGGCCTTGAACCCACCACTGCGGCAGTGCTGAGGCCACGCGTCCCGTTCCAGGACCCTCACCACAGCAAGGACACTGAGAAGAGGCTGAGGGCAGAGCTCATTGCTCTCTACAGCTTCCTGAGGGGACACTGGAGCAAGGAGGGAGCAGCCTCTGCTCCTTGGAGGCAAGGGACAGGAGCAGAGGAAATGGTTCCAAGCTGCCCCAGGGGCGGCTCAGGCTGGATCTCAGGAAAAAAATTCTGCACTGGGAAGGTTCTCAAACATTGGCCCAGGCTGCCCAGGGCAGTGCTGGAGTTCCCATCCCTGGAGGTGTTCCAGCAGCCTGTGGAGCTGCTGCTTAGGGACATGGTTTAGTGGTAAGCCTGCAGGGCCAGACCAGGCAAGTTTGGGGGTCCCTTCCAACCAGATGCCTCCTGTGACCCATCTGCAGTTCAGATGAAAACTCCTTTTGCTTAAGGACCTGCTACTGATGAGGTCTGCCTTTGGCCATGCTGCTTTTCACTTGCTCACAAGATGCTCTCACCAAATTCAGAGCAAATATTGGCTTCAGCTTCACCACCACCAGCTGCAACCTGCTGTGGTTGTGCCAACTGATCACAGGCCCTTCTGCCTTGTGACACCAGCTCAGGGCACACAGGAACACATCCAGACAGGCCTGGAAAGGCTCCAGAGAAGAAGACTCCACAGCCTCNGGGTTCCTCCGTGCTCGGCTGCCGGCGTGCCCAGGGCTCTCTGGATGGCCTCACAGCCTGCAGCTGCAGCAGCGAACGCGCAGAGCAGGCTCTGTCCCCTCAGCCATGTCACTGACGAAGGCGCTGAAGATTTCAGCCGCTCTCCATTGATGCCTGACAGAAAGCAGCTGACAGAGAGCAGCTCACAGAGCCCCTCTGAACCTCCCGCACCCCCGCCCCGCAGGAGGTGGTGCCGCGCGGCCGCCGGAAGTGACGCCACGGGCCGCGCCGGGCGCAGTGGTGACGCAAAAGAACTGCGCCAGGCCGAGCGCGGGATCGGCGGCGCCGTGTCCGCGGCGGGGCCAGGCGGTATGGCCGGGCCGCAGCTGCAGCAGCCTAGCTTCCTGCTGGTGGGTGGCGAGCGGGGCCGGTGGGGGCTGCGGCTTCTGCTCAGCAAAGCGAGGCTTTGCTAAGCGCCGGTGGAGTTAAAGGGGCGGGCACAGGATCGCAGGTGCCAGGGGCTGGAAGGGACTCTAGGAGATCTCCGAGTCCAGCCCCACTGCCAGAGCAGGACCAGACAGTCCAGCTCAGGGCACACAGGAACACATCCAGACAGGCCTGGAAGGCTCCAGAGAAGGAGACCCCACAAGCTCCCTGGGGAGTCCGATCGGTGTGACTTTGGCTGTTACCGGCAGCTGGGCTGTGTCCGCAGCTGGGCTGTACCGGAGGAGCGGCGCGGTTCGGGGAGGCGAGGGCAGTGGCGATTCCCATTGTGGCCGTGATAAATATCGTCTGCCCTGGCAGCGGTGACCTGGTTTCGTTTGTGGTTTGTAACAGGCCTCTCTGAAGGCAGACTGTGTGAACAAACCCTTTGTGCAGAGGTGCCACGATCTGGAGACAGTCATTGAGGAGTTTCCTGCCAAGGTGAGCTGGGCAATGTGCTCTCTTCTCACGTTGCTCTTTACTTTGTTCCTGTTTCTCTTACTGAGAGCTTTGAGGGGCCCAGGTGAAGCAGTGAGAATTCAGTGGTCCCCAGGAGTTTAAAACCCAGGATCAGAAGATGCCAGAGGCGGGAAGGGACCCAAAGAGCTCATCCAGTCCAACCCCTGCCAGAGCAGGACCAGACAATCCAGCTCAGATCACACAGACAGACAGGCCTGGAAAGGCTCCACAGAAGGAGACTCCACAGCCTCTCTGGGCAGCCTGTGCCAGGGCTCTGGGACCCTTCCAGGCAAGAAGTTGCCCCTGGTGCTGAGCTGGAACCTCCTGTGCTGCAGCTTCCATCCATTGCTCCTTGTCCTATCCCAGGCAGCAGTGAGCAGAGCCTGTCCCCCCCACTTCTGCCCCCCAGCCCTCAGATAGTTATAAACATTTATCAGATCCCCTCTCAGCCTTCTCTTCTCCAGACTGCACAGCCCCAGGTCCCTCAGCCTCTCCTCCCTAGGCAGTGCTCAGTCCCCTCAGCATCCTCACAGCCCTCCCTTGGACTCTTTCCAGCAGATCCCTGTCCCTAGTCACTAAAGGCTGTTTCAGTGTGCTGCACTTTGTCACTGCCTTTCAGCCTCAAGTGATGAAGAGCAGCAGTGAGGGGTGTGGCAGACAGGTGTGTGTGGTGCTGCACCCGCAGCAGGCTCAGCAGATGCCCTCTCACTGCCACCTTGCAACGCGCTTTGGAGTGGAAGCTCCCAGCCAGCCCCTTAGTGCCTCCCGGGGTGTGCAGCAGGGATTGCTCAAGTGAGGAACTGCACTCATGAGCTGTTGGTGTTTGTGTTCTCCCAAGGAACTCCATGGCATCTTCCCATGGCTGGTGGAGAGCATTTTTGGAAGCCTGGATGGCATCCTTGCAGGCTGGAACCTTCGCTGCTTGCAGGGGAGGACAAATCCTACTGAATATTCCGTGGCTTTGGATTTCCTGGACCCCAGGTAAGCTTCTCCATTCCAGCAGAGATTAGAGAAGAGGGTGAACAAATAAGCAGCTTCTGACCTGTTTAAGCTCTCAGCAGTGAGGCAGGAGAGAGGGCACTTACAGGGGTTTTCTTTCTGATGCCTGTTTGCAGCGGCCCGATGATGAAGCTGGTTTACAAGCTCCAAGCAGAAGAGTACAGATATGATTTCCCAGTCTCTTACCTTCCAGTGAGTAACAAGAAAACAGGTGTGAGAGGAGAGTGTTGTTGCTGCAGCTATCAGACCTCTGCCTGTGCTTCGTATGTGTGATACAATACAGGTCAAGGTGCAGCCTCAGTGCTCTGTCTCTTTGTGGTTGGAGGAGAGTCCTCAGGCATGAGCTGTGTAGGAGGTGGTGGTTGTCAGAAGCTTGATCTTTGTCCTGCTCAGGCAAGAAGAGTGCATTATGATTCCTAGCCTGTGCCCAGAGAAAGCAGTGTGCTTCCTCCTGGCAGCTGCAGGGCTGGCAGCCATTCCCCCGGCTGATCACAGAGCAGTGCCTTGCCTGGCTGCGCTTTGGGCCCCTGTGTTTGAAGGCTTAACTGCTGCCCTGGGTGGGAAGTTGACATTGCAAACCAAAATGGTTACCCACAGAGTTGCTTCCCTGTTTCCTCCATGGCTGCCTGCTGTGTAGAAATCCATTCAGACAGTTCTGCAGCCTTTAGCAAAAGGGAACTGGCTGGCAGTTGAGTTACCCTGGCAAAACCATCAGGCAGGCTGCTGCTCCCACTGCAGCTGCAAAGGCTTCTTTAATCATTACTGTTACACTGAATGCTCCTTTTCACTGAGGAGGCTGGTTGGTGTCTGCAGACTCTGCCTTTGCACCAAGAGCTGCTGCAGTGCAGTGCAACCCCACTGAGCTGAGTGTGGATTTCATCCCAGAGTGCTGGAGTGCAGCAGAGCTTCACTGCTTGTGTGCTGAGTGCCCAGACTAAGAGTCCTTTCCTCTCTCTCTTTCAGGGCCCTGTGAAGGCTTCAATACAAGAGCAGGTCCTCCCAGAGTGCTCTTTGTACCACAACAAAGTCCAGTTCCCTTCATCTGGTGGTTTAGGTTTGAATTTGGCTCTAAGTATCCTTTTAACAGTTGGGTGTTTGATCCCTTTCTAATTAATGACCCAAACCTGAGAGACTGTGAGATTTCTGTTGGATATTAACTGAGCATTTCTGTTGTGTATTCTTTGATGTGTCTTGTGAGTCATGGCTGTGCTAAAGAGTTTGGGCTGGTCAGAAGTGTTTGGGTTCAAATAAAAATCAGTTTGTGCTCTTCTTCTAACCCCTGCCAGGGGGATTTAAGGCCTTGGGCAAGTCCACACCAGAATCCCCAGGGATTTCAGCAGAGCCTGTGCTTCACAGTTGCTGGCTTTGTAACTGCTCATGGTTTATGCAGGTGCCAGGGAAGGGTCCTGTTAGCCTGGCAGCAGTCTAGCTGCAGCTGCACTTCCTGATGGAGGTAGTCAGACCTGCTAAGAGCAGCAATGCCAACACCCCCTGCCCCCAGATAAAACCTCAGTTAGCAGTGGTGGGGTCAGCTGGAGAGCAAGAGGGCAGAGCTGGGTTTGCTGTGAAGCTCTAGGAAGTTAATTTAGCACTGCCAAAATAAAACTGATTAATGTCCAGTCAGCATCCTCAGATCTCTAACTGCTGTAGCTGCTTCTTGTTCTCTGATCCTTGACCCTCTCCTTCCAGATCCATTTGAATATTACATGTTTTACTTTGCCATTAGCTTGATCACACAGAAGGTAAGTGCCTTTTGCCATTTCCCCCTTCAAATGGTGTTAGCCTGCTGAGATGCTGTCCAGCTGGACTGACAGCCTTTTGAGCTGGGCTTTTGGAACTGCTCCTTGCTTGGGGTCAGTGGATGATGCCAGACTGGGTAATAAGCCAATTGCCCACCTTGGCCATACCAGTGAGCAGTCAGCCCAGCAGCATGCAACACAGAGCAGGCACTGCATTCCAAAGAGGCTTCCTGGCCCCTCTGTACAGTGACAGCCACAGCTTGGCACTGTGCTCTCTGCTTTTGGGCTCCCCTTGCTGTTGTTACCTGTGCTGGAGGGCACTGCACTCTCCAGACCTGGGTATATTTACTGCTACAGCAACACTTGCCCTACATGGAGCTGTTTTATCTTTGCTTCACACATTCAGAGACTGCAGCAGGTTGGGAGGGACCCTCCAAGGGCATCTTTTCCAACCCCTGCACTCAGCAGGGACACCTCCAGCTAGAGCAGGCTGCACAGGGCCACAGCAAGGCTGAGCTTGAATGTCAGCAGGGACACAGCCCTGGGCAGCCTGTGCCAGTGTCTCACCACCCTCATTGTGCAGAACTTCCTCCTCATCTCCAACCTATCTCTGCCCTGCTGCAGTTCCAAACCCTTGCCCCTCATCCCACCCCCACAGGCCCTCCTGAGCAGTCCCTCCCCAGCCTGCCTGGAGCCCCCTGCAGATACTGAAATGCAGCTCTGAGGTCTCCCTGGAGCCTTCTCCTCTCCAGGCTGAGCAGCCCCAACTCTCCCACCCTGCCCCACAGCAGAGGTTCTCCAGCCCTCTGAGCATCTTTGTGGCCTCCTCTGGACCCTCTCCAGCAGGTCCATGCCTCTGTTGTGCTGGAGGCCCCAGAGCTGGGCACAGCACTGCAGTGAGGTCTCAGCAGAGCAGAGGAGACACCAGAGTGCCTTTGTTGTCAGCTGCCCCTTCATACCCACTGCCCAGTGGTGCTGAGTGGCTCTGGCTGTGTAGCAGGCACTCTAGCACTGGCTTGAAGTGAGAGTGTGAGTCCAGCTGTGTCCTGTGTGTCTGTTTCAGAGCTCCCCTGTCACCCACCACGTCAGCCCTTCCAACAGTGCTTACTTCATCTTGGTGGACACATACCTGAAGTGCTTCCTGCCCACAGAAGGAAGTGTTCTTCCTCCCCCTTCCTCAAACCCCGGGGGAGCCATCCCCTCCCCAGCTCCCAGGTAAGGACTGCAGTGCCAGAGGTGACAGTACACAGTGCTGCTTGTGGCAGTGAGGTCTCTTAGCAAGTGGAGAAGAGCTCCACTCTTTATGACCTGAGTACCACATAATCACACCAAGCAAATACTTAGGTTTACTTTTACCATCAAGGTTTCATGTGCAAGTCTGAAGGGTAGCTGCTGCTGGGGCAGAAAAGGCAGCCACAGGCAACAGCATTGCATCATCTCTATCAGCAGCAATGAGGGCAGCCCTCAGGCTGCTCCCAGCCTGTCCTCACAGTGTCCTTCCACTGCCTGCAGCAACTTTGTGGCTCTGTGCTGGACTCTCTCAAGCAGTTCCCTGAGATTCTTCTTGAACTGAGTGGCCCAGAACTGGACAGAGTATTCCAGGGCAGAGTGGAGGGGGAGAACCTCTCCTGGCCTGGTGATGGAGTGCTTGGTTACAGCTAGTGAGTGGTGCTCAGCTGTGCAGCCTTGGGCTGCATGCAGGCACTGGTGCTGAAAGCAATGATCCACTTCCCTGACTTCAGTGTTCCATTGTTTGCCTTCCCAGGTCTCCAGCAGTGCCTTTCACTTCCTATGGGATGCACCACACCAGCTTGCTGAAGAGGCACATTGCCCACCAGCCCTCTGTGAATGCTGACCCTGCTTCCCAGGAGATCTGGAGATCAGAAACACTGCTTCAGGTCAGTTGGGGTGCAGGGGGGAAACAGCCCAGAGCTGTTCTTGCTGCTGACTGAGGAAATCTCTTCTTTGTAAACCAGAGAGCACTGAGCAGTGCAGCTGCTGTTCAGCAAAGAGCCACTGTGGAAGCTGTCATTTAGCAAGCCTCTTACTACCCTTTTCAGACTGCTTATCTAACTGCAGATAGCAAGGTGCCATTTTTTTCCCATAGAGTTTTCTAAACCTGATTTGTTTATTTTTGGAGTTAATCTTACATCAGTTCTGTGCTCTTAGCAAAGGTTGAGCACAGAGGGCTTGGTTCTGTTCACCATCAAGGGAAGACAAAGGAGGATCTGGACTTAACAGCTGTCCTGAAACAACTTCCTACCACTTCAGCCTGTTGCTGGAGTGAATTGTTGATGCTCAGTGTGCCAGCTCACTGCATGGATGTGTGGCTAACCTGAAGCATCCCTGCACTGCTGCCTCTTCCCAAGTCCAGCTTAGTTTTCAAATCCTGCCCTGTGGTCTTCCCTTCTGCCTGCCTTGTGGCTAGTCCTGGATGACTCCTGAGAAAATCTTTGTTTTGCAGATCTTTGTTGAAATGTGGCTTCATCATTATTCACTGGAAATGTATCAGAAAATGCAGTCCCCTCACGTCAAGGTAATGGTTTGTGCTTCATGAGTGTCACCTGGTGGTTGGCCTCTGACCCTGGGGTAAATCTCTTTGGAGAGCTGTGGTTGGTGTCCTGGTCCTGAGCAGCAGAGTGTCTGCAGCAGTGTCAGCCCAGTGGTGCAGAGTGCTGTCAGTGTGTCATCCAGATCCCTCCCATGGCAGAAGTGGTCTTGGGTTTGTTTTGTTCTTTTACTTGGACAAAAAGAGAAGTTTGTGGGATGGTCACAGCAGCAATCAAAACCATTGATGACTGAGGAAGATGCCACTAGAAAACCTTTGTGTCCAGTTCCACTGGGGCAAGCTGGCTGCTAACAGAGAGCTCCAATGGTTTCCAGCAGTGACAGCAACTGGGACTGAAACACCAATTAATCATTTCTGAGATCTGCAGCCAATTTTTAGCACAAATCCACATTAAAAAAGGAAATCTACCTAACCTCTGCTTCAGGGTGAAGTGAAAGAAGCAAGTTTTGTTGCCTTGTATTCCAAACTATTCCAAAGTATCTTGGCCATAAGAGGTGTCAGCAGCAGCAGTTCTGTAGCTGCAGAGCTGAGATGATCTTACAAACTCTTGCTCAGCTGTTTGAAGCAGTTTGTGGTGGCCTGCTGAGTAACAAAGTGCTGCATGGGCAAAGTGTGGAGGAGCCTGAGTTCAAAGAGGGAATTTGAAGGAGAAAGTGATGATCCTCTGAATTCCCTCTGGGTCACAGTGGGGCTCTTTATAAAAGGGACAAGAGATCTGACAGGTGCTCAAGACTGATTCCTGTGTGGGAATCAGTGCAGCTGCAATGCTTCACTCCACAGGCATTGGTATTGTGCTAGGGCAGCCCAGTGGAGAGCTGCCCTGTGGTGAGCTGACACCAAAAAGTGGACTCACCAATGTTGCAAGGTCTCCACCTGGGACTCCCAGCAGCATGGCTGTGCACCTGTGATGGAAAGGCTTTGCTTGGAGTACTTCTGGTCTGTCTGTCTGTCCAGTCTGTGCTTTGAGTGCTGTGCTTGGGCCAGAAGTGAGGATTGCTTTCAGCTTCTCTCTGCTCACCCTCTGTATTTCTGATGCTCTCTGCTAGCTCTAGGGAGCAGCAGCTGCAGTGATTAGCAATGGAATGGGTAGGACAGGCCTAAACCTTAAAGCTAAGCTTTAAGTTCTCTGAAGTCATCACTGCAGGATCCTCCACAGGCTGTGTTGAGCCCCAGCCTGAGGCCAGAGCTCCCTGATGGGATTTTAGTTTCAGCTTTGATAGGAAGTAATCATGGGCACACAAAAAAAAGGAGTCTTCACTCTTTGGGGTTTAGAACACCTGAACAGGGGACTGGAATCCTCCATGGCCTCCTTACAGGGATGAAGGATCCCTCCTGCAGGGCTAAGGAAAGGTCCCAGGGCAGCAGGGGACTGTGGTGCAGGAAGGAAGCTCTCTAGGCTGGTCTCAGGGCAGGCTGAAGGACCAGAATCTGCCTCTCAGGTCCTCAGATGAGGAAGCAGAATGTGCAGGAGGGAAAGTTTTGTTCTAGCAGAGGGTTAAAGGGCTTGACTGGGAACCCAGGGTCACCCTGAACCTTACTCTTAACATGCTTAGTGATGATGCAGGTTCACTCGAGTCCCTTTGGCCTCCTGTGTGAGTGGAAGCAGAGGGAATCAGTGACCATTTGTCCCAGGCCTGTTTGGCTGTGCTGGGAGGTGGGATGAGGCTCCACAGAGCTTGCTCTCTGTTTTGCTGGGCCAAGGCAGATGTGTAACTTTGCTGTGAAGTGCCTCAAGCAGTGACAGATTTTCCTGAAGCCTTGTTCAGGTCATCAGAGACTTCTCTTGCCAAGCAGGAGGTGGTGGAACAGGAGTGAACAGCAGAGCACTGATTTCCAGATGTGCCTCTCTTCTGCTTCGCTGCTTTGAGCCCCTTCTGGCTCTGGTGTGGACCTGAGCTCCCCTCTCCTCCCCACTGACTCAACTCCTTTCCTCTTCTTTCACCCTGACTCTTTGCTCTTCCTCCCTTGGTTGATCCAGAGCCCAGCCTGCAGCCTCTCTCTTGCTGTTCCCCTCTGCTGTAATCACAGGGAGCCCTTAAGAAGTTGTTTGATAAAACTCTTGTGATGCTTCCACTTTTTTTTTTTCCAGGTGGCACAGCTGCCAGCACTGCATGTGGAGCACCCATTGGCCTGCAGGCTCCTCCTGATTCCTGTGCCAGAGGGGAGTCAGTTAGGGAGCAGACAAAGTGTCTGAGCTGTTGGGGAGCTTGCAGTGACAATCCTGCCATGCTGAGGGGGTGAAGCCAAAAGACTCCAGGCTGGCAGCAGAGGAAGCTGGGGAGGGGCTGCTGCCAGCCAGCAGAGGTGATCTGGAGAGTTGGGCTGGATGCTGCCAGCAGCCACTGGGATCTGTGTAGTGACATTTTTTTGTTCCATGTTTTCTCATTGATTTCATACATGTGTGTCACTGGCACTGCAGTATCCTCTTCACCAGCACACTGCCCAGGGATGCTCTACCTTACTCCTCCCAGGAGGCTTCAGCCAGCACTCTGGTAGCTGCCTTGTGCCTTTCTACACAGGCAGTTTCCCTAAGTGTAAACGGAATTTCCTCTTGTGAGGAAGCTCACAGGACCTGCAGCCTTGTAGAAGCAGCAGCAGAGGATTTCTCTGAGCTGCTGGAAACTCCCTGGGCAGGCTCCCAGTCATTGTCAAGAGCTAAGCTTTTTGTGTCTTCCTGCTCCTTGGGAAGAGGAAAGCATCCACTGGAGATTCTTCCCAGTGTGCAGCCTCTGCTTCTCCAGCAGCACAGCAGTGGCTGCATGGCCAAAACAGTACTCAAAGAGCCATTTTGCTCCATTATTAAGACACTGTAAAGCTGGGTGAATCCCAGCAGTGTGCAAACCCTGGCTGCATCACTTCTGAAGCTGATTGGGCACAAGCTCCATTTCCCTTACCAGGGCTCACTCTGAGGGCAGCCAGGGGAAGAGCCACAGCTGAGCTGTGTTGGCAGCTCCCAGCTGAAGGTTCAGGTTGCTGAGGGGTGGAGTAGTGAGGAATGAAGGGGCAGAGGGAAGAGGATACTGTGGCTGCAGCTGTTACTGTGAGATGTTGTCCCTGACTGTATTAGTGATGTACATATTTTCCCCACACCCTTCTTCCTTGGGCTCATTCTCACTTTTTTTTTTTTTCTCTTGCTCTCTTCTCTCCTTTTTTTTCCCTCCCCCCTTCCTTTTTGTTTCTGTTGTCTCAGCTGGAGGTTCTCCACTACCGCCTCAGTATCTCCAGTAAACACCACGGTAGTCCTGCCCAACCCAGCTACCAGGCCCTCCACGCATACCAAGTATTACCATCTTCTCATTTTGTTTCCTTTGGCAAGATCTTGTTCCACCAGATAATCTGCTAAGTGTCTTGGTGCTGGCTGCAGAGCAGCTCTGCCTGCCCAGCTCTGCTGCTGCAGCTCCCCTGAGAGCACTGCTCTGAGCTTTGCTGAACCTTCTCCGCAGGCAGCCTGAGAGGAGCCAGCGAAGGGCATGAGAAAAGGGGAGTCAGGCAGTGCCAGCTGCAGGAGGTGCAGCAGGTCACAGAGCAGGGAACTGCATCTGGCTCAGGCCAGTGCCAGCACAAATCCAGGCTGGGTGCAGAGTGGGTTCAGAGCAGCCCTGAAGCCTTGGGGGTGTTGGGTGCTGAGCAGCTCCCCAGGAGCCAGCAGTGCCCTCCTGCAGCCCTAAGGCAGCTGTGTGCTGGCTGCAGCCAGAGCAGTGTGGGCAGCAGGGCAGGAGAGGGGATTGTGCCCCTGGGCTCTGCTCAGACCTCCCCTCCAATCCTGCCTCCAGCTCTGCTGTGCCCAGCAGCAGAAGGACACAGAACTGCTGGAGAGAGGCCAGAGGAGGCCACAAAGATGCTCCTAGGGCTGGAGCAGCTCTGCTGTGAGCACAGGCTGAGGGAGCTGGGGGGGTGCAGCCTGGAGAAGGCTCTGGGGGGACCTTAGAGCTGCTGCCAGTGCCTGAAGGGATCCTGCAGGAAGGCTGCAAAGAGACTTTTGTTGAGGGTGTCTGAGACAGGCCAAGAGGGAATGGTTTGGAGCTGAGGCAGAGCAGAGTTAGAGTGGAGCTCAGGAAGAAGTTCTGCAGTGTGAGGGTGGTGAGAGTGTGGCACAGGCTGCCCAGGGAGGCTGTGGCTGCCTCCTGCCTGGGGGTGTTGCAGGCCAGGCTGGATGAGGCCTTGAGCAGCTGAGTCTGGCTGAGAGGTGTCCCTGGGCATGGTGAGGAGGGTGGGGGAGATGAGCTCTGAGCTCCCTGCCAGCCTGAGCCACTCTGGGATGTAGTGCAGTAGGAGAACTTTATGCCTTGGGCAGTGACAGGACATGGGGGAATGAGATGAGAGCAGAGCAGAGCAGATTGAGATTGGATGTGAGGAACAAGTTCTGCACCAGGAGGCTGCTGGAACACTGCAACAGGTTGCCCAGGGAGGTAGCTGAGGCCCCAGCCCTGGAGATACTCAAGGTGAGGCTGGACAGGCCCCTGAGCACCCTGCTCCAGTGGAGGATGTCCCTGCTGAGTGCGCAGGGGTTGGGCTGGATGAGCTTTGGAGGCCCCTCCCAGCCTGTGAGTGCTTTGGAATGGCAGCTTTAGAGATGCATTCTGCTGATGCTTTGTAGAAAGAGACCTGGCAGCTCTGCTGACGTTTCTCTGACACTCAGCTGGTGTCCCTGCTGGCAGATTTCTGCCCCTCACACACTCCTTTGAGTCATTTAAGCAGACCTTGCATGGAGGAGAAGATGAGAGTTTGCATGGCTGCCACCTCTCAGGAAGGTAGGTAACACCCAGGGGTTAGCCAGTGAGGTAGCAGCAAGCTGGTGCTGGAAAGGCAGACTTGGCTGCCCAGCTTTGCAAAGTCACACCAGGGTACACTTGCAGATTGTTCAGGAAATGTGCATGCAGAAACATTCCTGTTGGAACAAATTCCTGACTCCTCTTTCCCTACCTCAGCCCTTTCCTCATTGGGTCTTCATTTTGGGGAAGGGGAGGGCTGGCCATGGGCTGTGAAGCTCTGGAGCACTACACAGAATTGTCCTGCTGGTTAATCCTCTGAGTGCTGTGGTCCTCAAGGTGCTGCTTAGAAAGGAGAAGAGGATCTGCTGCTTGTCTCTGACAGCTTTTGTGCTGGGCTCTTTCTCTCACTCCTGTGTTGAGACTGGCAGCCACTCAGCCTGTAGCCAAGGGGTGGCAGCTGCTGAGGAAAAGCCACTTTGGAAAGCAGTGATGTTTGTAATGGTGCTGAGCTAGGCTCAGAGGGAAGGATCAGAATGGCTGAGTTGGAAAGCAGCAGCAGCAGCAGCATCACCTGAAATGAGGTATTGAAGAGGGGGGCTGGAGGGTTTGTGGTTCCAAGGGGCCTCAATTTTTATCTGAGTATTTTTAATGACTCCTTTCCAAGGCCTACAGCACAGTACTGCTTTGGGAGACCCTGATCCAAACTGTCAGGGCCAAGAAACTTCCCAGAGTTCTACCCTTTTCCATAGTGTCTCCTGCAGCCACCATGCTGCCCTGCCAGGAGCTGCCCAGCAGACCAGAGCAGCCTTCATCAGACTCAGGAGAGTCTCAGCTCTGGCTGATCCTCACCAAGCCTCAAATCTTGTTCTGGAGTGAGCTTTGCAATGTATTAAAAACCTTAAGAGGCTGTAAAGTCACAAACTGCTTTGCCTCAGGCCTTGCAGAGAGAGGCCACAGGAAGCCCTCCAGCCCCTCCCAGCCCCAGCACTGGAAATGCTGTGTAAGAAAGAAGCTTTTTGGTACAAAAATGCCTGCTGGTCCCCTGGGGTCACATTCAGAGTCCTACCTCAGCATGGCTGTGTTGGGCATCCTGCAGAGGTCTTGCAGCTTGAACAGACTCTCCCAGCAGCTGTCACTTTTGTTTCCTGAACCTTCTCAGCTCTGGAGAAGTGTGGGAGCTGTGAAGCTTAGACTGAAGGTGACAGCTTCACATCTGCCCTCAGCAGTGGGCTGAGAGCAGGTCTCTGCTCTTACTCAAGCAGGTTACAGCAGCAGAGGGCTTTGTCCCCAGCTCCTGCAGCAGAGCAGCTCTGGTGCTGGGCACCCAGGACTAGCTCCTCTTGCCTCCCTCCTCCCCCTGCTGTACCATCTGCTGGTGACATCACTGTGGCTCACCCTCCCACCTTGTGCCACTCCCACCCAGGCCACTTCTGCCCACGCTGCTGCTAGAAGCAGCAGGCCTTGAAGCAGTTCTTACACTCACCATGGCTCTTTCCAGGATGATCCTTTCTTGTAAGGCAGCTGAGCAGCAGCATAGGAAGGAGAACTCTGTAGAGCCAGCCAGGAGCATAAAGAAAGGCTCTGTTGTGGTGCCCACAGCAGTGACCTTAGACTGAATGTTCTCTTTTCAGAAAGGGGTAAGTCCAAACCTACAGCTTGCTCTGCTCTCTAGTGCTGGCCTGAAACTCAGGCTGCCAGGGCACTGGAGCTACCTCTCCCAGTCACAGTGTCAAGCATGCTACTGTTGCCTAGGAAAGTGATGGTAGCAGGTTGGTGCAGTTTGTCCTGGGGAGCAGGCCTGCCCAAAATCAGCTGGCACCAGAGTGAGGAGCCTAGAAGGAAGAGAGCATTTGCTGTGTTTTGGTTCCTGCTCTGATTTTCCTGTGCTCTCTCTGGACACATGGCACTCATCTCTTGCTCTGCTTTGAACCCAGGAGTCCTTTAAGCCCACTGAGGAGCACGTGCTGGTGGTCAGACTGCTTGTGAAACACCTGCATGCATTCAGCAACAGCCTGAAACCAGAACCTCTCTCCCCTTCAGCCCACTCCCACACAGCCAGCCCACTGGAGGAGTTTAAAAGGTAGGTCCATGAGCAGCCTGCAGAGCTCTCCCCTCACTGAGAGGTTTTGGTGGCTGAACACAGGAGTTGGCTTCCCACCTGAGAGCTGATGGGTTGGGTTCCCTCACAAGGGCACCTCCAGGCGGGGGGTTCCTTGCTCTTATGTCAGTCTCTACCTTTGTATAAGTCAGAGACAAGTTAATGCTACCAGGGAGCTGGCCAGGGTCAGTGGGGAATTACCTATTTGACCTTACTGTGGCCTTTCAGTATCTGAAGGGGGATACAACAAAGCTGGGGAGGGACTTTTGAGGCTGTCAGGTAGTGACAGGACTGGGGGGAATGGAACCAAGCTGGAAATGAGGAGATTCAGCCTGGAGGTTAGGAAGAAGTTGTTCAGCATGAGGCTGGTGAGAGCCTGGAAGGGATTGTCCAGGGAGGTTGTGGAAGCCTCATCCCTGGAGGTGTTTAAGGCCAGGCTGGATGAGGCTGTGGGCAGCCTGATCTAGTGTGAGGTGTCCCTGGGCATGGCAGGGGGTTGGAGCTGGATGGTCCTTGTGGTCCCTTCCAGCCCTGCCTGGTTCTGTGATTCTATTTCTGCAGTGGAGCTGAAATACAATGACCAGAAGTAGCTTCACTGCAGACAGAACAAGTTTGGATCAGTCCTTTCTGTACTGGCAGTGGGGGCAGTGTGCTGAGCTGTTGGGTGGGCTGCTGGGTTGGGGTTTGTTGCTGTGAGGATCTCTGATGGTTTGTACCTGTGGCTGTCTCTGTTTGCAGGGTTGTGATCCCTCGCTTTGTCCAGGAGAAGCTTTACATCTTCCTGCAGCACTGCTTTGGTCACTGGCCTCTGGATGCCTCTTTCAGAGCAGTATGTACCTGCTGCTCTCCCCAGGTCTGGCCTTGCCAGAGCTCTAGGCACTGCTGGAATTAGTTAGTGTTGTTTAGCAGCTGCTTCTGGGTCCTTAAATCCCCCTTTTTTTTGGTGTGGAGCAGTGAAATCCTTTCTGTAGCAGGTGCCTGTGCCGTTGGTGCCATTAGACTAAGGGGGAAGTTAAAAAGGTCTTGGTGAGAATGGTTACAGGTAGTTGCTGCTTTTGCTGCCACTGAAGGTGCTGTGGCTGGACAAGCAGGTCTGGCTCCTCAAGCAGATATTCTTACAGATGCTAATTTCTGTCTGACTGGGTAGGTCACGACCAAAAGCAACACAATGCTCATTTGCAGTAGTGAGACCCTGCACACATTGCCTCCTGCCAGCAGGAACAGCAATGCATCAGAGCACTGAGCCTGGGTAGATCATGTGGGAGCTGAAAAGTGCAGGATCTTGCTCACCACAGACAGCTGCACTGTGGCCTGTGAGGCACAGAGAGGGCAGGATGCCACAGGAGATGTTTACAGAGGCCACAGCAAAGCTTTTCTTGGCTTCAGTGCAATCAGGACTCTCTTTCCTCAGCATGGGGAGCACTTGCAGCACGTGAGGGCCAGGATAGCAGCAGTGTAGCATCTTCTGCACTCCAGCAGGGGTTCAGTGAACACCCCCAGAGCCACTAAGTGCACCTCAGGTGTAGCTACCAAGTCTGGGTTTCGTAGTAGCTGTTCCAGTGCCATCTCATTTGGGTGTCAGAGAAAAGCCAGAGTGGTCCTACAGAACATGCACTTGGCTGCAAAGGTACTCAGATTGCTGGAGAGCTGCTTACCTGCAGGTGTCATTAAGGTAATGTCCTCTGGGCTTAGAGGAACAAACATCCTCACGGGGTCACGGCGTGGCAGGGGTTGGAAGGCACCTCAGGAGATCACCTTGCCCACTCTCTGTCTCCCTGTCCTAAAAATGCTGATGCTCCTCTCTCTGTGATCGTGCTTAGGTTCTTGAGATGTGGCTGAGTTACTTGCAGCCTTGGAGGTATGCTCCAGAAAAGCCACCACAGAGTGCAGAGTCCTTGCCCCGCAGCGTGTCGGACAAATGGTAAGGAGGAAAGCAAGGGTGAGCCAGCTCAGCCAAGCCTCCAGCTGAGGCAGGTCCTGAGTGAAAGAGCAGACCTCAGGAAGCATCTTCCAGCCTGAATCAGCTTCTCAAAGATGCTTTTGTCTCAGTGCAAACAAACATCTCCTCAGAGCCAGTGTAAGACATTCCCTTCATGACTCCTTTGGCAGAAGACGATTTGAAGAGTTGTGCTTACAGCACAGGCTGGGAGGTGACTGCTGGAGAGCAGCCCTGTGGAGAGGGACCTGGGAGTGCTGGGGGAGAACATCCATGGGCAGCAATGTGCCCTGGTGGGCAAATGCAATCCTGGGGGGCATTAAGTGTGTCCAGCAGATCNTGTGAACACGGGGCAGATGCTGTGCTCACAAGTGCTGTGCTCACTCTGGCAGGGCTGCCTTCATTCAGGAGAACCTGCTGATGTACACCAAGCTGTTTGTGGGATTCCTGAACAGAGCTCTGCGAACGGACTTGGTCAGCCCGAAAAACGCTCTCATGGTGTTCCGAGTCGCCAAGGTCTTCGCGCAGCCCAACCTGGCTGAAATGATCCTGAAAGGTAGATGGAGGCTTGGACACCTCATGCTGTCCTGGCTGTGTCTTCACAGTGGCTGCACCTTGCCTCAGATGCCCTGAGGTGCACAGACTTGCTCTCCAGCTCTGCACGCTCTGGCCCTTGAAAAGCCTGCCTGTGCTGACTGAAGTCTGTCCAGCTGTTGTAGTTTGTGCTTCTGTCCTAACCACCTTCACTTCCACTGCAGCCCACAATGTTCTGTAAAGAACACAGAATTTGGGAGCTACAATAAAATCAGAATGGTTTGGATTGGAAGGGACCTTTAAAGATGATTTTGTTTTCAAAGCCCTGCCATGGCAGGGACACCTTTCACTAGACCAGGTTGCTCAAGGCCTCATCCAGTCTGGCCTTGAATCCCTCCAGGGAGGAGCAGATGATCTCTGTGGTCCCTTTCAACCTGAGCCATTCAATGATTTTCTGCTGGGGGCAAAGAGGACTCAATGAAAGAGAAGTGATGAGGCCTCTCTACCCCTAGAACTGCCTGTGCCCAGCAGCTGCAAGCTGTTCTGTAGCTACACCTTCACCAGGAACAGGCTGTAACCATCTTCACTCCTTGCCTCCAACCCCAGGGGAGCAGCTGTTCCTGGAGCCAGAACTTGTCATTCCCCATCGCCAACACCGCCTCTTTATGACCCCCTCCTTTGGTGGGAGCTTCTTCTCCTCGTGGCCTCCAGCTATCACTGATGCCTCCTTCAAGGTGAAGAGCCACGTCTACAGCCTGGAGGGCCAGGACTGCCAGTACAAGCAGATGTTTGGCACAGAAGTCAGGAATCTGGTAAGCAGTGGGCTGCTCGGCACATGCCTGATCTGGCAGGGGGTTCTTAGTGCTGAGCATCCACCCATGGGAAAGCTGAGCATGGAAAACTTCCCTGCTGCAGAGCTGCTTGCTGCTGGTGACTGCTGCAAGTGAAGGGCTGCAGTCCAGTGCAGCTGGAAACCTGCCTGATGCTTGTTGCCTCAGGAGTACCTTGAAGGTAGCTTCTCTCTAACATGAGACCTTGGGAGTGGCTGCAGTGATTGGCACCTGCCAGTCAAAGAATGCTTCGGGTTGGAAGGCACAGAATGAGAGAATGGTTGAGGTTGGAAGGGACCTCAGAGCTCAGCCAGGTCCAACCCCCCTGTGCCATAGGCAGGGACACCTCCCACTAGAGCAGGTCGCAGCCTGGTCCTGAACACCTCCAGGGAGGTTGGGGAGCACATCACGACAGAATTTGATCTTTGATCATGTTCTGGCATCCACAACCTGCTCCTCTGCGGCGCTGCCCTGCACTGCCCGCGGCCCGGCAGCCTGCTCCTCTGCGGCGCTGCCCTGCACTGCCTGCGGCCCGGCAGCCTGCTCCTCTGCGGCGCTGCCCTGCACTGCCTGCGGCCCGGCAGCCTGCTCCTCTGCGGCGCTGCTGCTCTGCAGCCCTGCCCTGCGCTGCACACAGCGTTGTCACTGAGCAGCCTCACCCCGTGCTATGCTTTGACAGCAAGGGCCTGCCCTCACCCTTCTGGAAATGCAACTCCGCAAGGGCCTGTGGGCTCAGAGGGGCTCTGCCCTTGCTGCCAGGAGCCCATGCAGAGCTTTGCCCGTGGGTGGATGATCCCTGGCCCTTTGTCTGCCCCTCAGCACCTTTTGTCTTCGTTGCAGGTGTTGAAGCTGGCTCAGTTAATCTGCCAGGCGCAGCAGACGGCGCAGTCCATCTCGGACCATTCTGCAGAGGCAGGGGGTGCCCACTCCTTCTTCTCCTGGTTTAGATTCACACCAGCAGAGATGAATGGCTCCTACACAGGCAATGACCTCGATGAAATTGGGCAAGACAGCATCAAAAAAACAGATGAATATTTAGAGAAGGCACTGGAATACTTATGCCAAATCTTTAAGGTATGTAACATCAGGGAGAAATTCTTCCCAGTCAGGGTGGGGAGACACTGGCACAGGTTGCCCAGGGAGATTGTGGCTGCCCTCTCCCTGGAGATGTTCAAGGCCATGCTGGCTGGGACCTTGAGCAACCTGGGCTGGTGGGAGGTGTCCCTGCCCATAGCAGGGCAGTTGGAACTGGACAGTCTTTAAGGTCCCTTCCAACACAACCCGTTCTGTGAATCTAAGGCCTGTCCCCTGTGGCAGTGTGAACAAGAGTCAGGATTCCCCACATGTGCTTCTGGTTCTCTTGTGCTTTGGGGGGGGTCACAAAGCCACCCAGAGACCTTGCTAGCAGATATTGTAAACTTCATGTTGTGAGCCCTTCTCAAGCCCTTTCAGTGTAGGTGGAATGAGATGCTCTGAATTTCTGAGGATCAAACCAACTCTGTTTCAAGTGAGCACTCTTTTGGGCTTGATTCAAACCTGTCTCTTCCCTTCTGCCTGGCCTCCTTGACAAACAGGCAGGGGGTGGGTTACGTTTTCCAAGGAGCCCAGCGTTTGCTAACTGTAAAGAGCTACAAACCACAACTGCAGCTAGAGCTGAGTGGATGAGCCAGAAGTAGTCTTGCTTTGGCTGAACTCAGAACAGACTCATTTGCCAGCCACACCCCCGCAGGCAGAAATGACCTAGAAGACAACAGCTGTTTGACAGCTCTCTGGGAGTAAGGGACACAGAGAACAATTCTCTTGGGTTTGATGGGCACAGACAAGAAGTCTGCAGACTTTCACCTCTCTTTGATGTCTAACCAAGGTGCTGTTAAGCAGCTCTTGCTGTCTGTGCTGGCAGGCAAAGGCTTCCAGCAATAAGGAGTTTGTGAAGTGAGACATGAGTTGAAGGGGAGATCAAACCAATGCTTTGGAACTCTGTTTCGTAGCTGAACGAAGCCCAACTGACCCAGATGATGCTGAAGTGTGGGGCAGCTCAAGATGAGAATGGCAAAAAGCAGCTCCCAGACTGCATTGAAAGCGAGGAGGGCCTGGTGCTGACACAGCTTGGACGGTACCAGGTGAGAGGCTGCACCGCTGCCCTGATCCTGTCCTCCAGCCACAGACAGGGAAGCTGCAGGGCCGAGTGCTGCCTGCAGTGAGGGCTGCAGCTCAGGGGCTGCTTCTCCTGTCTCTAGATCATCAACGGCCTGCGCAGGTTCGAGGTGCAGTACCAGGGGGACACTGAGCTGCAGCCCATCCGCAGCTACGAGAGTGCCGCCCTGGTGCGACTCCTGTTCCGCCTGTCCTCGCTGCTCAACCACCGCGTAAGTGCCGCCCGCTGCCCTGCCCCTGCCGTGCCAGGGGGCGGCTGCCGCCCGCTGCCCTGCCCACGAACACAGCCCCTCTCCTGCTGTCATCCAGAGGGGTGTGTGCCAAGGGTGCCAGCTCTGCTTCCCCTGCACAAAGCATCAAGAAGTCACATTTAAAATGGGTTCCTTATGCTTCATTCGGAGTCATACAACAGGCTGGGCTGGAAGGGACCTCCAAAGGGCATCCAGTCCACCCCCCCTGCAGTCAGCAGGGACATCCTTCACTAGATCAGGTTGCCCACAGCCCTGTCCAGCCTCACTGTGAATCTCTCAAGGGATGTGGCCTCAACCACCTCCCTGGGCAAACTGTTGCAGTGTTCCAGCACCCTGATGGTGCAGAACTTGTTCCTCACATCCAATCTCAATCTGCTCTGCTCTCGTTTGAAGCTGTGCCCTCATCCTGGCACCACAGTCTCTCTCCATCCTCCTCATAGTCCCCTTCAGGTACTGGAAGGCTGCTATGAGCTGTGACAGACCAAGTCTGTGCTGCAGCATTTCTGTACTTTAACACTTCATCCCCACTTCTGCTCAGCCCATAAATGAAGGCAATGGTAAAATAAATGGTTTAGTTTCTGACAGCATGCTGATGTTTGAACTTTGCCCTCCCCAGTTTGCAGCTCAGCTGGATGTGCTCTGCTCCAGGGAAGATTTTGTTGGCAGACTTTGTCGCTATCATCTCACCAACCCCCAGCTCACACAGAAAATCAGGTACAGCCCTGTGGTGAAGGACAGAACAAGCCACAACTGGGGACCAAGGATCAGCCTGAGGTTTCTGGCCAGCTACAGGACTCTAATTTCCTTGCTGCTTCTCTACTGCCTTGCATCCTGGTTCAGCATTGGGCCAGTGGGCTGCACACTGATGATCCTGCTCAGCTATTCCCTCTATGCTGTAATAATGACTCTCTTCTCTGACCACTGCAGACCCCATGAACACTGATTTCCTCCTCTCCTGGATTCCACTTGTGACAATAAATCTTTTAAGGATGAGCCTGACTAAAATGTTTGAGTTACAGCATCAGCTCTTCCTAAAGTATTTTTTAATATGACTACTAATTGGGTTTTATACACAGAGCTGGGGCTGTGGAGATACCACTGTACATTTTATTTTTATAAAAGCCTTCCTCTGGACTCTGGTGCCTGACTTTTTATTTTGAGCAAGGAAGGAGTCAGCAGTAGTGATACCCCTGAACAACCCACACTCCACTTAGAGCTGTTCTTGACTCAGCACTCACTGCATGGAAGCCTCTTATACTGTTCTGAAACAAGAATCAGCTGTAGGACTTAACATGGTGCCAAAGTTGTTCCTAACATCCAATTTAAGTCTCTCATTTCAAACCACTGCCTCTTGCTCTGTCCCTGCAGGCCTTTGCCAACAGTTCATCTGCAGCCTTCTTCTAGGCCCCCTTCAGGTACTGGAAGGCAGGACTAAGGTCTCCCTGGAGCCTGCTCCAGGCTGAACAGTCCCAGCTCTCTCAGCCTGTCCTCACAACAGAGGAGCTCCAGTCCCCTGATCACCTCTGTGGCCCTCCTCTGGACCTGCTCCATCAGATCTATGTCTTTGCTGTGTTGAGGGCTCCAGAACTGGATGCACTGCTCCAGGTGAGGTCTGACCACAGCAGAGGAAGTGTCAGAGCCACCTCTCCATTTGCTACCATACTGCAGTTGATGCAGCCCAGGCTGTGAGTTTCCACTTACCATAGAGCAAAGGAACCCTCAGGCCCAGGACCCAGCAGGAGTGGCTCCTGAGGCGTGGGAGGAAGAGTGGAATGGCAGCATCCAAGGCAGGAAGAAGAATAAATTTATTACAATAGAAACAAACAGATGCTGCATTAGTTCATGTACAAAATGCTGGCAGCATTCTGCTGCCTCAGTGCTTACTAAGTACCCACATTTAAAAACATCCTAAAACTGCTGACACCACACAGACTGGCAAAGGTCAGAGCAAGTTCTTGACACTACTGTAAGAGAGCCCAGCTACTCCTGAAGGTCTGCTGCACAGTACAGGGAGGTGGAGCAGGATGTCATGGGAACACCTGAAATTTTAAATCCTTCTACACCACCAAATTGAGAGTGAGCAGCTTAGAAGCTGTGGGGAAAACAAAACAATCAGGCTGTGCAGGAAATACATTAAGAGTTGCCCATGGCAAAGGTTTTCATTAGAAGTGCCCAAGCATAAGGCAGCTGCTGAGTGACTTGGTGCCCACCATTCCCCAAGGCACAAACCCCTACCTGTCAGTTCTCCTCCTCAGCTGGGTTGTTGGGTTTGCTCCTGGTTTTAAAAGCAAACTGCTGCAGCACAGAAGCTTTTTCACTGAGCTGCCTCAGCTCCCAAAGGAAGGCAGACACCTCTCAGGAGCTGCAAGGCTGCTGGATTGACACTGGTGGGTTTTTCACCCTCACCCCCACACTTGATGAGTTTTTAAGGGTGCACATTAGTATCTCCTCTCTCATTTCATTCTGGAGAAATGTGGCCCATGCTAACCAAAAACCATTTATACAAAGTAGTGTTTAAAATAAGCTATAAAATATTTCTTTGCTCTTTGGCTCCCTATTCCCAAGTATAATTCTCCAGATTTACCTCACCTATTGGAGGGAGGCCTTTAAAAAGCTGTAGTTCATCCTGTCTCTGGGCAAAGCCAATAGGTAAAAAAGATTCCTGCAACCACTGAGAAGTTTGCAAACACATTCTAGTTGCAGCTGATTTCTTTCTGGGGCAGTATCAGGTCACAAAACAGTGTGAAAGGACCACTGGCACTGAGCAAGCTCTGAAGCAAATGAGGACATTCTCTCCTTACTCCCTCTTATACCAGACTTCCTGAAGGAAGTCCACAAATAATTTCTTCTCTAAGAAGACAATAAAAACTCATCCTAATACAGTCTCAAGAACCATATATACAGTTTGTAGATCTGAAAATGCTGGCAAAAGTCCACAAAGGCAGAAGATAAAAAGCATGAAAGCTAAGTCTAACCTCAGGTTCCCTACTGAACTTGACACCTAGGAACAGAACAACTTAAGGCTTCTTTCTTCTGAAGTGCCCTCCCCAGGACACCTGATTTTCCAGTGGCAGGTGGAAGAGGCCAGCTGCTGAGACCTTCTTGCTTGCTTCCCAAGTCAGAAAGGGAGTTGCTAGGCAGCAGAGAGGCAGGCCTGACGAATGCTTTGTGCCCAGGTGTTCAAGAGTGCCGTCACCGAGTGCTTGTCTGGCAGCTGCAGCAGTTTGGAAGTCATGTACCGATAGACTGACTGCAAAAAGGGGTTGGCTGCTGGAAGAAACAGCAGAGACACAGTTACAGTAACTGGCAAAGGGCAAGAAGAGCACAAGTGTTCACACCTCCCCACCACCCGTGGCCAGGAGATGCCCTGCTGGAACCCTCGTACCATACTGCCTGGGGTTCTTGATCCACAGAGGGCTCTGGTCCGGGTAATCCGCTGGGACGCTGAGCTGCAGCGGAGGGACGTTAGGGAGGTTCTTGTCATCTGCAATGCAAACACTTCCATCAGCAGCAGGCACCCCTTGTGCACACAGAGTGGGGCTGCACAGTCCAGATGGGTTGCTAAGCCTCTGGAGCCCAAGAGACTAGGCTGCTCCTCTCCATCTGAACTGCTCCTTTTAACAACGTTCAGATGCTTGGAAGAGCTGGCAAAGAGCTCTCAAACACTTCTGCACCTTGCCCATCTCCCCACTCCATCAGCTCAACTCCCCTGGTTCAGACACCTCAGTCTGAAAGCCAACTGCTTTAAGTACTAATTCAGAGAGTCAGAGAATGGCTTGAGCTAGAAGGGACCCTAAAGGCCACCCAGCTCCAACCCCCCTGCCACAGGCAGGGACACCTTCCACTAAACCAGGTTGCCCAAGGCCTCACCCAACCTGGCCTTGAACGCCTCCAGGGCAAAGCCAGTTTGTATTTCTGAAATGCAAAGGGGAGGAAAGAATCTCTTTGCCCATGGATACCCAAGAGCAAACACCTTGACACCCATTCATGCTTTAGGGTTGTTCAATCTGAACGCAAACTGAGTTTCCTTCTCAGGCACACAACTGTTCTGACTGGAGCAGAATTAGCATTGCTCTAGCTCTGAGTTAGCTGTTGGAGACAGAACAGTGTGGTCAAGCCAGGAAGGAGGTGTTTAAAAGGAGGCTTAGTGCCAGGGCTTAGTGAATCAGAAGGGTCAGGTGATAGGTTGGACTCAATGATCCTCAAAGTCTTTTCCAACCTGGTTAGTTCTGTGACTCTGTGAAGTTGTTGCTAGAAACAAGTGATCTTTGAGGCACTACAGGGGATGACCAACTGCAGCTTCAGTACAAGGAAGGAATCAGTGTGAAGGAAATCTCCAGGTGTGCCCTGGAGCAGGCTGTGCAGGGTGCCATGGACAAGCAGTGCTCTGAACCTGCCAAGCACAGACCTCATGCAGAAGTCACAGGCTGGCAAGAGTCAAAGCTGCTAGAAATGAGAATCAAGCCCAGCCCTTCCTGCTGAATTGGGCCCTCAGTTTCCTCTTGCTTACCCAGCTTGCATATGAGATGGACTGTGCCATTGTTACTGCAGTGGGAAGGGTCCAGGTTCACCAGGAACTTAGGATTTAGCCTTGCAACCTCTCCTTGCAGGACGTTGGGGATGGTTTGTCTGTCGTCCTCTTCGTACTTCCGTTTGCGAGGGGAAGCCACTGGGGCCCTGAGTGACACAGAGCAGCAGGTGAGGGAGTGGCAGGGACACCACACAGGGAAAAAGGAAAGGCCCAAGGCAGAGCTGTGCACAGCCCAGGCAGAGGTGAGGAGCAGGCAGCACTACACACGTGATGGGCGGCCCGTGGATGGCAGTCATGGCTGGCATGAAGGTGCGGTACAGGGAGTGGTTGAAGACCGGCGAGCGGATGTTGGCCAGAACAGCATCCAGAAGGGGCTGGCACAAGTACTGCTGCTTGGTGGGGGGCACTGGGGGAGGTGGTGGTGTAGGCTGAAACACAAGAGAAGCCCCTTCCCCTTAATCACCATGGAGAAAAGAAATCTGTAATGTTAAATCCTAGACTGGCTCGGGTTGGGAGGGAGCTCAAAGCTTATCTCCTCCAACCTCCCCACCATGCCCAGGGACACCTCTCAGCTAGACTCAGCTGCTCAAGGCTTCATCCAACCTGGCCTTGAACAGGCAGGAGGCAGCCACAGCCTCCCTGGGCAGCCTGTCTCAGAGTCTCACCACCCTCACACTGAAGAACTTCTTCCTCAGCTCCAGTCTAACCCTGCTCTGCCTCAGCTCCAAACCATTCCCCCTTGGCCTGTCTCCAGACATCCTCAGGACAAGTCCCTCTGCAGCCTTCCTGCAGGATCCCTTCAGCTATTGGAAGGCAGCTCTGAGGTAGCACAAAGGCAGCACCAAGCATTACCTACCACAGCCATGTCGTTTTTCAGCTTCTCCAGAGCAATTTCACATTTCTGCAGTGTCTTCAGAGGGCACCTGAAGGAAAGGAGAAATTTCATCACTGCAGAATGGTCACCTTGGCTGAAGTGTTTCTACCTCTGCAGAGCTAAGGCAGCTAAGCCAGCAAAAGGAGCAACTGTACCGTTTTGAAGGGTCAGTCAGGATATCCAAGAGACTCTTCATTTTGCTCAGGTCCTTCTTCCTATCTGAAACAGTATCAGAGACACAAGCACTGACCACAAGAACAGCTCCCACCCTGGCAGACAGAAGCACTGCTAGAAGTGAAACATGAGAGGAGTCTGCCGAGCAGTGGTAAGGATCAAAGATCTTTCACCTCATCATCAGTTCAGCCTCTGTGCCTCAAAAACACCCCACAGAAAAGAAAACTGACAGCAAGTTCAGGCTGAGGATTTTTGCCACTCTTCACAGTTACAGGCAAGAAAGAACAATTGATTTCAGTGTTCCAGGGGTGAAAAGGGACAGATGCCACTGCAAAAGGCAACAAACTGCTGCTTTCAGCAGGTCACTGACCTGACACAGGGCAGCTCACCTTCATTTTTGTCTATTTTATTGATCATCCTCCGCAGTGGCTCGATGTATTTTGATAGCTGCTTGAGCTTCTCCAGATACTGTTGCTCCTCTGACTGGCTAGAACTGGCTGGGCTCATGACAGAATTTGGATTTCCTGGCAAGAATTAAAGACTGCATGTCAGAGGGGTGAGGAAAGGTACTGCAGAAGAACATTTTCTCATTTCAGGGCCTGTATCTGGTATGTGGCACTCTCAAAGCACAGCTCACATCAAATATCCAAACCCCCAACTGGACACTCTGAGCACAGCCTGGCTGCTTGTCCAGCCCTCTAGTCTTGGTGTAGGAAGAACACATCCTGTGGGCAGAACAGCAATTCCACTTTGTTGTGAAAGGTCCAAAGTTTCATATCCCCATTTCCTAGGTCCTTGTTTGCCTTCACTCTGGTGCATTAAACACCAAATCAAGACACTGAACTTGCTGAGGTCTTCCTTAAGTTGGTGCTTTCCAAACTGCAGCCCACACAACACTGGGCTGAGAGGGAGCCAGTTTGCTACTTCCAGTCACAGCATCAGAAAGTGCTTATTGGAGCTGGGAGGGAGAAGAGCACAAGTGTCAGAGGACACCCAGGAAGGTGCTTGGCAGCAAAGCAGCCTGCTGCCCGTCATGACAAGTGCATGCTGTGGCTTAGGGCCCCACCCTGCATGGGACTAAGGGCTCATGATGCCTCTCTGAACTTGCTCCAACTGAACTCTTTCCTCAGAAGACTGGGGAAGTTAGAAGACCCCACTGCAGCATTCAGTGAGGACAGGAAAGGTGTCACCCCAGTTGGCTTTGGTCTGCCCACCTTGCAGTGCTGCGTGCTGCACGTGGCAGGTTTGCTGCCTGCAGTGCTGCCTGCTCTGTGCCAAACAACAACAGCTGGGAGCTGCCAGAGTTCTCAAGACACCCCCAAACATCCAGTCTGCAGCACAGCTCTCAGATCATTTACCTGGAGTGTTTAAAGGACCTGGGGACGGGACACTAAAGTTCTGAGGTGTTCGTGCAGCTGCTGGGCTCTGGGACGGTTGTGGAGATGGACTGGGGAGAAAGCTGCTGGGTGATGGAGCTGGGCCAGAGCTGAAAAAGAAGCATAAAAATCAAACCTTCCAGGCTCTGTCAAGGAAACATGGACAGCCTGTGAGCAGACCTGCTGTCTGCAAGTGCTTCTGTAGCAATCTGTAGCTCTGCTGGCAGCCTTGGTCAGGATTCCATGCACAGGTTCATTTGAACCAGGGGCGTTCAGAGTGTGTTTGGCACAATCCTGCCCCTGCTCCCACTGCAGTTAACACTCCTTTGCCCCAGAGAGTAAGATACACTGAGTGCTTCTGAAACCCTAACCCCTACAGCACTGCCAGCAGCCCTCAGAAGTTGCAGTCTGCTCACCTGACATTGGAGTTTGGCTGAGAAGTTGGCTGGCCTGGCTGAGGGGATGGCTGTGGCGGCGGAGGCATTGACTGGGGTGTCTGAGCTTGCTGGACAGGAGATGGGGAAGACATCATGGTAATGTTGTTCTGGCTGACCTGAAACGTGCCAAAAGAGAAGATCAATAACAACAAAGGGGAGCAGAGGATGGGAACCTATCTAAAAGGCTTTACCTATGGAGAGAAGATGATCTTCAGGCCTACAAGAAACAAAAATGTTAGTTTCCTGTTTCCCCCCGCATAGCGACAGCCCCACCTGTATCACTCCTGAGGCTCTCAGGGTTGTACTTCACCTCAGTTTTGCAACAAATAACCATTAAAGCTGCACACAATTTCAGTAACTCTGCATTAACTGGTTTTAATTTCCCAAAACGTCCAATCCAAATGTCAAAAGTAGCACCTGAAAAAACTGCCTTGTTAGAACTAAAGCAGCAAGAAAAAACAGTTCTAACTTGAGACTCAGCAGCCATGAACACTCCTTATTTTGACATTCTAATTACAGTCTTCAAAGGTCTGTCAGACTTGACTGTAGCTTCCTGACTGTTTTTTCTTTAGAAGAAAGGAGAGAAAAAAAAAATTAAAGTGAGCCAAAGCACCAACACCTTGTTCAAATATTCAGCTCTGAAAATGTGGATAGAGATAGAAACACTCCAAACTGCATGGCTGGGTGGAAAACCAGAATGTCTTTCTGACCTTTGGAGAATACTGAGGTGTGCCTAAAGGACAAAGAGGCCAGTGAGAGCATTTCTAGGGTGCCACCAAACTCTGGGTAATGCCTTCAGTCTGTTCTGCACCCTGAGAAACACCAGAGGCAGATGCTCCAACAGACATTTTCCCTGTGGTCAACCCAAACCAAACAAAAAAGGCCTGTCTGAGGGCCAGGGGCACAGTGCACTGATGCAGACATTGAGTGAGAATGCTGAAGGCATCTCCAGAGTTCTTATGGCCTGAGGCTATGAACAGGAACACACCAAAACAAACTCAGTCAGCTACTGTGACTGAGTAACCCACCCGTGCCCTCTCTAAGGCACTGATTAGCACCTTGGAGCTAAAATTCTGTCTCCCTCAGTCTAACCCACAGGTCCCAGTAAGCCCACCAGACCCAGACACTTCACAGACACTGCAGTTTGCTGTTGGCCTCCACTCACTCGTTGAATATTCATCTAAGTTCCCCCCCAGGACACTCAGCACATTTAAAAAGGAAGTGTTGTGTGGCCTTCTTCTGCAGGAGGCCTGCAAATGCTTTGCTTGGCAGAGCAGCTCACAGCTCTGCAGGAGCTTACACTGCAGTAAAAGAAAAATGAAGTAATAATTATGGGTCCAAACAACCCCTAGCTTGGTGCTTCAAGTTTAAGCTTCTGTATCTCCTTCAGCACCAAGGTGCTGAACCTGGCAGATGCTGAAGAGCAGAGGCAAGGCCATGCAGCATCTGATGTGCACAGCAGCACTGCATGAGCTGGATCATTTTCCCTTCTGCATTACCTCTTCTCATTTAACTAGATGCAGAGGCAAAGAGCTTTCCTTCTTGCAGAAGGGTTGCTGGCAGCTTCACTCCACATCACCAAAGGCTCAGGTCTAATCCTGAGCAAAACTGCAGCACTTTCAAGAAGAGGCACTCAGAAGTGTGCAGTCCTGAGCTCAGGCCCTTTCTCTTTGGAAGCAGTTTATCTGCTACATCATCATCAAACAGGTCTGAAGATGCTTTCAACTTCCAATTTCTTCACTGTCTGCAGTGAAATTAATGAAATTTCAACTTTCAGAGAATGCTTTTCCCAAGTGACTCAGACTAAAAAAGGTTTTAAAAACCCCAGACCCAAAATACAAAAGCAACAATAAACTGGAATTACAAACCCCTCTCCCTCTGGAGCTTCAACTCTGTTCAACTCCATATAGCTCCTCAACTAACTCCAGAGTTCCATTATGGTTACTGACCACTTCATCACCCCTCATCTTCACTGTATTATACATATATATACACACATATACATACCTATATGTAATATGTATACATATATAATACATACAATTTATATACATGTAATATATAGATACAATTTCTATACATCTATATAATATATAATTTATATACACATATATAAAATTGTATATACACACACACACACATATATATATATATATATAAAATATTATATCTATGTATTAAACCAGATCATTTTTCCCTGCTGGATGAGAGTTGCTGCATCTACAAGCAGCTTCCTGGCCAGATCTCACAGCCCACTGAACATCAATTTCCTCTGTGACTCTGCAGTGAGCACCAAGCCCTAATTTTCTGAAGCCTTGCCCAAAAGAGATTTAGGTTTGCACTTCATACCCACCAAACCCAAGCTGTTCTTAGTGTTTGGCACACACCATGCTGGAGGATGAACTGGAGGCCTAATGCAGTTTGCTGAGCCACAGGCAAGGGACAACACTCAGTGGATAAGGCCAGAGAGAGTTTTTCAGAGGCTCCCAGCAGCAAGAGTGCACAAGAGGCAGAAACTAACAGCAAGGAAAAGGAGGCTGCAACAAGGCACTGGTGGGTAACAGCAGCAACACCTCCAGTCTAAAGGAAGCTCTACAAAAGCATTTACAGTCCTGCCCTTCTCAGTGTGCAGTTGGTAAGCACAGCCTTGCCTGCTCTGTTGCAAGGGATTCAAGGCCACCATTATGCTGCTTCACAAGACCTAATGTCACCTCTGCAGAGCTTGGGGGAAGGTCAGAGCCAGGTTTCCATATGCCTAGCCAGGCCATCAGTCCTTGCTTTATCTTAACTCAGTGTTACCTTTTTACCTCCTAAACTCTTTTTACTCCTAGACTCTTAAATGAGTACTAAACTCCCAGATATATGCCAGAGCACTTTAGGAGTGAAGTGAGGATCAGTTGCACAGGCTCTGGAGACAAGGAAGCTGTGACATATCCAAACCCTAGCAACATTTAAGTATGTTATGAAATGAAGAGCTGTAAATGACAACATTTCTGCCCAGAACCTGAAATGTTTTGGCAGACAGTACTAGAGATATGTGTTGCTCCAGAGCCATCAAGTGCTACCACCTGCTCAGGAGTGGTTTTCACTCCAATCATTGTTCACTCCAATAAGATCTCTCTTATTCTTCTGCCTTCCCCAGCTGTTCAGTCTTCTGCAGCAGTTTCACAGTCCTTGCCATGCTACTGATGATGAAGTCACTTGCTGATGCCACTAAAAGATCAGCCTGTGACACTGGATGGTTAAAGGAGGTCTTTTGTTATGACTCAAATATTAAGTACAAGCCAGTCTGATACTTCAGTATCTACTGGAAGGCCTTATCAAAGCCAAACATCAGGAATACTTCACATGGAAGATGGAAAGTTGCCCAGGTAGGTGTTCAAGGCCAGGTTGGATGAAGCCTTGAGCAACCTGGGCTAGTGGAAGGTGTCCCTGCCCATGGCACAGAGTTGGAACTAGATGACCTTCAAGGTCCCTTCCAACCCAAAGCATTCTGTGAATCTGTGATTGTCTCAGCCTATAGAAATTGCCACAGTAAATAAAGCTCAAAGTAAATTCTCCTTTGACTCAGCTGCTAGGCCTGGGTTTTATTTTATTTCACAGCTCAGCAGTAACCTGGACTGAAGCCACCATCCAGCTGACACCAGAAACAACAGATGTAGCTGTGTGGAATCTTTCTGGTCACTGTATCTGCTTCAGCAAACTCCTGAGAAGCAAAGGCTGTGCCTACTTGACGCAGCAGCAGCACTAGGAAGCAGAGTTGCAGAGATTCCATGGCCCCAGGACAAGCTTGCAAAGGAAACAAAAATGCAAGAGTGAAAAAAACATTCATTAAACCCATGAACAAAAGACAGTTGTAACAGGGGCTTAAACTGCACCTTCTGTTAGCATCTAGAGGGAGAAGACTGTTCCTGGGTAACAGACAGGAAAGTGCAGCCGAGCTCTGTTCCAGCACCATCGCAAGGTGAAACCAACACCAAGCACACAGGGCTCAGCAAACTCCTGCAGAGAGGACTGCTCTGTGACTTCCTGGCAAGAAATCTCTCATTCCAGTTGTCCCCATTCCTGCTCCCCCAGCATGACACATCTTGCTTGCAGAACAGGACTGAGGTCACCAACAGCTCTGCACCTGCACCAGGCCCGTGTGGTACTCTGACCTCACACCTCCCAGCCACAGCTGCCTGGGTGCTGCCAGCCTACCTACATCAGTTCAGCTCTGATCCAGCTGCAAGTGGAATCTCTCTGGCAGCTCCTCCTACACAACCATCAAAGATAAAAACAGCTCCATTTTTCTTGGTCCCTGATGCCATGTCAAGCAGCTGCTCAAACTGGGACGAGCTGAGCTGACCAGTCATGAAAGGAGCATCTGCACAGAGCATGAGGACATCAGTGAGGTCCCAGACGCAGCCCAGCCAGCACACTGCAGCACTGACTGGCACAACACTCACTGAGTGCAGACAGAGACTAAAACACAAAGATCCACCTTCAGGCTTGACTCGATTCTCAACATGAAAACCTCTCAAGCATTAAGGACCCACTTCAAAACCGCTTCGCTGGATACCCTGAGCTCTCGGAACGCCTCTTCTTGGACACGAAATGATCCCTGGAAACCCTGAGCAGGCCCAGCAAGTCAGCTGCTGGATGCCAAAGAGCGGCTCCCCTGCCGGCCAGGCAGTGCTCCAGCCCCAGACACGCCTCGCAGACTCCTGGCTCAGTAAATACCTGTGGCATTTGCTGTCCGCCCAAAGGAAGGGAGCTTGGCGGCGTGGCGGACACGGTGGTAGGCGGGAACCGGGGTCTGATTTGCATCCCACCTCGGGCCATAGGTGCGGTGATCATCTTTGAGGACAGAGGGACAACAGACAAAAGTAATCGCAAAACAAGAAATGCAGTGCACTGGCAGGACGAGAAGCACATGCAGCCTCCAGGGGCAGCGTGAAGGGCAGGTTAGTGAGAGCCTTCCTCTGCGGGGCACCCTGGCACTGAGCTCAGGCAGCAGCCTCCCTCTGCCTTCCGCCCTGCCCTAGGTGATGCTGCTCTGGCAGGGGGTTGGACTGGACGAGCTCTGGAGGTCCCTTCCAACCCCTGACATTCTGTGATTCTTTCCTACCCACATCCAGGCAGCATCTACTGAAGCCTAGGTACGGGGAGACAGCTGCTGAGTGATGCAGACCGATGGGGCAAGGGCAGGCTCTGCTGCCGCTGCCAGGACGGGCTCTGCCTAGGTTTTGCCTGACTTTCTCAATGTCCAGAGCCCTGGAAAATAGCTGCTTCTTGTCAGGAATGCTCCGTGGAAGAAGCTGTACAATGCTCTATGTTCCTGGGGCACTTCCCCCACTGTGGGCTCAAAGCTTTAGCAGTAGGTGCATTTGCCACCCCTCGTTACAAAAGCACTGGCAGCAGCTCAACAAAGCTTCAGTACAGATGCTCCACAGCCAGCAGAATTTCAGACCAGCCTAACCTCTGACAGTATAACAAGGCCAGAGGCAGCAAAAAGGACTCCTGGGTTTGAAAAAGCTATTCCTGACTTCTATAACCCATGGAATCAGTCAAATACTCATTCTGACAAATATCTATTCCTCTATTACTAAGCTGTGCTAATTAGTCTGGTATGAGTCCATGATCTGGCACAAACTTACTCAGACTCTGATTCTACAGATGTGTAGACTGAGCACACCCTCAGGTGCAATCCTTTAGACCAATAATGAATTGGAATGGATTTGCATTTTAAAACAGAATTAGGGCTCTGCTACTCTGCAGAATTGGGAAGTACCTTTCAGGACTCTCAGCCTGCAGAAGCCACACAGATTTAATCTTACCTATTTGCATGGCTCTCTGTTACTTCACATTTGCTATTACACCACACAGAACTACACCAAAGGAAGCATATTTTTCAGGCAGCATTCAGATAACTTTGGCATATTCACCTGTCAGTAAGAGAGCTTCTGTTTAGTACTTCAAAGATCTACAAGGAAGTCCTCTGGGCTGCCTTTTTTTTTTCCCCCCCAAGGAACCTACACAGGCCCTAATCAACCTATGAGTTAATGAAGTCTCCTTTCAGCAAATGGTTTGGGGCATTCTTGCTTAGTGCTTTATGTGAATGGACTGAAGCAGGCAGCAACACATCTCTAGAGCATCAGAGAATGCATGTGCTTACAACTGTTAAAAATAAACCAAATTAAACACAACAGAGCAAGACTGGAAAAGGAAAGCAGTAACTGAGAGAGAAAGAGAGTGTCAAATTCAGCACAGCTGTTAGTTCACAACACCAGAGCAATGCAATCCCTTTCCATCCAGGCAAGGAGGGATGGTCAGAGACAGGATTTCCGAGGGGGAGGGAATGAGAGCGCTTCGGACCTCACACACATGCACAGGTACACACACAGCATGCAGCAGCCACCACAAGCAAACACAACAACCCAGCACTGCCCAAAAGCACAAGGTGGGTGCTACACAGTGGAGTGAAGGGCTGCAGCATCAACATGAGAGCTGGTGAAAGCAACACAGCCCTAACAACAACCAAAACAAAACCAAACCACCAAAAACCAAGCAAACCAAAGAAAACCCAAACTAAGCCAAAAAGGGAAACTGCTAGGACAAAACCCTGGATCCTTCCAGGCACAATCACCCCAGCTTAGATCCTTGGGAACAGATCTCTGGAGCCTGTGGAAAGCCAGGGATGTTATGGTGATCCACACTTCCCATCTTGGTCCTGTTTCTCCTGCCACACCACCAAAGTGTGAAGATTCGGATTACTTCCCCAGCTCAGGTGTTTGGCAAGCACCAGCATGACAAAGTCTGCTTCAGAGGCTTTCAGCTCTTTGTTTTATGATGGTTATGGCAGCTGTGGGTCTGGCTGGTTGTATTTTGGGGGTTTGGAATGTGTGTATAAAAGAAGTATCACCAATTCCACCCTCTGAACAGAAGTGATCTGTTTTTCCCATACTCCAGCTGATTCCATCTATGAAACCTGTGACAAATGAGTCAGGAAAGGAGGCTCCAAAGATTGGGTGCTTTGCACAAAGCCATACATTCATGAAGGAGTTGCTCCTGTTAGTCTAAAACCAGAAGACAACCAGAAGTGTTCAAGTACTTTTGAGAGGTTTACACTGAAGGTAAATCCTCCTCCACAAGGGGAACTGATTTATCTCAATGTACAGGATCGAGACTCTTACTGCAGGAACCCAGAGAGCAATCAGAGGAAGAGAGTCTCCCTCTGCTGTAAGGCAAACCCCACCACTGGAATACAACAACTGGGATCCTGGATCTGTCATTTTCTTTCATTTACCATCCACAGATTCAGAATGCCACAGATGTGCAGGCTTTGGTGGGCAGGTGTAAGTCCTGTGCCACTGCCACTCCACTCAAGGCAGCTCTGGTTCTCAAGAGCCAACCTGCATTCTGAGCACCTGCAGGAGCTGCACCAGCACAGGGATCTGAACTTGGTGAATCCTTAACTCCAGCTGATTCCAGATTTTCCTCTTGGTGCTGTAAGCACCTGTGGAGCACTCTGGTCACTGAGGTACTCCTTTCCTTATCAGCTTCACATGCCCACAAGGACTACACACTCAGGGAGGGTAACAACAACCTGCAGAATGTCTTTAGGACTTGAGAGAGCCTCAGAACTCACATGGATCCATGTTTAAACCTGGGATGGTTTTGTGTAGGAAGGATGAACAGAGACTGCACAGAAAAGGAGAACCTCAGCCACATCACCCAGAATTCCCAGCTTGAAAACCCCTAGAGACCAAGTTTCAATGTAACAAGCAAGGGTTAGGCTGTTGTTTGTTTGTAACAAAAGCTTCTCTGAGTCAAGGCAGGTATTTTTTAAATGCTGGGACTAGTGAGAAAAGTACTAAATACAAAGCAAAATCTACTCTTGAAAGAAACTTATCTGGACCACTCTCACCATGGAAGCTGCACTGTAATATTGTAGACAGCCACAACCATAAAAGTAAATGTTAAATACAGGAATTGTACAGACAAGGGCAAGAAACTCATTGAATTCTTGGACTTCACAGCATTAGGAGAATTTTAGCAGACTCATATTGCAATGGCATGAACATAAATGGAGTAAAGCCTGTGTCTGGAACTTTCTCTCTGACACACAGTAGTGAGCAACCCCTGAATTTACTGCAGGTCTGAATAAAGCTAAAATGCTGCTGTCAACCATCTCACCACCTGAAGCTTTTCAAATGCACTGCACTGTTAAGCCACTGGCATCTGAAGTCTCTAAATGGGGCAAGAAGTCAGTTGACACTACATGAGCACAATTCATCTGCTTAGGAGTTGAAGAGAGCACATAAAGTTAGTAAAAAGAGGGAAAAAAAAGAGTCAGCCTCCCTCCAGTCAGCCTACAGCCCTGCAGCTCAACCTGCAAATAGAGTTAGGAAATGAAGAGAAGTTTCAATTCATGTTTCAGATGGACAAAGAATTCTGCATAGCTGCCAGTGCTGTACCAACTTACTTACCACTGCCCAGCTCTTGCATCCTCTGTTGGCACAGAAGGACCAAGGACGTGGGCCAAAGGAGAGCACAAGGCACTACCCCTGACACAAGCCTGAGAGGTGTGTACTGAGGAACCAACTGTCAGCAGTCATAGAACCATAGAACAGTAAGAGCCACCTGCAGCCAGAGCAAATCCTTTCATCCTTAGCATGTCTGGCAAAGCACTCCCAGGGCACAGGCACCTGCCTGCTGTGTGGACTTCACCAGAGAAGAGAGGTTCAGGAGAGGTTCTTCTAACCCAGAGAAAACTCTCGTCCTCTTGGAACAAAGTGAGGGTGGTGAGACACTGGCACAGGTTGCCCAGGGAGGTTGTGGAGCACAGAATGGGATCTTTGATCACGTCGGGTGGTTCTGTGCTCCACAACCTCCCTGGAGGTGTTCAGGACCAGGTTGGACAAGGCCTTGAGTGACCTGCACTAGTGGGAGGTGTCCCTGCCTATGGTGGGGGGTTGGAACTAGCTGATCTTTGAGGTCCCTTCCAACCTTACCTATGTGACAGAGCTTCCCAGCTGAACCTCACTGGCTCCTAGCAGGACCTGCGCACCGCAGGGAATCGCTGCATGCAGACGGGGAATGGCTGGCTCTAAAAACCTCTGCCATCACTCCTAGCCAGCCCCACCTCACCTGCCTGCCTCAGCCCTCCACCTACAGAGTGCTGGCAGTTGTACTTACCCACGTCTGCAGAACGCCTCAGCACGACACACTACAGAGGTAAGCCACGAAGGACCTAGGCCATGTTCTGGTGGAAAATTCACCTCAAGCCATTCCCAATTTTTTTTCCCCCATGTCTCCTTCACACCAGACACACATCAAGGCACAACCACTGGGGCTAAAAGTGTATTGCAGGACAAGAACACTGTGTTAGACAAAAAGCTCTCAGCCAGCACTCTCTGGTTTTTTATTTCTCTTTATGTAACTCCACACTTTTACCACAAGCCATTTGTTCTTCACGACTCACACCCAGGACAGGAGCAAACTACAGCTACTGGCCACCACACTCAGGAAAAGAATGAAAGGAATGAAAGGGGAGTGCAGAGAGATTTCATTGTCTGTACTATTCTTGATGGTCACTACATGGAGATGGAAGGAAAGTTACAGGTGAGTAGAGAGAGCAGGCAAAGATTCACAGTACAAAAATCAGCTTACACGACAAAGCAGTCACCTAAGAAAGTTTAAGGGAAGAAGAGGACACACTCCAGGTACCAACAGTCAGCCTTGCAGCACAGCAGGGCACCTCACTGATGTGCAGTCCTGTGGCAGCACAGGCAAGGATCTGACCTACTCAGGACAGAGCATGCACAGAGAGGTTGTCAACGAAATCCTGCCTCTGACTCCAGGCAAAGGAGAACCAGTGTGGCCCACATCCCCCTCACCAAGAGATGACCAAGGGCAGACTGCTGCTCAGAAGTCCCCAGAGAGCCCTTTCCATGCTCACCTCTGGCATGCTCTTGCCTAGGACTAGTGACGTTGGCTCCTGGGCCCTTACCTGCCCTGAAGCTCCCATCTGAGCAGCTTGGGCCTGAGCTGCTTGCACTGCTGCTGCTGCCTGCTGCTGCTGGACCAGCTGAGCTCTTACCTGGAGTAGCAAAGGAAAGAACAAAGTCAGTGCTCCTGTTTCCACTACACTGACTATACTCAGGAGAAAGGGTGTGGAGGGGAGACCAGCCTCACATGCACACTCTCCCAAGAGTTTTTGAGCTTGCTTCACAAGCAAGTTCTGATGTTTCTAACACTCAGAGCAGTCTTCCACAGACCACACAGCCCAGACTCAACAACTTCTTGTGGCTCCTTCTGTACCACCATGTCTTCCCGTGACAATAGCAGGTGCTGCACCATTCTGGCAAACACCCACAGACAGGTGGATTCCCCTCAAGCACACTGTGTGAAGTGCCTACCAGTGACCAGCATTTCAAACGTTCATACATCCACCAGAGCTGTCAGGGTGACAAACCTGACGAGTAACTCCTCCTGCCTTAGCTCGTCAGAGCACAAAGGGGATGCTGCAGGTCACCCATATGGGGTCAATAATTTCTCAAGTGTAGCCAACACTCCACTCCCCTCCCCCAGCAAAGTCCAAAGGAAAGCAGGTTTTGGGATTCCATCTCAGCTTTTGCTCAACACCACATCTGGAGCCCAGAAAAAGCTGACTGGACTGCACTAGACCAAACAGCTGCACCATGAGCTGGAGGGCCCAGCAAGCTGTTCAACAGAGTGCGAAGTGACTTGGCCATGTTCTCCCAAAGGCAGGAGCTCTGACCAAGGCCTCTAAACATGGCAGCAGAAGCAAAGCCAGCATGCCAGAGAGCCACCATGGCCTTCAGTCACATACACCAGGCACTTCAAACCCTTGCTTGTGTTTGCTGTACTCACAACGCGCTGCCCACAGCTCTCTTGATAAGCTCTGTCCTTTCCTACTTCATTATTAGCAAAACTCAAGGATTTTTCTCACTTCTCTAGAGGACCATCATGAACCAACCATCAGCTGCTCACTAGCCCTTACCTGCATTGCTTTTAATTGCTGTGGGGTGAGAGTCACAGGCATAACCTGGCCAGGAATTTGCCCTGAGATTGCCTGTGGCTGAGATACCATGGGCTGGGGTTGAGGCTGGGACTGTGGTGGAAGCTGAGGCTGCTGTGCCTGAGCAACCTGTTGTTGTTGCTGCTGCTGCTGCTGCTGCTGTTGCTGCTGCTGCATCTGTTGCATCTGCTGTTGCATCACTTGTTGAGGTGGCTGCTGCTGTATCTGCTGTGGTATCTGCTGCTGCTGCTGCTGTGCCTGCTGCTGCTGTGCCTGCATAGCCTGTGCTGCCTGCAGCTGCTGCATTTGGGCAATTCGCTGTAGTTGCTGCTGCTGCTGCTGCTGCTGCATCTAGAAAGCAGGAAAAGCCAGGAGCTAAAGCTTCCAGCAATGCCACAGCAGCCTTATTTCTGTAGCAGAAGCCCAGAGCAAACAATCCTACCCCATCAGGCTGAGGCTCTCAGTCCAAAGGGAAGGGCTGACCTTTTTATCCACTCACAGCACACAGCCCATGGTTTCTGTATTACAAGCTTGTCTCACTGCTAAGGCACTTTTCAAAAGCACAGAGGAACCCAGCACAGCTTCTCCTCTACAAATGGGCTCAGATGCACTTCTTCAACTGTACCCAGCCTGCATCAGCACCACTGGTTACCAGAAGCTGCACAGGAGCCTGACAGCTGAAGTTTCCTCTTCTGCTTTTTTGCCTAAGGATAATACATAAGATGTGTGTATGGATATTTTTATAGGATCATAGAATCAGTCAGGGTTGGAAGGGACCACAAGGATGATCTAGTTCCAACCCCCCTGCCATGAGCAGGGACACTTCACACCAGATCAGGCTGTCTAGAGCCTCATCCAGCCTGGTATGTATAATCTTAAGTGGCAACATGTAACTGACACAGTGACAACCCAATCACTATTTTTAGAGGCATGCAAGTGGGTTTAGTCCTTTCCTACATCCCTGTTCTTATC
Source organism: Ramphastos sulfuratus (assembly GCA_013399055.1). Classification (NCBI taxonomy): domain Eukaryota; kingdom Metazoa; phylum Chordata; class Aves; order Piciformes; family Ramphastidae; genus Ramphastos; species Ramphastos sulfuratus. The sequence goes on from WBNM01013988.1 coordinate 159,776, forward strand.
ACCATGAAAAACTGTCTCCATGTCTATAAAGAGGAGACAAAGGTTTTAATTCTCTATTGCAGTGACAGAGTAAACCAACCAAATGACTGTTAGGCCTTTCCCCTGGGATGCACTGATATTGTTGCCAATTAAGTTGCCAGTCTGAAGCCCTACCCTTAAGGCCCCAATTAGTATCAGGTAGAAGTGATATTCAGTACTTCCACGCAAGGCAAGCCTCACTGGCCGAGTGACACAGCACAGGTCACCTCCACAGCCACTGCAGTTGTTTGTCATCACCTGCTGTTGGTTTTGCTGCTGCTGCTGCATCTGCAGTTTCAGCATGTGCTGCTGCTGCTGGACGGCTTGCAACTGCTGCTGTTGCTGCTGCTGCTGTTGGGCTGCCGCAGCCGCTGCCGCCTGCTGCTGTTGGACCTGAAACTGCTGCTGCATGGCCGACTGCTGGGCTTGGAATTGCTGCTGCTGCAAAGCCACCTGCTGCTGCTGGAATTGTTGCTGCTGCTGCTGTTGCTGCTGAGCGATTTGCTGAAGCTGAAGTTGGGCTAAAAAGAAGGTAGACTGGACTTAAAACATGAAACCCAAAGAGTGCAAGGCAGCTACCCAGGACAGCTTGTAAGAATTGAAGATAATGCCTAAAGTACACCAATGAACTGTTGCTTCTTCTAACAGATGAGGTACATCAACAGCAGAATTAATCACAGGACCCCAGCATGGTTTGAGTTGGAAGGGACTCTCCTGATCACTGCTTTCACACACGCACACCCCTGCCATGGGGAAGGACACCTGCCAACAGACCACCCTGCTTAAAGCCCCCTCCAACCTGGCCTTGAACATTTCCAGGCATGGGGCACCCACAGCTTCTCTGGGCATCCTGTTGCAGTGCCTCACACCCTCGCGGTGAGGAATTTCTTCCTTGCATCTAATCTAAATCTTCCCTCGTCCAGCTGAAAACTGTTACCCCTTGCCCTATCACCACACGTCCCTGTGAGAAGTCCCTCTCCTTTAATGACACTTCCTACTACCAACCTCTAATTCTCACTGCTTGAGTCAGCAGCCTGGCTGAAAATGTGAAAACGCAGGGGGAAATATGCACAGAGATCACCAGCAGGAACACTGTGCCCACAGAAAACACAGCTGAGCCCTACAGCAACATAGTTCTGTAGCTGACACCTTGCAAGACAAAAGAAGCATTTGCTCAGGTGACAGCTGGACTGTTCCTCACCATACCAGGGACATTTGCCCACCAGCAGCAGTATTTGAAATCAGTTTCTCCTGCAGCTCACTTGGTTGACTGAGCCAGCAGTATGAAAGCTCTTTCACACCACTTCCTTCTGGAAGGGAGTTGTGCACCACAGAGCTGATCTCACAATGTCAGTGGTTGAAGCAAACTGAACACTCACTGGGCTGAGCAGCTGTAGAGACACCAGGCATGCCATGAGGAGCCATTCCAGAGGTTCCAGGGGGCTGCTGCTGCCCTGGGAGACTCATCTGTTGTCCCATTGGGCCAAGGCCACTCATCCCAGTCATCGGCGCGCCTTGAGCTCGAGCGGCCATGCCCATTCCAGGTGCCCCTGCTGGGGGACCCCCAGTTAGATTCTGCAGGGCATTCATTGGATCTACAAAGGAAACAGCAACCAATATGCAGCCATGCAACTGCCTCCCCAAAATACTCTCCCCTGCATCATCCACTCTCTGACCTGTTGGCTGCAGACCATGACTAGACCAAATCCCCTGAGACTCTAACATTCACTGCCCTGCCTAAGAGCCGAGAGGCTGCAGCACGTCTTTGCCTCTCCCTAAAGACTGAAGATTATTTGAAGTGCTTCAAAGTTCCAAATGGATTCTAAACACATTAAAGGAATTTATCAGCCACTTCTGAAGGTGCAAGTCAAAACAAGCTGCCAGCAAAAAGTCCATGAGGACATCCAGGTTGCCACCTCAAAACCCAAGAAGAGTCCCACTGTGGGCCCCAGTAGACTCTTCCTCCTGAGGTCAACACAGCAGGCACTTGGCTGTACAGTTCTCTGCAGCTCATTATTATTATTATGCAGTGGATAAATCCAGTGCCTTGCAAGACAACTGTCATCATCTGACTCCTGGGCACACAGAAAAGCAAAGTCAAAGAGGCAAGGGGGAGGGGGAATAAATCAAATGAGCTCTTACCACTGACTGAGGCTTGAGATTTCTTATTGTCTGCAAAGGAAGAATAATTAATTGCCTTTGTTAACCTTGACACAAAAAATCTGACCCTTCAGATGTTTCCTGTAGACAGCCTGTTCACAGAATGATTTAAAAATCAACCCCCGAGCTGTCTACAGCAGTTCTAACAAAATACACCAACCTAAGCCAGCCTGGTAAGCAGAATGCTACACAAACAATGGAAAGAAGGAAAAAAGACAGGAAGAAATTAGGCAGGTGGGAAAAGCAGTACCTTTAAATGACTTTTCAAAGATTTTTCAGTTACTGATGGCTGTGTAAATGAAGCAGGATTTAGAACTGAAGCATGTCATGATGGGGTGAGCAAGCTCAGCACTGAGAAAAGAGGCAAAGCAGGCAGCAAGTACTTACGAATATCTCGGAAATGGATGATCAGCCTGGCCACAAGGGAGAGATACTCCTCCTGAGGGGGGAAAGGAGCACTTCAGCAGAGGAAATCAGAACATGGAAACCACCACTTCCTGATTCTTCAGTACTCTTCCTTGAGAGAACAGATTTTACTTTGCTGTGTCTGGGAGCTTTTCAAAGCAGCTCACTTCCAAGGAACAGTCTGCCCAGGAACTTGGATTTCACTAACTGGGCATTGTGGCTGATGGCATCAGCAGGTTAAGAAAGCCAAAATGCCCTGAAAAGAAGCTCAGTGATAGGCAGACTAACAGGATCACTACATGTGACCACAACTAGAGACCAACACATCCATTTGGCACTTGTTTCCCACTCTGATTGCTTTTTCTTAAAGGCTGAACCTGCTTACTTGCCACATTGCCTGACTTTAGCCCTTGGCCTGTGTCACCTCCATACTCCAAGAACTTTTTAATGGCTAAATTAGTATTAGAAATGCAAGCAAGTTAACAACTTCAAAGATTATCATATGGTAGAAATGCCAGAAGTTAAAACACAAATACTCCCTGCAGCATTTCATTTGTGTACATCAGAATGTGTAAGAGAAACTGTACAGGGCTCTGCCAGCCTGCCCATCCATCAATCTACCAGCTCACCAGTGGGGATGTCACCTGCAAGCATTACAGAACTGTCACCAAGTTGTCACCTCTTGAGGCTTGTTTGGAGACAGCAGCTGCATCTGATTTCTCCTAACATCTCCAGAAAAGCAGTTTCCATTCTGGTGCAGTAGGACTGTACCTGATAACCAGACTCTCAGAGACCACAACACTTTCCTTGCTCTAACCCTTGGCACACCCTTTTCAGCAACTTCTTCACCTCTCCTCACCACCAAACTGGTGGTGGCATCAGCAGAGCTGCCCTGGACCAAAGTCCAGTTTCATACATGGACTGGATGCAAAGTCCCTCACTCCTCCTGGAGGCAGAATCACACACATGGCACAACCATGAGCTCTAAGCACACAGTGAACTCAGTGCCTCGGGCTGGTTCTTCTGTGGGTTGTTCCAAACTTCTTTTGACACCCCAGTAACTTCTGGAAACAGAGACAGATGCTTTACCCTTGTTTTGGCCTTCATAAACACATGACTCTCCATATCTTTGCTGGACTTATGGGCAACACCAGCCTTCCTCATGGCCTCATCACTGAAAAACAGAGGGAAAAAAAGACTGGGTATTAACTGAAGACATTAGAAAATATTTTCTCAGTTAGGAAGGTCTGCAAAACAGCTTTTTACCTCCTATTTATAGGTTGAAAATAATCCAAACCAACCAAAATCCCACCACACACATTACATAAATTGCCACCCTTTAAAATGCCAACTGATTTCTAAAAGACAACACAAATATTCTTTCTACAAAGTCAAGAACTGCTAAGCAAGGCATTATTGCACCACCTCATTATATTGACAAAACACCAGGATCTGTTCATCTGAGGAAAGCTGAATGACAGGATTCATGTAATCCACTTTTGGTGAACAATGGGCTTGAGCCTGCCCAGCATCAGGCATTGCCAAAAGAATTCTCTAAACACAAAGTGGAAGAATTGAGAAAAAAAAAAAACAACAAAAAAAACGAAAAAGAATTGCCTAAAGGCAGAGACATTTGACCAATAAGTGAGAATACCAAGCAGGAGCAGGGGCAGAGGGGCAGGGAGAGGGTGGGACAATCAATGTGAAAGCAGTAGGTGAAGCAGTAAGATGAAGACTCTGTTGATGGTAAATTGAGGGGAAGAAAGAGAACAGGTTTGGTGAGAAAAAGCTTTCAATTCCCTTACAGCTCTTACCCATTTACCAGCTAGAACCATAAGGAATTGCTGTCCTTTCTGTGTGGACCCTTAGTAAACTGGATCTAGATCTGCCCTCTGGATGGGATGCTGAACATACAAGATGAAATAAATATCAATCTCAAGTGAAATTGAGACAGCAATTCAGCTGGGACTCAGGCAACACAGCAAAGACCTAAAGCAAGGAGTTTGCTCAGGTGAACAGCCCCAGACAAATCCTTTGGGCATCCTCCTTGGAAACATTTCACTTCAAAACCTGTTCTGTTTTCACACAGCGTAGCAGCTGCAGTCTGAATTCCACAAACAAGCTACCAAGACATACTTTTACCCTGCAACTAACATCTCAGCAAGTGCTGTTGCATGAGCAGCTGCTCACATGAAACATTTCAACTAGCTTCAAACAGAACCACTGTTTTCTTCCATGCAGCAGGAATGGTGCTCGCATGAGCAGGAGGCTACATCAGCTTCCTGAGCTAACTCAACACCACAGTCACACACGTGAGAAGGGTAGATGCTACAGCCTTAAAACACAGGAGCTTAGCCTGGCACAACTCACACCCTCACCTTGCAAACCAGCAGCACACAGCTAACCTGCTGTAGCCTGCAAAGCAGAAGGCAGCAGAACACAGCTACATGCTGCAAGGCTCCCTCATGATAACTTGCTCCTGTGGTCTGGCAGACACTGAAAATGCTGTTTACAGAATCATAGAATCAGTCAGGGCTGGAAGGGACCACAAGGACCATCCAGTTCCAACCCCCCCACCATGGGCAGGGACACCCTATCCTAGATCAGGCTGTCCAGAGCCTCATCCAGCCTGGCCTTAAACACCTCCAGGGATGGGGCCTCAACCACCTCCCTGGGCAACCCCTGCCAGGCTCTGACCACTGTCATGTGGAATCTAAACATAATGCAGAACAGCTACTCCCCCGTGGACAAACAAGCCTCAAAGTGAGCTGCTCACCAAGGAACTCTGCTGCAGAGGAGGAAACTCTATCCAATTCTTTAGTGACACCTCCCTTTCAGAAAGGCTGCCTCCCAAGCCCCCGGGGCTCCACATCAGGAATGGAGCAGGCTGAACAAGAACAAGAACAAAAGGGGGCAAGTAAAGAAGGCAACAGGTAGGTAGCATGAACTGACTGTACTGAAGTGATCAATGTAGTATCAGGGACTAGAGAAAACAAGTTCACAGCAACAAAGTTCTCTACTTTTCTATCCATCCACCATCTCCTTTTGATGGTCTTAGAAACCTGAAAGATGTTTTGCAATGACTCTGTCTGCATTACCAATAACACCACTCCCAGCAGCCTATGTCCTATCTGTCAGCATTCCGAATCATAGAATGGTAAGGTTGGAAGGGACCTCAAAGCTCAGCCGGCTCCAACCTCCTGCCATAGGCAGGGACACCTCCCACTAATATAGGTCACTCAAGGCCTCATCCAACCTGGTCTTGAACATCTCCAGAGAGGTTGTGGAGCACAGAATGTGATCTTCTGTGCTCCACAACCTCCCTGGGCAACCTGTGCCAGTGCCTCACCACTATCACTGTAAAGAATGAAATAAAAGGGGGGAAGGAAGAAAAAAAAAACAAACCCATTTGTTCTTTGTTTACATATTCATCTGCAATCAACACAAAAATATTTACATTAGAAGGCTGGGAAAGTCACTTTTAAAAAAAACAGTGAGAGCTTTAGCACGGAGTTAGGGACACCAAATAATGAATCACATCCTCTGAGAACACCAAATTCAACAGAACTCTGAAGACTAAACGGTAGCAGCTCATTCACGTTTATCTCCTCAAAGCTAGGCAGCACTCGAGGATGTTTGGGTTGCTTGCTTTGAGGAAAGAAAGAAAAGAACAAGTGATGAACCCAACCAGAGAAACAATTTGGCAGGAAACTTAGCATGCAAAACGTAATTTCTGAGCACCAAGAAGGTCTGCACAGCTCTGACGAGCACACAGTGTTGCAGTCCTCTCATGACCACCACCACAGTTTAATTGTGAAACAGGGCTTTAAGCAAAGCCCACAGCTAGGCAGCAGAGCCACAGCAGCTGTTCAGGTATCACTGCTTTTAGATATTTATTCTTGTAAGCAAGAAGGCAAGATCGAGCTTGTCAGGCATACATAAACAGGGATTCCTACGTTCGTTTAGAAGCGCTGAGCAGTGCTTTCACTCCTGCAACGAGCACCTTTTGCAGGGTAAAGGAAGCCTTCCCCAGTCACAAAAAGCAGGCAGAGCAGCAGCGATCCAATGCAGGGATTGTTTTTCAGGAAAGACACCTGGCAAGGCAGCAAGCCGAACTGGAAACCAACATCTTTATTTAACTTTTGTCCTAAACCAGTCGGACGCACGATAGGAACAGTGCTCTCCGCGGGACAAACCTGGGGCCTACAGCGGCTGCTGCCAGGCGGGACGGGCAGGCAGTGCTGCTAGGGAAGAGGAAACTGAAGGGGGAGCGGGGCCTGAGAAATGAAGCCGAAGAACAGGTCTAGCTCCCCCGGTGCTTGCAACGAGGCCCCTCACAAGGGAACGGCAGAAAGGCCCAAGGGAAGCACCAGCGACCGAACCCGGAGCACAAGGGGAAGACCGGAGACAGGTGGGACACAGCCACCTGGGCCCGGGCGGCACCGGGAGCCGCTGGAGTCCCTCCGGCAGCGCGCGAGACCCGCCTGCGGCCTACTCGGCGCCGCCCGCACTCACATCTGGCTGACGAGCTTCTGCCGGAAGTTGGTGCTGCGCCAGTCGGTCTCGGCCCCGGTCACGTCCATCCCTGCCACCGCGAGCGCCGAGCGCAACTGTCGCCCCGCGCCGCCGCCCGACACCGCGGAAGGGCCTCGCTGCCGCTTCCGGCGCGCTGCGGCCGGAGGGAAATGAAGTCCCGGCGCGGGCCCATGCGGCTCTCGCGAGAGCCACCGCCTCTCGGGGCCAGCCGGGAAACGTAGTTCCGGCCCGGCGGCTGCCTGCGGCGGCGGCACCCCCGACCNGCCCCCGCCGCCCGTCCCGGTTCCGGCTGCCGCCGCCCCTCCCTCGCCGGCGGGCGCGTCAGGCGCGGGCGCCCTGGTTTCCGGGTCGCACATGAAGGCGGAAGCCGCTGGCGGAGGCCGCCGCCGCCGTTCTCGGTAGGTGGTTGGGGAAGGGGCGGAGAGGGAGTGCAGGCTGCCGGCTGGGCTGCCCGGTGCTCCCGGGGCGGCGGCAGCCTCTCCAGCCGGCTCTGGTTCGGCGGCGGCCTCCGTTCCCTTCGGAGGGGACCAAGCGAGCCCCGGCGTCGCTAGCGGGAAGGTGCCCCGGCTGGGCCCCTCAGAGAGGTGCATCGCTGCCCTGCTGCGCTCCGCTGGCGCGGGGGCGCCCGAGCGGGACCGGGGTCACAGCGGCAGGCGCCGGGGCCGGGCAGTGCCGGGGCAGGGCTGTTGCCGGGGCCAGGGTCAGAGCGGCAGGCTGTTGCCGGGGCCGGGGGCTGTTGCCGGGGCAGAGCAGTGCCGGGGCCGGGCAGTGCCGGTCCCGCGGCCACCGGGCCACAGCCATGCCAGGGCAGCCCCTTGGCGGGGCTCTGCCGCTTGCACGAAGCACCTGAGGACGCTCTGGCGAGGCTGAGGCCGAGGTCATGCCCTTAGAATCATAGAATGGTAAGGTTGGAAGGGACCTCAAGGATGCTCTTGCGCAAGGCTGTCTCGGGTCTCGCTTGGCGTGGGGTGAGGGCTGAGGGGCAGGACGCTGGGGCTCGGCGTTGTCTGCAGGGGAAGAGAAAGTAAAAGCATGAAGGTGCTTCGGCTCTTTCAGCTCTCCGTCACTGGGGCAGCCTAACGCCAGGCTGCCTCTTTCAGTGATGTGCAGCCTCGGGGAGCCTCCGCTGTAGGGAAAACTTCATCCCGTGTGCTCGGTGGGGAAGTGTCCGAGTTACAGAGCAGGGGGAAAGCCCCAGACATCCCTGCAGCAACAAAGTTAAAGTGGTGGGCAAAATAAATTAGTGTTTGATACAGAAATAAAACCTGGAGTGCACTGAATCAGGCCTTTGCTCTCCTCCAGCTCGCTTAATTGTATTTGCCACAGGGTTAATTACTTTCTGAAACTATTGAAACTCCGTGATGTGGTTTAAGCAGTTCAGCAAAGCAGGTTCAGGTCTAGAATCATAGAATGGTAAGGTTGGAAGGGACCTCAAAGATCATCTAGTTCCAACCCCCTGCCATAGGCAGGGACACCTCCCGCTAGCACAGGTCACTCAAGGCCTCATCCAACCTGGTTCTGAACACCTCCAGGGAGGTTGTGGAGCACAGAATCACCCAACATGATCAAAGATCCCATTCTGTGCTTCTGTGTTCCACAACCTCCCTGGGCAACCTGTGCCAGGGTCTCACCACCCTCACTGCAAACAACTTCCTTCTAACATCCACTTTCAATCTCCCCTCTGCCACTTCAAACCCATTGCCCCTTGTCCTGGCATTGCCAGGCCTTGTCAATAGTCCCTCCCCAGCCTTCCTGGAGCCCCCTTCAGATCCTGGGAGGCCACTCCAAGGTCTCCTGGAAGCCTTCTCTTCTGCAGGCTGCAGAGCCCCAACTCTCTCAGCCTGTCCTCACAGCAGAGCTGCTGCAGCCCTCTCAGCATCCTCATGGCCTCCTCTGGACTGGCTCCAACACTTCCATGTCCTTCCTGTGCTGGGGGCTCCAGAACTGCACACAGGACTGCAGCTGGGGTCTGAGGAGAGCAGAGCAAAGGGGCACAATCCCCTCCCTTGCCCTGCTGCCCACACTGCTCTTGCTGCAGCCCAGCACACAGTTGCTGTCTGGGCTGCACTCACACTGCAGCCTCATCTTGAGCTTTTCATCACCCCAGACCCCCAGGGCCTGTTCCTCAGGGCTGCTCTCAGCCATTCCCCACCCAGCCTGCAGTTGTGCTTTGGGATTGTTGAGTTAAGATTCATAGAACATAGACCTTTAGCTGAGTTATAAACTGAGCAGTTTGGTGGAGTTCTACTTAACTTGGTCCAGTGCAAGCTTCATTTTTCAAAGTCTTCTCATTATTCCTGTTCTTGTTATGGAAAAGACTTCAGGTTTTTTGAGAGGCTTTCTAAGGGTGGTTGGAATAATTCAACAAATCAGCCAAAAGAACATGTTCCTTGTAGCCTGGACACTACCTCCTGAGCTTGGAAAAGCTGGAGCCTTAATGCTAGAGCACTTGTTTCCAGGGTAAGCACCTACACATAGCCTGAATGGAGCTGCTCAGCACTCAGAATCACAGAATCAGGCAGGGCTGGAAGGGACCACAAGGACCATGCAGTTCCATGCCATGCCCAGGGACACCTCACACTACGTCAGGCTGTGCAGAGCCTCATCCAGCCTGGCCTTAAAACACCTCCAGGGATCAGGCTTCCACCACCTCTCTGGGCAACCCCTGCCAGGCTCTCACCACCCTCATGCTGAACAACTTCCTCCTAACATCCAGGCTGGATCTCCTCATTTCTAGCTTGGTTCCATTCCCCCCAGTCCTGTCACTACCTGACAGCCTAAAAAGTCCCTCCCCAGCTTTCTCGTAGCTCTCCCCTTCAGATTCTGCAAGCCCACAATAAGGTCACCTCAGAGCCTTCTCCTCTCCAGACTGAACAGTCCCAACTGCCTCAGTCTCTCCTCACAGGAGACATGCTCCAGCCCTCTGCTCATCCTCCTTCCCTCAAAGACAAGCAGTCACTCTATCCAAATTAGAACATGGATGGTGAATGACTCAGATGAAAAGCAAATCTTTTCAAAATTAGGAAAGAAAGGAAGGAAGGTAGAAAGGGAGGAAGAAAGGAGATAATCAAACTCTTAAAAAGATTAGGCCACCAGAGAAAGCTTTTTAGCTCCCTACTGAATTTTTGTTCTTTTGACTACAGTTTCTTGGTACCATTTGGGCCACAGGGGCCACCTGCTGAAAAGGCATCACAGGAAACTTTGCCATTCTCTGAATTGAGGTAGGCTGCAAATTGCTCATGGCTAAAGCAAAATATTACAGTTAGAAAGCTCATACTCTTTAGGCTGTGCTGCTGTTTGCAGGGGGAAAAGTCTTTTCATGCCTGTATATTTAGACACATTTCATGGGATTTTCACCTGTTAAGTAGGAGGTATTTTAGTCTTGGTATGCCTTAGACATAACTGTCAGTAGGCTTGGGGGGGGAAACCCAGCAGGTGTTTGCTGAAAGGAATGGATGCCAGAACTTGTGAGAGCAGAGTTTGCAAAAGCTCCTTCCCAAACCACACCTTTTGGCTTCCTCCCACACTTCAAGGATGTCCTAATGCTGGAAGCTGAAAATGGCTCAGCCCAGAGTGATGTGCCTGCATATTTCCCTCAGTGCCTTCAAGAAAGGTGGGGTGTGTGCACCTAGCAACAGCATCTCTTCGTTTGATGAGTGTTCAAAACCAGTGTTGGGATGTTTACTGGCAATTGTCTTTGGTTCTGTGGGGATCTCAGACTAAAGGAGCAGCTGGGGTCAGTTCTGGTATTTGCAGAAGGTTCCTAAACTGAAGAGGCACTTGAGAAAGACTTTTTAATGTGTTTCCACAGTTGTGAATGCAAGGAGGAGTGATTCTGGAGGAAGCACTGCTGAGCAAAGCTTGTGTTTTTGCTTCACCCCTCTTCCCTTTTGCTTCAAAAAGCACAACACTGCTTCAGTCTTGTCTACACATAATGGTGTACTCAGTTGTCTTCTAAAGAAGTGGCTTGATGGCTGCACCCAGAGAGTGGCTGCCAATGGCTCCATGTCCCAGTGGTGGCAGTGCCAAGCAGAGTCCCTCAGGGATCAGTCCTGGGACCAGGCTTGTTCAACATCTTTATGGGTGCCATGGACAGAGGCATTGAGTGCAGCCTCAGCAAGTTTGCTGACCACACCAAGCTGTGGGGCAGCTGGAGGGCAGGGATGGCNCTGCCAGATAGTGACAGGACTGGGGGGAGGGGAACATAGCTGGAAATGAGGAGATTCAGCCTGGAGGTTAGGAAGAAGTTGTTCAGTATGAGGGTGATGAGAGCCTGGCAGGGGTTGCCCAGGGAGGGGGTGGAAGCCTCATCCCTGGAGGTGGTTAAGGCCAGGCTGGATGAGGCTGTGGGCAGCCTGATCTAGTGTGAGGTGTCCCTGGGCATGGCAGGGGGTTGGAACTGCATGGTCCTTGTGGTCCCTTCCAGCCCTGCCTGATTCTATGGGTCTAGGTCGCAGCCAGTGCAGGTCACAGATTCTCAGGTAGTTGGTGAATGATTGCAGTATTTGCACTCCAGCTGGAAGCAGCAATACTTTTGGTTTTCAGTTTGCATTGTTGCATCACATCTGTTTTCTGAGCTGCTCTGGCAGGCTGCATGCCTGTTCTGCACATGCCCTGACTGGTTGATCTGTTTAGCAGTGTGCTCTCTGCCCCCTGCACTTTCTGATGCCCAGCCAGGTCCTGCCTATTTGCATTTGCAGCCCCTGGGAGACAGCACAACCAGCCTTTTGCTCAGGTCTTGTGTAGTCTCTTCTTGACAAGTTTGCAGCTGAAGCCTGGCTCAGATCCTAATTCTTGGAGAGATGAAGGTGTGGAAAGCTGTAGGGCACAGATTCTGAACTTCCTCAAATGCACCAGGGCTTTTCAGAGCCTGATCTCTGTGGATCACTATCAGCATGCCACACTGGTTGCTCTGTATGAGAAAAAAAGCTGCCAAGCAGGTGAGCTGCAGGAGGGAGGCCAGAGCTGCAGCCGAGGGGCAGGCCAGAGCTGCAGCCGAGGGGCAGGCCAGAGCTGCAGCCGAGGGGCAGGCCAGAGCTGCAGCCGAGGGGCACCGACAGCCTTTCAGCCCCAAAGGAGCCATTGTAGATTTCAGTCGCAGAAGTGAAATGGTGCAGCTGGGTCAGAGTAACTCCAGAGGTGGCAGCAGGCTGCAGACAAGCCTGGCTAGAAGGGAGCCTTGCAGGAGGAGAGCCTGGGGGTCCTGATGGGCAGGGAATTGAATCATCTGTGAGCAGGGCCAGCTTCTTACTGAAGAAGCAAGGCCACAGTAATTTCCCATGAGCTGTTGGCTCTTTCCCACTCTGCTCAGCAGGTACAAGCCCTCAAAACCCAAATGTTGTGCCCAGCCCTGAGCTCCAGGCTGACAAAAACAACCTGTGGGTTCAGTGGAGGACCACCAGACAGGGCAGGAGAATGCACAGGGAGGGGCATGCACATGCAAGGCAGGAGGGCTGGGCTGGTTCAGCACGGAGCAGAAAGGGCTAAGGCCAGAGCCAGTTGCCCTTTTTAAACCCATCTAATAGAAAAATGTTAGGGTGGAGCCAAATGCTTCTTTGTGGTGCACAGTTGCAATAATGAGAGCCAAGTGCCACAACAACCCCGAGCAGTGC
>WBNM01013989.1:0-30181 GCA_013399055.1 Ramphastos sulfuratus
ATTCTATGATTCTTTGATTCCCTCTTGCCTGTCACAATAATCCCTACATTCATCTGAGCTGAAGTTCATGAGGCTGTTTAATCTTTTGGCAGCAAAAGTTACAACTTATCCATTGCGTATTTTTAAACGAGCCCTGAAGTGCTGCCTACCTTAGATGCGATGGAAGAAAGGCAAGCATTTAACCTGTGGAATGACAAAGATGGTAATAGGAAGTGAAAGCAGAAGTATCTAATCCCTTTTTATGACAGTGATTATAATTAAATTGGAAAGGATGTAAAAGCAACCTGTTCTTAGTATAATTTATACATCCTTATCTTATGTCCCTCCCTTCATTCTTCTAATTTAGAGTCACATATTAGTGTCACCTTTGGATAGTGATTCTTTGGGAAGCATGTAAGATGATATGTACAGAGGACTGTGTTACAAAATGTTTTATATATTTCTAAGAGCTTCATATGTACCAATATTAATACTCTAGACTAAAAAAGGAGTGGTTTAAAGTATACAAAACAGTGTAACTGCTTGGTGTTCCCCACAGTGAGCACACATGCCATGTGAATCTTTTGTTTCTCACTATTCACAGCATTTAATAGGATTGATCTTTACTTTGGAGAGACCAGTGTTTCTAGATTAAGGAGCTTCTATCTTCCACTAACTCAGACATTAGCTTTTCTTAAGAAAATGGATGATAAAAGCAAAATAAAATTACAGGAATCAGTCATTTTTATCAGTACGGTAATTTATAAAGGAACCTATTTCTTACGAAACTAAATTAAAACATAGGGCTGAATAAATATTTCACTATGAAAAACTAAATTTTGATTAAAGTTTTTTCTGTTTACCTCCAGGATCAAAAAGACTGTCCTACAAAGAAAATGTAAGGCTTCAATTAAATTTACCATAGCGATCTATATTTTGGCATAAAATTTATTTTTCATAGACTAATAAAGGTCACGTTTGACAAGGTAATTTCTTACATCCTCCACACAGCAGTTTGGTGGAGCACAATGCTGCAACTCTACCTCATTCACCTTGCAACTGGAGTCTTGTTTAGTTTCTAAATAATTATGTATATAATAACCTTTACATTTCAAAGAAATTAAGCTTCGAATCAAGTTAAAACATGGGATCCATTTATATGGTATAGGAAGGGTGGAGGGAAGCACTGAAAAGCTGCTTGAAACACAGAATCACAGAATTTTCTTGGTTGGAAAAGACCTCCAGGATCATCAAGTCCATCCAACCTAGCCCTGAACAGCCCCAGGGAGGGGGCATCCACAACCTCCCTGGGCAAACTGTTCCAGTATCTCACCAAACAGAAGGAGAACATCAAGATTCAGATCTGCATAAATTCAGGATTTTGGTTTTGAAGTGAGTAGTTTGCTTCCCAGAAAATTAAAAAACCAACCAACCAAACAAACAAAAAAAAAAAAAGAGCATTCCCCTCAAGCATCCACTGCCTTGCATTTTGCCATCTGGTAAACTGATTTTCTGTCCTTTGAGGTGCCACAAGGGCACATAGCTGTCCCATGGAGAACTGGCTTAAAGACTCCACACTTTGTGAATTTATATATATATAAAATAAAACTTGTATTTTTCTTTTTCATTTTTATTTATTAGTTTTTTTTCTTTATTCCCTCATTTTTTTCCTCTTAGACAGGTGTGACTTGATCTTCTTCAGCCAGCATAGTGAGCCAATGAAGATGTCAGGCTACTACTCCATGCAGAAATGACAAAGGACTGGTCATGAAAAGGCATGTTTCACTGCAAACACTAGAATCCAGTTTTCTTTTTTTTTTTCTTTTTCTTTTTTTTTTAACCTCACTTCTCCCCAGCTCCCTCCTTTCCTCTCTATTTCCTATTTTTCCCCATCTCCCTCCTTTCATTTCCATCTCCCTCCTTTTCCCCTATCTTTCTCTTTTCATCTTCATCCTTTTCTTCTCCATCTCCCTCCTTTCAGTTTCAGCACCTCCCCTTTTCCACCATATCTGCCCCTTTCTCCCCACACACACTGCATTTTCCCCTTTTGTCCTCCAAATCCAGAGCACCTGGGTTCTGTTGGAGTCTCCTCCCACCCCAGGTGTGACCGCTTTGCCCTCCCTGTCTGCTCTCCTTTTTAATGGGCCCAGAAAAGGCAGAAGGCCCAAGCTTGCCCAACTGGGCAGAGGGATCCTTCTCCCGTTCATCACTGGTGAGTCCCCATGGTGTGCACTGGGTGAATGGTGAAGGTGACTAAAAGGCCGGGGGGCCTGGTGGCCCCCCGGTTAGGCAGGGCTAGGCTTGATGATTGCTCTAATGTTACCAATGAGGGCTGGCTGGCCCTCCTTACTTGGGTTCAGCTCCTCTTTGTTCAGCTGTTTTTTTTCTGCTCACTTGTAAAACTGTAAAAATGCCAGAAGTGAACCTGTGAAACATTTTGAGAAGCACTGAATTACCATGGAGGGAATGTCTAAGAATCCCTAACCAAGAAAATGGAATATAAGCTCCAATCTTACTGACACACTTTTATGTTAGAATGTTAAACCTCTGTCTTGTTTTGTAACTAATTTAAAACTTGCTTTATTCAGTACCAGGTGAAATCGTGACTGTGTGAAGCCAGGTCAGGGCACTGGATGACTATGATGCAGTTCAGGATTTGACTTTATTATGCTGTTTGACAGCCAGAGACTTTTACAAATTGTTATCTCAAACCATGTGTGTTTCTGCTTCAAACACTACTAATTTTCACATGGACTAAGCAATCTCATTTAGCACCATTATGACTGCAAGCTGCAATTCTTCAGATGCTTTGTAGGTTGGTTGGAAGATACATTGATTTGTTCATAGTTGGATGTGGTAGTTTAAGACTTATTGGTAAGTTCTAATAAGTGAGATCAGGACTTTCATAAAAGCTCAGCACAGAATCTAAATTAGATCATTGGACCTGACTTGCCAAAAAAATTAAAAAATAAACAAGCAAAAAACCCCAAACCAAAACAACAACAACCAAGTAGTATTCCCCTCAAGCATCCACTACCTTGCATCTTGCCATCTGGTATACTGATTTTTTTTTTTTTTTTTTTTTTCCTTTGAGGTACCTTAAGTTCACATTGACAGGGTGTCAGACTTTGCATAATCAAAATAACCTTTCCACAACAGTTTTGGTAATGTGCCTTGAGGTGCTGTCCAGTGCCCAGCAATGCTAAGATCTATAAGCATATCATAGAATGGTTTGGGTTGGAGGGCACTTTAAAGATAATTTGGTTCCAACACCCCTGCCTTCCACTAGCCCAGGTTCATCTAAAGCTCCATCCTACCTGCTCTTAAACACTTCTACATGTGACCTGTTCACTCACAAGCAGACAATACCCTCAGTGTATGACCCATAGACAGTTCTAAACAATTCTTAAGAACTGACTGACTGGTTACCATTTAAAGTCTCAGTCATGCAAAAACTTTTAACATATGGTCACCTGTAAGCACAGGTATAAAAAGATTATCCATGCTGAGTTAGCTCAGCATCTTGCAGTTATCAGAAATAAAGGCTTATGGCAGAGCACAAGGAATAAGATGTCTATACAAGCTTAAGAAATCTCTGTGGCATGAAAGGACAAACACAAATGACATTTAAAACTGGCCCTAGGTATTGATATAGCTGAATTTATACAAGTCCTGGTCTTCCTGTACACATAGTATGGCACTATAGCTTTTTCCCTCCCCTGGGTGTGTGGATCACACTGTTTATGTCAGTCCAGACCCGAGCCTAATGTTACTGCTGTTGCCCCTTGCCCTCAGAGTTTATAACAGCTCAGAACAATACTGTGTGAGGACCTGCCAAGTTAACTGGAAACATTGTAAGAGAAAAGCAATTTCATTGTTATCTGGTATTTACTGTACTTATCTTGTATTTAGTCTTGCAGATCAGAGTGTTTGGGTTCGAGCAGCAATATACTATCATTTATTTTTTTTAAATTTTGAAAGTGAGAGTTTCCTTTAAAAATTTCCTATTGGTAAATATTTGCAATGATAAAAGGAACACATGTCTGTGTATTATTAACAAAGTAAATATATTTCTGATTAATTTTCAAGTTCTGGTCAAAGTCTTTTTCATCCCAGCTGGTGTCATCACTTTGTATCTGCTACTGTGACAGCACTGTATGAATTTGAACAGTCAGCACAAACAGTTTTTAGTTTGCAGAGTGTGATGGACAATAATAATTTTGTCAACAGTTTATCTGTTTTGTTCCTATATGAAGGTGATGGGTCTCTGAGAAGATGACTGTTGTTTGATTTGTCTAGTAGGGACAGAGCTTTCTTAGGCAAGATGTGCTCCTTGAAAGCCATTGAACACACAAAGGAAGCAGGACAGAATGAAGGGGATATATGAATATAGCATGAGGCAGGAAGGTAGAACATACCAGTATCTGGGAGGGTTTGAAGAAGATTGTAAAGAAGTTGTGAATGATAAGTGGCATTCTTCAGGGACTGGTATTGGTACTGGCATTGCATCTTTGTCAGCAACATAGACAGTGGAGTTGCATGCACCTTCAGGAAGCTTGCTGATAATACCAAACTCTGTAATGCAGCCAATGTGCTGGAGGGAAGGGATGCCATGCAGAAGGAATTTTCCAGGCTTGAGAAGTGGGCCTGTGTGAACCTCATAGTGTTCAACAAAGCCAAGTGCAAGGTCCTGTACTTGTGTTGAGGCAATCTCAAGCACAAATGCAGGGTATGTATATTAAAAGCAAAAAAATGATTAAAAGCAGCCTTGGGGAGAAAGGCTTTTTTATTGATGAGAAACTTGCCATGACCTTGCAATGTATGTCCAGAGTCCAGAAGACCAACCATATCCTGAGTTGCATCAAGCAAATTCTGACCAGCAGGTCAAGGGAGGAGATTCTTCTCTGCTGTAGTGAGAACCTACCTGAAGTACTGTGTTCATCTCAGAATCCTTCAACATGAGAAGTACACGAACTTGTTGGAAGTGAGACTAGGGCCACAAAAATGATCAGAGTACTGGAACACCTCTCTATGGAGACAGGCTAAGACAACTGGGGTTGTTCAGCATGGAGAACGGAAGGCTGATGGGAGACCTTATAGCAGCCTTCCAGTACCTAAAAAGGGTCTTCAGGAAAGATGGAGAGGGACTTGTTAAAAGAGCATGTAGTGATGGGACAAGGGCTAATGGCTTTAGACAGATATAAGGTTGTTCCTCACTGTGAGGATGCTGAGGTACTGAAACAATTTGCTCAGAAAGATGGTGGGTACCTTGCCGCTGAACATGTTCAAGGACAGGTTAGATAGGGTTTTGAGCAACCTGGTTTAGTGGAAGGTGTCTCTACCTATGGCTGTGAGGTTGGAAGTAGGTATTCTTTAAGGTCCCTTCCAAAAGAAATCATTGTGTCATTCTGTGATTCTATGAATCATGTCTGCATGCAGCTAGGCTTCTGTTAGGATAGAAAAAGACTTCCTAGGGTCAGTAGAGAGATTGGTTGGGAAATCTGTTGAGGTGTTGATTTCTGATCAAGCCTGGTGGGTGATTTCACCTGCAAGAAAACAGTAGGTAGGGAAGGTCCATTCAATAGCCCTTTTTGTTGTTTTGAGGTAAGACAACAATGGAAAATCCCTCTCAAAATTCTGGTCAGACCTAGGGCCTCATCAAGCTTTTTCAGTTGAGTAAGTTTGTGTTTTGGGATCCTGAGCTCTAACTGCAGGTGCTAGCTCGTGAAAAGAACTAACAATGCAAATGTAATTCCCCAGGTACTGTGTCAAAGAGCACTCTGAATTCCGTATGGGCTTTTACTGGGGGAAAGTGGAAGTTACGTCTCATATCCAAAACTACCTCAGACTTTACAACATGACTTTCAGCTGTAGTAACAGAAGGCCACAAGTTCAGTTCCTGCAGGTGATGACTTCAATAATGAGACTGGAGAGATAGCACTGTTGGGATGTATTTGCTAAATGCACCATTACTATAATGATTTGTAATTAGATGCTAATGACTATATAAAATGCTAATAGAATAAATATACTTGATATTTTTTTCATGCTCCTGGCAAAAGTCCTCTAAGCATGTCATTTTCTCAAGGGCATGCTGAGAAAAGGCAGATTGGAGGGGAAAAAAAAAAAGGATTTGGGGCATGGCACTTATGCTCTGCTGTTGTTTCTCCTTTGAAAGAAAATTGTTGGTGCTTAGAGGATAATCTCAAAATGGTGAACGCATTAGGTGTTATTCTATTCCCAGCCTTTGCCTATATGTGCTGCTGTCCTCCTTGTGTTTGCAGTAGCAGCTAGGTATAGGGTTATGGCTCTTTTTGTCAAGAATATGATCCAAGTGGAAATTAACACTACTTTGTTATTGTCAGATTACATTTATTCTGTTGTGTCTTCCGTTGTGGCAAGAACAAGGATCCAACATGAAGATTTGGGGAAAGAGGCAGCAAAAAGGGCAAGATACTTCTTTAGGTGATGGTCTTTGCTTCTATCAGCTCAATTTAATTGCTAATACTAACCTGATTTAAAACAGCAAAGCAGCTGAGAACCTTCTGCCACTCCCTGTGCACGTGTGCCAGACTCGATCACTGTTGTGTGTAGGATACAGGATGCTCCTTTCACTTTTTCCTCTGTAATCTGGGAAAAAAACAAATGTGTATGTCCCTGTGACCTTTATCTATGCTGCCTGTCTACATGCACCCATATGCTGGTACATATACTTGTACATACTCTCCCTCTGTCTCACACCTGAATACTTATTGCTTCAACATACTCAGGGAAAGGTTCCTACACAAACTCTCACTAAAAATACCAAACACAAAACTTTTTTTTACTGCCACATTTTAATCTATACTTGTTGATTTGCAGGTCAGCAATCTCCAGGTACAGAGAAGATTTTGATAGCTTTGGCTGGTTTCCATGTTAATTAGGAACTCTGTCGTGTTTGCCTGGTGAGAAGGGGGAGGACTCTGTACCTAATTTAACCACCCTTTACTATCTGTGGTTGATGTGATGACTAACTGGCATATTTAGTTCTTACTCTGACACAGAAGAAGATAAAAGGAACAATATTTATAGGGAAAAGTAATTTATTTAATCAGTTGTACTATTTAGGTTGATTTATCTTCACACTATATTCCTATGAAATTGAAAATGTAGATATTTCTAGTTACACTAAAAATTGTATCATAACTGGCACATTGTTTATGGATATGAGAAAAGAAGGTAGGAAAAGATAAGACACATGCTAACATTTTTCTTTTCAAATCCATGGCTAACCTACCACAGCTGCTATTACATCTGGGATATATGAAGGAGTAAAAGATCAACATCAAATCCACCAATCTTGTGCTAGCAGATATTTGGTAACCTGAGTTTTTGTCATTAGATAGAATACTCTATTAGAATGAGTTAACAAATAGATAGCTGATATTGCCCTCTAATGTGCAGTTAACAAACAGGCAGTTAAATAAATCCTTTTTGATACCTTCTACCTTTGGCTGCATGAATTTTCAGAGAATTTTTGCATTATATGTAACACCCACAGAAGAGAAAGTCAGATTTTTCCATTCCCTTTAAAGGTAGGTGGACTTGTTTATTAGTCATTTGAGTAAAACCCAGTGATTTTCCTGTCAGCTTTGGGGTGCTAGTGATCCTAGACTGCTCTAAGAGACGTTTCAAAAGATATAAAATATTGGAAGATATAAAGTATATGCTGCAAAATCTAAAAGTGCTGTTTATGAAATCTTCGTTTTTGCAAACACACAAGAACCCTCAAAGTTCTTATAGAGAGAAAATATGTATTTCCCAAACCACTGCTTACACTGCTGATGAAGCAGATCAGTAAGAAAATAGACTTAGAAAGAACAATGACATCCAGCACTAAACCTTTGTTTTTCCATAAATCTGTAGCTTTCAGATTATTCATATATGTTATAAACTACTTGAGAAGAGACCACTTTTCTGAGGTTTCTGGAATGTCTCAGCAGAAGGAGCAGAACATTAACCCATTTCAGATTGAATGGAGAATTTTTGAAGCTTGCAGATGGGCCAACCTGAGAAACTTATATCAAAGTTTTATGAGACAACACAGCTTTTGCTTGTTGTGACATCAGATAATCTGTCAGCAGGATTTCTCTTTTAATGTTTTCTTTCATGTGTAAATACACAACTGGTTGAGCCCACTGTGTTTAGAGTCGTCTTAAAGATTTGGAGTAACTCAAATGTGGTTTACAAAGATAGTTTTACAGACTGAGATATGACCTCCAGCTGTCTACAGGGCTTCACTTTCTTCAGCCAGGTCAGAAAACCTGGATTAACACAATGCTTAAAAAAAAAAAAAAAAAATTAAAAAGCACAAAGTCTCAATCCAAATCAGAATGACTTAAATGTACTTGTGTAATGTGTTTTTTTCCTAATGTACATTTAAAGGAAGGGATATGTTATGATGTACTAGCCACTGACACATGGAAAATTAACTTCTGATCAAATGCTTCCAGATCAGATATTATAGCATTGCATTAACTTGTGGATTGTCTCAGTGGTGTCAGTTGCAGATATAGATCTTTGGGTGTCTTGATTTGAGTTGGTGTTTTTACTGGGTACAACAGTTCAACAGAGTTACACACAGGATTAATTTGCTAGATTGTTTTCAATGGCATTTGACTCCATCAGGAAGCATTTGATCATTCCAGTTCTTGTTATTATGTGTAAACCACCATGCCATGGCTGTGTTTGCTAAAATTAGATGTAAGAGGGGCTAGTTAACATTTTGAGTGGTGAGTATGGTTATACTCATACTGGCACTCAACCAAGCTTGAGTAGAAAGAATTAAAAAGCATCCTGCAAGAAGATGAACTTAGAAAGATTTGCTGTATCAAATCAAAGTTTATGACACATCACTGTTCAGGTCTTTTGTTTTATTATCTAGCAGTTGTGTTGTAGTATCCAGGAAGATGTGACAATGTAGGCAGAGCAAATCTGTAGCAAGGAACTAATGCATTTTATTAGATGGAGTGAAAAGATCACCAATGTAATAGGAATGGCAGTCAAGGTTTCGGTTTCTGATTCCTGACTGTTAAACAGTCTGTGTAAAAGGGGACAGGAGAACCATACTTAAACCTTGCTTATACTGAGATTTTGTCATCTAGGTTCCAGATAATCTAGATAATCAGCCAGTAGTCAGACCATCTATTTGCTAGCCGTGATTTATCCCATACATGTGACACTGGTTGGACTAGATGCCCTGAGCTAGTTACCCACACCTAGTTCAGACTGCTTTTCTCTGAGGAAGAATGTGGTGGAAGCTTTTTCTTTTTGCATAATAGCCTAAAAGATAAACACTCAGAAAAAGGGAAGGAATTCCCCCACACCCTGCATTCTAGTGAGGATGATCTTGCACTTCTGGAGTGCTATAATCACCAATATTGGCTATTTTGGTCCATCTGTGACATTTAGTCCATTGCACATACGACAATGAGTGACTCAGATCTGGAAACCCTAGCCTAGATTCTAGCAGTTAGGGCACACATTTGATGAGTAGTTTATAACCATACTCCCAGGACTGTGTTTAAAAAAAAAACAACAAACCAAGAAATAATTTGTGCTCTAATACTCCATATGCATATACACTGCCAAGAGTGGGATCTGAAACACCACTCGCAGCAGACTTTTTCCTAGTCTGCCTTGTGACATGTTTTATAATGTTCTATACCCTCGGCAGCAATGGTAGTCTCAGACTAGATCTGGAGTTAAGGCAGTTGTTTGCAATTCTCCCTTAGGCTGGGCAGAGGAGGTATATGGGCCCAAACTTGATTCTTGGTGAAATGAGCAAAACTAAGGCAATTACATAAGACAGTGACTAATAGGAGGGGATTGAAATCCTGGCTACATGGCCCCCCCACCCCCCTCTCTATAAAGAGACATTTATGTCTCTGAGTTACCTGTGAGGTGGTCTGGGTTCTGGCAGCAGGGAAGTACCCATCATTGCCTGTTGGTTCCTTATTCACTGTAAAAAGATTTAACTGTCCTTACAGTGCCCTCCGGAGGTTTTCAGGGTCACCTTCAAGCTGTTCATGTGGGGAATTTTTACCTAGATATTTGTCCATTTGCCCTCCACTTGCTGAGGAATGGTAGTGTTTGGCTATATCAAATAGTTCACTGTCCTCTCTTGTGAGATAAAACTAACTCTTAATGAGAACAACGGGTCTAATTAAATTATCTTAAGAATTGCCATTGTTGTGATGAATTTCTCCAAGGTGACCAATCTTAGCAGCTGATTTAAACAAGAAAAATAGTAAGTCTTAGGTTGAAACTGCTTGAGATTTAATCAATGCATAATGATTCTCACATGAGACTTTTGCATACAAGTCTGCAGTTTATTTGTTGACAACAGCACAGTTCACTCATCTTTCTGTATGGGAAAAGAGAGCATTTTTCATGCAGAGAAAAACATCTTATGAAAGCAGCAGAAAAGCCATTTAACTTATCCAGATATGAACAGAAATATGATTTACTTCACTCTGAGTTCATATCACACTTGTTGCAGCGGAACTGAATTACTAGGAAATAATTTAGTGTGAAAAGAAAATTGCAGTGGGATGGTGCTTCCCAACAAAAGGAAAACAGGGACACCATGGGCACAGAAGAAAATGAGATTTGGGTGCCTACTTACCTTTTGTTTTGGAAGCCTTTATCTAGACTTTTGTTCTTCTGTTGGCTTTCCAAGGAAAATTTTTCAAGCAATCTGGCAAATTGTAAAGTAGTCAAGCTGGTGCAGTGCTGTAGATTGGGGTCAGGGGTGGGGAATGCTCTGAGAATTTTTGCCTCTGTACTGATCTAGAAGGGTTTTTTTAGTTGTACTTTAGATAACAGTGGTGGTATGTATGGGGTTTCTTGTTTTGTTGTTTTGTTTTTTTTAAATATGGTTCATATATTTGAAAACTGCCTTAAAAACAATGGCTTGATTTTGTTCTTAGATTCTTTCATCTAAAGCTGGAACAATAATCAAAATTATTTCACTTAAACTGTAAATTCAGAGCATTTGATTATCTACTTAGCTGAGAGAAGTAATAGCATCGTCATTTTTCCTGCTGCATATTAAGCAAGCTCCTCCACTACACCACACAGTTGCCCATGATATCTCTTCTCTTATTCTGACATTGCTTCATAATTCTTCAGTAAAATGAGTTTCAGCTTACATTAGAAAGGAGAAAAAAGAAGACCCCTTCCAGTATCCTTAGGGAAGCCAAAGTGTAATTGCAAAGAAAATAAATGCAGTAGCAGGCGGAATAATGTATTTACTTTGCTGTCTTCACACAAACACCTTTACAAATAAAATTGACGAGGAAAGAATTGCTCTTGGCAAACAAACTATCTGGTTAAAGTGTCTGGAAAATGTCATGATTTTTCCTTGATTTATCTGTTTTGTAATCTTTCATAGTAAAGAGCAGAGCAAACATGAGTTTCAAGGCACGAAGAGGAGTGAGCACATAAGCACACAGGCTTTGATAGAGAAATTCATTAGAAATCCCTGTCCCTAGCTTCCTTTCAGAGAAGAATAGTGTTGCTTAGACTTACACTCATGCTCCTAGGGGAAAGAAATCATGCTGGAAAGCAGAGTTCAGCAATGGATGAACTCATCCAAACAAGAGATGTATCTTCTGTCTCCCTGGCTATTCCTGCTAAGGGAAAGCATACATGTTCCAGATTAGAGCTTCTGAGACTTTTCTACATCATGAGCAAGAAGTTGCTTGTCTTCTTCCTGTTAGCAGTTTCTTGGACCATTGCTTTTCTCTTTATCATTCCATGCTGAGACAGAGAAAATGATCTCGTGTGTCAGCTGCTGGCATTGTTTGAACTGAAAAGCAATATCCTGAATAATAGCCACATAATTTTAGCTGCCTTGTAATACAATTTAGGAGATGGAACCAGGAAAGTTACCACTGTGTGAGCACACACATGTTCATGCCAGGGATAGCCTTTAGATCACTATGTGAAATAATTGCTGAAGGGGCTTTCTCTGGGGTTACAGTGAAACAGCAAGCAAAGGGTGATGGGGCTATTTTGACAAAGCATGGCTTGTGGGCAGGTGCGTACCTTGAGAATCACAGAAGCACTCTTTGCCTGTGAACTGCTGGAAGTGAAGCAGATGTACCTTCTAAAAGCACTTTTCAGAAGATGTAGCAGAGCTGCTGAGGTAGGAGTGAGAGTGGAGGCAGAGGAGTTGTGGATACTTCTCTGACAGGGGACAATGCTGTAATTTTCCCTGATGAATATGTAAGTTCTACTGAAGAAGGAAAGGAAATATTTTCCAAATATTACCACTTCTGTGCAACAACTTGATTAAAAATATAAAACACAGAGAAAATACCATGATTTGTTTTCTAACATGCTCTATAAGTGATGATCCTCTGAAAAAGAAAAACAAAACCTACACACTAAAAAATATACATCACGGAACTAGGCCAAATCCAGGATTTTTTTATTCACCACAATATTAAAGATATTTTTATTTCAGTTGTATACAAAATACTATGCCTGAAATAGATGCTTAATAAACTTGTCGCAGAATCTTAAAGGCTCAAATGTTCCTATTTTTAATTCAAGAAAAAGGTATATATTTGAGTTAGAACTGGGTTAAGTTGAATAATTGAATGATTTGATATTGATCAGCTCTTTCTGATTGCAAGTGAAATGTGGACCATAGCAATTGAACTTTGAAGTATTTGGATTTTGACAGCATTGTATTTTGTGTTAAAGACCTGCTTAGCTGAACTTATTCCGACAGCCTGGAATGGTGTCACTTGAGTAAATAAAGTTCAGCAACTAAACTACTCTCTGGAGTAAATAGACTAACTGTTGATATTAGTAGGTCTTTCTTCCCTCTGGAAGAGAACCTCTCTTTATGCTTTCAGTATTCCATCTCATGACAGTGGAAATGTAAAAGTGTACCAAGATCCTGCGAAAAATGTTACAGTGATTTGGTCTTACTTGTTCAGTTTTGTTTCCAACTCAGTCATGTTTGCCATCTTTATTCATACCTATCCACCCCCATTTGCTCCTGACATCTTCCTGCTCAAAGTCACCTATACTCACTCTTCATATTTCCAAATTTCTAATTAAGCAATGATTTGCTGGCAAACAATGGTATCCATTGTCTCAGTTCCTATGACATGTAACATAATAGAAAGGGGGGGGGGGGGGGAAAAGCAGCCCATTTGGCCACCAAAGTGAAGTGTGTCTTGGTGCAGAAGAAACATTCCCTCTTGCAGCTAAATTAATCTATCTGTTTCTTACAGTGTCTACAACCCAAAACTTTAAAGAAATCATGATTTTGCTGCATTTCAATCACTTTTCCTAAAGGCTAGCAAAAGGTATGTGCTTGCCCGCTTAACTTTCTCTGCCAGATTGGGCTATTGGAACATACTGATAAAATGAGACTGAATTTTTTAAAAGCAAGACTAAGCAACAATTTTTTCCCTATACCACTCCTGAGGGGAGGAAAAAGCTCTCTATATGGGACAGATACCCATTTTTGAAGGGTCCATGTTTAAGGATACATATTAAAAGGGAACTAGAAACTGGTATGCTAAAAGGTGTGAACATACATTTACTGACTCCATCATTACTCAGCAACTCAGTTTTATGGCTGCAGTTTACAAGGTCACACAGCAAATCTGCAGCTTTCTCCAAGCTCTGTTACTGCTGTTAGGCCATTTACTCACTGAGATGACATCATTCAGGTCACAATTAGCCCCTAACAAAATGACACTGGGCAAATTATCCTTTACAATCAGTAAAATGCAGATGGGGGAAATAATTAGTCATGTGTTTTCCCCTTTTGTGAACAGCTTCCTTGTACTCCAGGAAGGGGTGTCACCCTCTGAATTAGGCAATTGCAAACTGTCCAACTCTCATTTCTGATCTATAATGGTAAAATGGCCATCCAGTTAAACAATTTGCAGAAGGCTTGAAAAACCCTTGTGCTGCTATTGAATGCACGAGTCACGTTTGCAGCTGATTGCTTAATAAATCTGTACCTCAGATCCTGTGTGCTGCTCCTACTCTTCCTGAATGAAGCAGCTAGGTGGCTGAGACTGATGTGCCTGACCTTCTGCACTAAATGTTTTCTTGAAGTTTCTGACTTCTAATTGTCCTTTTTGATACAGGAAAACCAGATGACCTACTTGCCTCTTCGGTGATCTTCTGTGCTTGTAATGGAATCTTTTTGTATTTAAATACAACTAAATCCTTTCCTGAGTAATGACTCTCATCAGAAAAAGACTTAGTTCACCAAAAGAAGGTATTTCTCAAAGCATAATGGGGGAAGCTTAAATTGTGAAATCATTTGGCAGCATTTCAACAATGCTAAATTATTCTGTGTTCTTAGCAACCATGCCTGTCCTTTGTTTGTACAACACTTATATTTGATTTTTATTCTAGAAACTATTTAGGCTATATATGATCTATAAGTAGTAATAAAATATATATTATACATATTTATTGATCATATATATGATTAATAATAATATGTATATGGTTGATAAAGAATAAGAATTAAATATATCTTGAACTAAGAGCAGGTCACTGAGTGAGTGCTGCTAACAGACCACAGTAGGCCAGATAAAAGAAACCAAGTCTTGGAATGATGACCTTCTGCAGTGCAAACCTGCAGCAGGAAATCCTCTTCTCAGTAGTGCTGCAGATGAAGGAATGCTGTCATTTGAAGGGGACTCTCACTGAGTCTTTCCCAAGGGCAAAGATAGGGAGCTAACCACAGACAGTTTTAGACAATCCATCTGTTCCCCATCATAAGGTTATTTCACCATCCTTGTCTAAGATTACAGCAATGTTTTGTGATCGAAGAATTTCTACCACCAAGGTTATCGCATTGTAACAAAGCATATGGGTACTTTAAAATCATGAGAAAACAGCTGTGTCTGCTCTGCTGGAGGAAAGCACACAGGTGTAGAGCATTACTTGATGTAAATAGATTCTGCTCAGGAGGTGTAGAGATGGACTCTGTAGGGAGAAATTTAAATGTAGGAGGCAGGATTGGTTTTCTGGAAACTTTTAATCTGGTCCCTGTTAATTCTGCTGATGAGATATATGTAAATGACTTGAAAGTGAACACACAAATTGTTAGTTGAAAACTGGGCTTTGCTGTACCAGTCTGTGGCTCCTTTTTCAGGACAGATATGAGACAGATAGTCTTATGTTATTTTCTTTCATAAATAATGAAAAATATGAGCACCCACTAACCTATCAGTGAAAGGTGAAGGGAGAGACTATACTGAAGAGCAGGTAGGTGTTTAAGGGCTTG
This sequence comes from Ramphastos sulfuratus, assembly GCA_013399055.1. NCBI lineage: Eukaryota > Metazoa > Chordata > Aves > Piciformes > Ramphastidae > Ramphastos > Ramphastos sulfuratus. The sequence continues at coordinate 15,296 of WBNM01013989.1, forward strand.
GATGCATCTTCAACTACCTACGATCCAGCTGCTTTGCAGGGGATCCCCAGCTGGGCAGGAGCTGAGGAGCTCTGCCTGGGTGCCGCAGACCAGACAGCGGTTTTGTCCTGCCACCTCGTGGTGTCGGGAGAGTCGGGCAGGTATTGCTGCCGGTGATAGCTCAGCTGCTGGGGCAGCAGAGGAGGCAAGGGACTGGGTGGGTCGCCTCGCTGCAAATAAGGGCTGTCTGTCAGGGTTTGGTCAAGCTATTTTTCTTCTTTAGCTTTAGCGCAGTCACGGGGACTGTGAAGTTGCCAGGCAGGATAAATCTCTTGTCCAGGCTCTTTCTCCACAAGAAAGGAGAATCTGAAGTACTTAAAGTTTGATTAAGAAAAAGGAAGTATAAGGGAAGAGAGCAACAACTAAGACTCTCTCTGTCTAAATCCAAAGGGGCTCTGGGCAGTGAGGAGGAAGGCACAGGTGATTTTCATCAATCCTTCTGTTTGTTAAACAAGGTCTGATGTTTGCTGCCAGTTGGCAAACTTTGATTAAAAAACAGAAATGGAACCAAAACACCACAAAAAAACCCCAAACTCCACAACCCCAAAACCAAAAAACCCACCCAAACCCTAACATCTGGGTTCATGAGACTAAATTGATCAATTGAATAAATTGAAAAAAGGGGGAAAGTGTGTGTATAAAATGTGTATAAAATGTGTATTTGTTGGAGATGATGTTACTCCTTTGCCCTTGTTTCTTGGATTTAACCCTAGGGGGAGAAGACCAGGAATGCTGTCAAAGTGGGATGAACTAGTGATAATTCATTGGAAAAATTATTCTAATGCAACAATCCTTCCATCTTTTACTACCAGTTGTCAGATTGTGGTACAGTTCTATCAGTTGTAACTGCCGGGGATAATCCATTAGACACTGGCTGAGGCTTTCAAGTGGTGTAAGAAAATTAGGAGCAATGTTTTTAGACTCCATGCTTAATGTCAACAACAGCAGTTGTGTGTCATGAAGGCAGGGGATTAATGTAGCAGTCAGGAATTGTAAAAATAGAATTGTTTTTATTTTCCTGAAAGCCCCGCCTCCAAACTATATACAGAACTATGTTAGATTTCTTTACAGGTTCTAATTCGATCAGGAATTCTTCAACAGGATGTTATGGACAAATTTAGAGTTAGGAAGTCAGGAAATGGAAAAGGCTAAGCTAGAAACACAGCTTTACCCCACTATCAATCAGGCTGAGCAGAGAATTAAGGGGCCAGCAGGCTTTACTTGCAAAGGTGACATAGGTATTGGGTGATGATCCCTTGCTGGATTTCTCTGTGACTCAGCTGCCTTTTGATGCTGCAAGCAATATCAAATAGTTTGGATCCACATGGCAGAAATCTAAGGTGGGTGGAAAAGCTGCCAAAGTCAGAAGTGTCACAAAACACAACTGCCACAAGACAGGGGTTCATAGAAGCGATGCTACCTTGGCAGCAGCAGAGGAGAGCCAAACTGCTTGGGTCTCCCCAGTTCGGAAAAGGAGCCAGGAAATCAGCTGTAGTATGGTCCAAGAGCAGCTGGGTCCGGATGCCGCTGGCAGCTCTCTCAGATGGACCCCAGGACTTGCCAAGCTTGCTAATTTGCACAGAATGATGCAAAAGTGGGGAGAACCATCCAAAGGCAGGGATGGCTCAAAACAGAGCTGTGTAAAAAGGTAGGAGCTGTCCAAAAGCAAGGACAGTCCAAAACAGAAGCTCTTTTAAGGTGGGAACTCTTAAGGCAGGCACCATGCCCCTTCTCCCTTGCTCTGCTTCTGCTTTATCTAAACAAAGTGTCCATTTGCCAACTTATACTGGGCATGAAAACCCAGCCAGCCACCACCCAGTGCGGGCTTCCACATGGGTCAGCACGTGTGGAAAGGCCCTTTTGCTGTTTTCCCTTCAAGCCCACAGTGTGGGGAGGGGAAAGCAGTTTTCCTGCTGCTGCCTTCTCCCATTCAAACCTGCGGTGGGGTGGGGAAGGAAAGAATTTGCAGTACTCTGGAATATTGTGGTACCACATGCTATTATTGCCAGAGGTAATTACTGATACAAAATTGAGGGGAATTTTATTTCAACTTACAGTAAGATAGTCTCACACAATTTCATTGAAGTTTTGGGAGCATCTTTGGGGGATGGAAGGACATGGAGTTGTGTAACAATTGAAGAAAAATTATGACCAAGCCCTAGCACTTTTCTGGGTCCTTCTTAATGTCCTAAATAATGCAAACATTAGTAGTGACTATGAAGGAATGGGCTTGCTTACAAATATATCTCCTCTGCTCCTCAGCCTGCTTTCTTGTCAGAAGCCTTTATGTCTGTCTTTGCTCGTGAAGCACGTAACTTTTAGTCATGTTTATCCTTGTTACCAATCTGTACTATAAATCTGCTTTTTTGCCTTTTCTTATTTTTCTGCTGCAACCTTCGTGAAAAGTTCATCAGTACAAGAACAAACAAAATGCTCCAAGTGTCATATATTGGGGGGGAAAAAAAAGGTAATGGTTGGGGACCATGGAAAAAGAAATGTCTAGATTGATAAAACATAGCATAGAGGTAAAAAAATAATAAAAAAAGTCTCTGCTCCAACACCTTGAACATCTCCTACCTCTCTTTACTGACTTCCATGTCTGCAGAGTTGTTTTGTGGGTTTTTTGGTTTTTTTTTTTTTACATATTCTCAGTCCTCTTTCCCAGCTGCTGTTCCACAGCAGGTTTTTTTTTTCCATTTCTTAAATATGTTATCAGAAAGGTACTACCACTGTCACTGATAGGCTTGGCCTTGGCCAGCAACAGATCTGTCTGGGAGCTGGCTAGCATTGGCTCTGCCAAACACAGCAAAAGCTTCTAGAAGCATCACTCAGAAGGTGAACCTGCAAAGACATCTACAGTGCAGTAATATATGGAAGAATTTTTCAGTGAAACTACTAATGAATCATGGAGGAGTCAGCCCCGATAACTAATTTTAATCAAGTTTCCAAGGACTTAACATTTGACTTCAAGATCACATTTGACTTTTGGTGGCCTTCTGGGTTAGAAAAAGAAATGACAGAAGTTTTTGGAATGATGTGCACACTGTTCTGCCAATTCTTGATTCCCAGAGCAACTCGTGCTCAGGTAAAATAGGTCATTACATCAATAATTAGCTTGAATTTTCCAGGAAGAAAAAGTAATGTACATGTTGTCAGGTTTAAATATGCAATGGGAACAAAATTCTGCAGTTATGCCAAGACTAACAAGTGATGGAATTGAAGATCTATTTTTAAGACAAATAGGATTGTTTAGTACCCTTATTCAACATATGATCCTACTTATCTTTTGATAATTTCTTTTCTGTTGAACTTGCACATGGTTTTAATTTTCTCCCATATTAATCATAACCTTTATTTCTGTCCTTTTATATTCAACTTTTTTCCAATGTATGACACGTGCTTTTTTAAATACATTTTTCTACCCTTGCTTTCTCCTTGTTAGAGGAGATTTATTGCATTTCATACAGATATATTACAGATACTGTAATATGAGGAAGAAATACTTTGAAAGAAATGAGATTTAGTACTCCTCTCTGCATTTTGTTTCAATGGGATAGCAGCACTGAAAGTAAAAACTAAACCTGAATTTCTTTTTGTTACTCCCAGTTGCTTTATTCCAGGCACACACTAAATCTACTTCAGCAAAATCTAAGATTGCTGAAGATGGTGTTCATCAGAAAAGTTGAAAGCAAAGGCTCCTGACATTGCAGGGCAATTCCTTTTTGTATCCCTAGTCACCTTTGTAAACCTTAATTCAATTCCTCAGTCAACCATCCTATGTAATGAGACCTGGGCTGGAACTTTCTCTATTGATTTATGTGAACTCTTTCTCTTGGGACTTATTTATTCTCTTTCCTCTTACTTCACTCTCTTTTTCTATTATTACCCTGATCTTTATGTCTCCCTGTATTTTTGTACTGCTCTGTTTTCCCCTGCTGCTTGTTGAGATAAGAACCAGACCGTTTTTAAATTTTTTTTGGTTTTGTTTCCCCTTACTGTCTGTGTGACAAGACCAATCTTCTAGTCAAATGTGACTTTTCATGCATAAATAACTTCGCATTGGGGTAAATTTGAAAGAAAAAATAGCTGACATTTATGCGTAATGAGAAAGCCAACAGACTAATTTTTTTTTTTATCCTGTATGAGAGTAGCCTAGAACAAATGTTGAAATATGTTTGTTCAGCCGTTCCCTAGTAGCCTTCCAGTATCTGAAGGGGGCCTACAGGATGACTGGAGAGGGACTATTGACAAGGTCTTGCAATGACAGGGCTAGGGGCAATGGGTTTAAACTGGCAGAGGGGAGATATAGACTGGATGTTAGGAGGAAGTTCTTTCCAGTAAGGGTGGTGAGACACTGGCACAGGTGGCCCAGGGAGGTTGTGGCTGCTCCCTCCCTGGAGGTGTTCAAGGCCAGGTTGGATGAGGCCTTGAGTAAGCTGTAGTAGTGGGAGGTGTCCCTGCCTGTGGCAGGGGTTGGAACTAGATGATCCTTGAGGTCCCTTCCAACCTTACCATTCTATGATTCACCTCCCACATGCCTACTTCATGTAAAAACAAGTGAATTATTTCCACATTTTTTTTCTCTATGACATTGTTCAATGTGGGTTTTTTTTTGCCAAAATGTATGAGACTTCTTACACGTACAAGTGTCTATTTAAGACAAAATTGCCTTTTTAATTAAATACTTCAGCATTGTGGAAGTGAAAACTTGCAATAAGAATTTTTTTGGCACTCCAATGTCACTGCATTTGCAAAAGTTTTCAAACCTGTCAACCTCAGTAAAAATCAGGATTGAGTATATCTAGTTCCTATCCAACTTCATTTTCTGCTCATTTGCTCCCCTCCAGCTCCATTATGTATATCAAAATTCTAGATTGTGTGTGTACATCTTGTCTCAGATCTGTGTATTCAAGAAATAAATCTTTGCCACTGCATTTTCCTGACAATTATTCTATTAGCTGTTACTAAGGTGGTGCAGAAGCTCTTGCAGTAGGTTAAAAAGTGATTCTGATCAGACCGTGTCAAATACACCATAAAAAAAACTTTTTTTGTTGTTTTTTTAAAATTAAATTTAGAATCTCTCTATTGCCCTGACTAAAGTACAGTATGATACTTTCTCATTTCCTCTCTGATAGATTATAATCTGGGGGACTCAAAAAGCTTCAGTCACTTGCTTGTTAACAGCAGCACAGGGGCAGTTTTTCTTCTCTTGTGCTGGGTACTAATTTGTAATGGTGTATATATGGGACAGCAAGGAAAGAAAGCAGAGCGATACTAAAACTGAAGGAAGAGGAGCAGGAGAACAAATTATTAAGTTGCAGTCAAGAGGAATTACATTTGCTGAAGTTTAAAGAACAGACCTGTGAACAGATCTAGGAGTTAATCATGGATTAACACTGCTGGGATTGAGGGAGTCAGCTAAAGCTCAGTGAAGCTTGTACTGGGTAATGTTTCAAGGCATTATCTCACAAAAGATGGNGTGTCTATTTAAGACAAAATTGCCTTTTTAATTAAATACTTCAGCATTGTGGAAGTGAAAACTTGCAATAAGAATTTTTTTGGCACTCCAATGTCACTGCATTTGCAAAAGTTTTCAAACCTGTCAACCTCAGTAAAAATCAGGATTGAGTATATCTAGTTCCTATCCAACTTCATTTTCTGCTCATTTGCTCCCCTCCAGCTCCATTATGTATATCAAAATTCTAGATTGTGTGTGTACATCTTGTCTCAGATCTGTGTATTCAAGAAATAAATCTTTGCCACTGCATTTTCCTGACAATTATTCTATTAGCTGTTACTAAGGTGGTGCAGAAGCTCTTGCAGTAGGTTAAAAAGTGATTCTGATCAGACCGTGTCAAATACACCATAAAAAAAACTTTTTTTTTTGTTGTTTTTTTAAAATTAAATTTAGAATCTCTCTATTGCCCTGACTAAAGTACAGTATGATACTTTCTCATTTCCTCTCTGATAGATTATAATCTGGGGGACTCAAAAAGCTTCAGTCACTTTCTTGTTAACAGCAGCACAGGGGCAGTTTTTCTTCTCTTGTGCTGGGTACTAATTTGTAATGGTGTATATATGGGACAGCAAGGAAAGAAAGCAGAGCGATACTAAAACTGAAGGAAGAGGAGCAGGAGAACAAATTATTAAGTTGCAGTCAAGAGGAATTACATTTGCTGAAGTTTAAAGAACAGACCTGTGAACAGATCTAGGAGTTAATCATGGATTAACACTGCTGGGATTGAGGGAGTCAGCTAAAGCTCAGTGAAGCTTGTACTGGGTAATGTTTCAAGGCATTATCTCACAAAAGATGGGCATTGCCATGGAAAATGGAAGCAAGGACTGCAATTATTTGCATTAAAGCAGCATGACTAATCTGCAGGTTTTGTTGATCTGGGGTAGGACTGACTCTGCTAAAAACTGTTTGTGTGCATTTCCAGATCACATGGATTGTTTCCAGCTTCCTCTAAGACTCATGTGCAACCCTCTTTTTTTCTTGCAGGATTAAGCAAAGGGACTGGCTATACACATCAGAGAGGATTTTTATATATTGTAAGGGATTGTATAAGTGGGAAGGAAGCTGGGACTCCAGCCATTTCACCTGCATATATGGCTCTCTTTTCCAAAAGATGTAGAGCCATTAATCTATAATAAAATTTTAAGTGGATTCTTCTGAAACATGAGTTTTACTGATTAACTATGTTTTATTTATGAACCTAACAAGATTGTAAATGGATTTTCCATCGAATATGATTTCTAAATACTAGTTAAATAAAACAAATAGTGATTTAGTTGAATATATTTTTGTATGACTACTTATTTTCTGACTTTTGGATCAATGGTGGGCAGAATTAAAAGCAGAAGCACTGTGCTGTTCAAATGCTCTGTCTTGGAGTTGTCCCCTACTGTTCACCTTCCCAGCCTGTATCTTCAGGCTTTGCCTGATGAAGCTGCCTATCCTCAAATGTTAGTATTCTGTAAGAGGCTTAAAAAATATAGCACAATCATTTATAGAAAGTATGCCTTAAATTTCCTGCTTCTAGTGACATTTCTGGAATATAGTACAGCACAACACAAAGGTAATACTTTTATTTCACTGGGGGTCTTAAATTGCTCTACATGCATAATATACCATGCGATATTTAAGTAACAGGGAGATGATATAAAAGGATGGGAAGTATCCAGCCAAAGAATGTAGTATTCCTTTATCACAAATAAGCAAATTCTTTATCTGAACAGTGATGGATTTAATACTCTCCTGCCTTTTTTTAATGTGTATATAGAACAGTGACTCCCAGCATGTCTGGTTAACACAAGGATTTTTATCAGCTTTGAGGAGCTGATGCTACTTTTAAAATAACTATAGGAGAAAGTAGAGATAAAGGGTAGGAAATTCTTCTCTTTTTGTATAAGCATCAGTAGTTAGTTATCTAACTTGGGGCTAGCTGGGCTACATTCCATTCAGAAACATTTCCTGAGAATGATTCATCTCACTATAACATAGATATATTAAACAGTTCCAAAGTTAGATGAGTCCCATGATGAATAAATGTATTCGTTGTTTGTTATTCACATCCTAGAATTTACTGTATGGCTAAAATAACTTTCTTCCCTTTCCTGTTCCCCCTCTCCTTTCCCAGTATGTATTTGGTGAGAAAAGGCAGAAGGACTCCTTTTGAATGTTAGTCTTGTTCCACATTTGACCTTGACAATTGTCAGTGTCTGAATGGCCACAGACAAATTTGAATACTGCAGATTGTGATGTTTGGTGTTTTGTGTCTGCATAGAAGAATTTAGCCCACATAGTTTGAAGAGCTGCTTCTCTATAAGTCCATGTTTCTTTCTATGAAGTACTAGTATAATTTTGCTGGGAAAAAATGGCTATTTTGCCACATTTAATGGTCATGTTATATCATGTTCTCTCCCTGTACAGGTTTTCAGCTTATGTATAAAGTTGCCACCTATGTACCACCTATTTATACTCTGATGTTATGCTTTCTTAAGCGTTAAATACAAAACATTTCCTAAAATAAAAATGCATACAATGACTAATGGCATATATCAAGACACATGTTCTACCTTTTCTGGCAAGATTGGCAGTCTTCAAGAGTAACTTGCTATGGAATTAGGGAAATGAAATCTTGAAGTGGTTGTAGTAACTGGTCATAGTTTGGAGATATCACTTCTTAGAAAAGAAATATGCAGCTCATCAGGAAGTTGCCTTATGCAAAATGGGATCTTCTGGTTAGCAGTGAGAGCCAGAACATCACTGGTACCTTTCTGTATGAACAAGGTGCTGGTCATCTCTGAAGCAGTCTGCTACTGCTGTCTGCAGCTGTAACTCCCACAAAAAGCCAACTTCAGCACTTGAAAGTGACACTAACTCTTCTAGGCATGCAGCACATCAGTGGAAATGTCTTTGTCTACTGCCCCGCTACCAAGTCTTATATGGTGGAGGTTTTCTGTCCAAAACATATTTGGACAAGGCTTTGTGAAGTTGTCTAATTGGTATGTTTTAATTTTCAAACTGGTAAGAAGAGATAAGCCTAGACCTCATCGTATGTTGCATTTTGTTCATAGTGTATGAATTTTTACAAGTATCGTCCAGTTATCTAAGTACTGAGGGACAAAAGGATCAGAGTAGAAATCAAAGACTGTAATAGAATATAAAAATGCAAGATTTTCTTCAGATAACATATTGTAAACAAGTCTATTGCACTGTCCTCATCACCACAGGTGTGTGAGCCCCTGCAGAGCAATCTGAAGGCTATGACCTTTATGACAAATTAGAGAAAACAAGAGGAGGAGGATTGTAAAATAACGTGCATGAATTCCTCAGTGTTCCACCGGGGGGAAAAAAAGTGTCATTCTTCACTTCCCTTCTTTCCTGTTTGCTGCAATTCCCCAGTGCAGAAATCCTTTCTTGTTACAGCAGCTGCTCCGATAAACTCATTGGGTGAGGAGGATATCTCATGTCTCAACGAAAGCGAACACATGCAGAGCTGCTGGGCCTCTCATAGCACTGCAGTAGCCTCCAGCTGTCGATCATTTTCCTTTGTTTAGTCACTGAGCTCAGCAGGATTACTGGGGTGCTTCAAGTTAAACAAAAATGCAAATGTTTGCAAGGTCAGGGCCCAAGAGGCTTTCTAAAGCACAAACTGTTACTTGCTTCTGCCAGGACAGCACAACGTGGGACACTTATTACACAACAGGAGAAGTGTAGTCACTGTCATGCTTTGTAGTGTACTGGTAATAATAATCAGAAGAATCTGTGACTTCCAGAAAACTGCAGAACTAGTATGAAAAGCCCAGACTATTCTTTCAGTTTGTAATTTAGTGCTTTATCAAGACATTAAATTCACATTTATTTGCATTGTTCTGTCTGAAAGGTCATTAAACAGTTGTGGCTCGAGACAGGTGTGAACTATTGATTTTCAGCCACTTACCAATGTTTCAAGTCTCCCTGAGACCTGTGACTCTAAGATGTGGATTTTTAAAGCATTTATTGGCCTCGTTCTATTTCTTTTTGTGATGAAAGAAGTATTATTTGTACTGTTTAATAATGCTGATCTCAAACTATCTTATTTCAAATTTCACAGATGAGTTAATTTGTGAAGAACGATTCTGTTACAGATTTGGTAACTAGATGTTAACAAATTCGTTTTGCACTCCCTACAACATTTTTCTTTCCCAAACTTTATTGGAAATGCTAGAATACATTAGAAAAAACATCTAAAAGAGACCTGTAAACATAGGAGTGTTTATCTGTGTACAAAATTTATGACTTTGAATATTTCCACAGTATACCTCAGAACAGTGTACTGATGCAGTATTGAGAAGAAAATAAAGAACAAAGTGGAATTCAATGTTTTGTGTTCTGAAATTATGAATGATCTTTGCTCAGAGTTAAACTAGAATTACCAAATTAAAAAAAAATGCAGAAGGATTTAAATATCTCAACAGCTTATTTTTTGTTACTGTCACAAAAAAACAAGGCCAGAATAAAGAAACATACAAAGAACTCAAACAGAAAATTCTTCATTACAATTATAAATGAAAACATTAAGCAACTGCTTAGATTAGCTAAGACTTCCACTTTTTTTTATCCAATTAGTTCAGTAGATACAGGAATTCTAAAGGTTTTTTGGTTTGTATCTCTTCCATACTTATTCTGGTTTGGGACTATATCTGAGCTATCTGAACTCCATCAGTCAGGGGGAGCAGTGGATCAGTTCAATCTGAGAACTCCAAACCTGTTAAAAGGTGCTGTGTATGTCAGAACAGTCTTTCTAGCTACATCTTATAAGATTTTTTCCTTAAAAATTCACAGACCATAATTAGTTTCTCACTGCCCACTGAAGAGGCCTTTCATAATTTTCAGAAAAAGTCTGGATCTGGCCAGTGTTAGAGATTGACCTCTGTTCTAAATCAGAATAGTAGTTTCTGCTTTTCTATGAGGCTTATAGAAGTAAGAGTCTTACCTGACTTTTCTGTATGCCTGATGAAGTAAAGGTGACCTCTTTAGGAAGCAGCACAGGAACATTTTGAACACTCACACTTACTAACAGCTGAGTGCACATCTTTACTCAGAAAGGTTATTCTCCTTACCCACAAATTAATGGCAAAATTTAAAACAGAACAGAATCCTTTTTTCCAGCATTAGAGTCACCAGACTGGGGGACAATGACTGTGAAAAAAGAAAAAGAAAAAAAAAAGTAAATTTGTTTTTTAAACCTGCCATGTTTATTTTTAAAGGCAAATAAAACTGAAAAATGAAGAAATAACATGTTCTATGTCTGGTTTTTCACCTCTACTTTTCTCCTGCTTTTACTTTGCATGTTTTACACAGGATATGGGAGATAGGGACTCTGATCAGATCATGCACTCAACACTTAAAGATATCTACCCAAGGTTTACACATCCAAAATGAAGAATAATAGCCTCGCAGTACAAACAAAGAGTGCACAAGAGCACATTATTTAATGGGACCACAATGGGACTAACATCACAAGGGGAAGGGGAATCTTCTGCCTCTCTTTGCAATGAAGGGCTGGCTGCTGTGTCATATTGCTTTCTCTTCCAGCCACTCCTGGAATGATCTGGGCAGGAACACATATTGCTAAGAGTAGGAGGTTGACCTGGCAGGGTGCAGAGACCTGAACTCTGTTGAGGTCAGGATTAACGTAGAACCAGTCTTGGATTTGTATAGTTTGAATTCCATTTCAGTACAGATGCAAGGAAAGAACATGTTTGTTGGAAGGGGTTGAAATACAAGCTGTATTTCCAACACTGTTGGTTCTACTTTCCTGGCTAAATTACAGCACAAGAAAATACAGTCTCACCTACCTGCATTCACCTGTGGATACAAGAGGATGAAGAAGCCTTCATTTCTGTCTTAATATATCACACTGTGTTTCTGGCAATGGTAGATGTGTGCTGTTTTCCAACCCAGAGGGTTCTATATTTCAGCATGAGTGCAGTGATCCATATACTGTTATTATCACACCATAGAACACAATCTCTAAAGCACCTTGGGGTCCATCTCTTGGATGAAAAGCATTATAAAAATGAAAAGTATGTTCATAACGGTTTGAAGTAGAATTCTGCACTAGCTTTGTTGGGCTACAGTAATGGATTAAGGGGAACCGTTGCCCTCAAGAAGAACAGGCTTGAGTGAGTTATGTACTTCCTTCTCAATGCATTGAGAGTGTGCATATATTAAGAGTAGTTTTGGCAGACTCTGGCAGAAGGCCGAAAAAGTCTCAAGGAGGTGACTAGCTTTTGATAATAACTCATTACTGTTACTTGGCACACTCATAACTCTCTACACGCAGAGGTGGTGCTCCATTGCTGGGCAGAGGGGAAAAACGGAGTAGTAATGTCAGAAAGCAACACAACCTTAAATGCACTTGACTAAAAGAAATAGAATTAGTCTCCTGAATTATTCATGTGCTTTGGAGACATTTCCTTTCAGTGAGTTAACAGGAGGTCACAGTTTGAGCAGAGGGACAGAACTTAGAATACTACACTATCTTTAGCCTCACAGCCTATAACTTTATTCCCAGCTGACAGCAGTAAATGTTTTTTATGGAATAAAGCTTCCTGTGGGACTGTGCTAACTACAGTAAAACTTTCCTGAGGAGTTTTTCCCTAAGAGAGGGAGACACATAGGGAGGTCAATGTCTGTGGTGGGCTGATCATGGACTTCAGAGGTGGGAGAGCTTAGTTAGTTGTGCTCTGATTCAGGAGTCAGAACATCCCAGATGAGCTTCAGAAATACTTTTCTCTTTATCTCATTAAAAGAAGTCAGAAGTCTTGAGTTTGCATCACTTGAGAGCAGAGGATGTTTTTGTGACCTCAGCACATTCTCCAGAGCAGGAAAACAAGTTTCCTGTCCCACTTTTCCCAGGGCCAGTCATCTCAGGGAGTGGACAAAATCATATTGTCATTACATTATAAAAAAGTATCAAACTTCCTCATAATAGAGATTGGGGGGATTGGGCTTAGTTAATTTTAGGCTTTTTTTTCTATTCTAAATTCCCTGTTGGAAACAGATTTTTTTTTTTTGTTTGTTTGTTTTTTTTCGGGAATAGGAGCACCTGAAACATGGCTTTGCTGATCACAGAAAAGTGCTTCAGAAGACACTGAACACACAGATTGCATTGGGGTCAACCTGTGTCCCAGATTGTCATCTGAGAAGGATGTGTCCTTCAGAAACCTTCACACGCATCCCTAACACAGCTGTCTGCTGAAGCTGTAAGTGGAAATTGGGCTGTGACCTTTCCCTGTTACTTCTCTTCTGAACAGAGGAAGGAAAAAGTCTCTTTCCCTGTACTGTAAAGCAACAAAGTGGGAGTGAGATATATCTTAAATCTTCTAACATTCCCATCTAAGCATATAGATCAGAACAGAAGGTTGCCTGCCCAAAGGGAAAACAAAACCAACCGAACCAAAAAACAGAGAATTAAGCATTAAGAAGTGTAATTTGTTCCCCTTCTGTATGTATGTGTTCGTAGCTTTAGGTTTAATAGTTATCTGCAGTTTTTTCTTGCATTTTCAACATATTCTAGAATTTTAAATTTTTTTTTTAAACACTCAGTCTACCAATCATCCCCCAGATCCACATGGCACCTCTGTTTAATTTTCATCTTTTCCTCTCTTCCTCTGCATTTGACTTTTATTGATTTTTGTAACATTCTGTTAATACTTCAGTATATTGTTAGTTTGTGTGACATTTTATAGTCTATGCAATTAAATCACAGCAGGCTATCGAAATTACTGGGCACATCATTCAAATAATTAAGTGAACATTCAAGAAAGAAATTGTCAGAAAAAACAACATGGAAGCTTTCAAACCTGTGGAAGTAATCATCTTCATGTCTCCCAAAGACCTAAAGTAACATGAATTCTTTGGTTTTAATTTTCTTTAAGCTACTGAGGTGCATAGATATTCTCAAAACCACCTAGTACATGCTACCTACTGTGATGGTTTGGGAGTTACCTGCCCTCCCCCACTCTATGAAAATCATCCAGACTAGACTCAGCCATCTGGAAATTAAGGAATGAAGCTTTATATTCACAGCTTAGCACAATATACAAGCAAATATTTACAATATATTGCAATATGTATACGGGTATATACAAGGTAAAGGTAATACAGGAAAACAATACTCCTCCCAGAAATCAGAGTCTCCAGGAGGGGCTCCCAACCACCCTTCCACCTTCTTTTCACCTCTCTACCTTATCCCAAGCTCTGCCTTAAGCGCAAGGTGAGTTTGAAGGATCGGCAAGGGGGGTTAGAAGCAGAAGGATTAGTTGGGTTAACAGCAGAAGCCCAGGGAGAAGACATACTGACTCCAACAGAGAGTGAGAGACTCTCTGTCTTATCTATGTTTATATCCTTGTTTTTTATACATCTCAGCAAGCCTATGAGTGAAGTAGACATCACCATTGTTTGCTTTTCACAGCCTATAACCTATTTTTTCTCATTAAAATATACCAATTACCTCAAACCAGCACACCTACATATTTAGTTATGTGACTGAAAAATTATCCTTAACATATTTTTGTACTAGCAAGGGAGCCAGACACTCTGGTAGTTCACTGATGCAGAGTATCTTTATGCTGGATCAAAGTATTTCCCTCTGGGCTTTCACCAGTTTCCCCTGTACTGACAAAGCAATATTTGATCACTTGTACCTCCATGGGGACGTAAGGGCAAGTAGCAGCAAGGGAAGATTTTAATTATAAGTTTAGTACAGAAGATATAATCCTATGGGCCAGTTAAGGTCATCTGTATTGGGGTTTTGTCTTGTGAGTTAGATATTAATTTTTGCTTTTTTAGGTCTGTGGCATAGGAACATATCACTTATGACACACTCTTTCAGCCTTCAGTAGATATGAGTATGGAGTGTAAACGTGGTAAATAAAGGGTTCTTTCAGCTGAGGAAGTATTTGTTTCAAAGTTAACCCTTATATGAAATATATTATTATCATTCTTATGAAGATCTGAACTCTTATTTCCTATGACACGGGACTCGCACAAGCATACATGAAATCTTATTATATGGCATCTCTGTACACACATAAAATTAGTTATGTATAACTGTCTGAAAGAGAGAGATTTCCATTTTCATTGCAAACGTTAAGCTGGGAAAAACTGATGTTTTCCCTCTTTTTGCCAATAGATGGCAATATGTTATAGATGTGGAATTACATCACCCAACTTTAGAAGTGCTGTTTTTCCAAGAGGCTTTTTGAAACATCAATCGACCTGCTTAGGTACTAAATTCAGGATAACTAAGTCAAAAGTTATTTAAAATAACTTTTTTTTCCTCTTTCTTTCTT
>WBNM01013990.1:8946-113612 GCA_013399055.1 Ramphastos sulfuratus
GCACAGATTGACCAGGGAGGTTGTGGCTGCTCCCTCCCTGGACGTGTTCAAGGCCAGGTTGGATAAGGCCTTGAGTGACTTATACTAGTGGGAGGTGTCCCTGCCTATGGCAGGGGGTTGGAACTAAATGATCCTTGAGGTCCCTTCCAACCTTACCATTCTATGATTCTATGATAACAGATTTCTGCGCCTCATCCCCCAGCTTGACACCACTAGGGTTCTGCCTCAATGTTCACTAATCTGGGATGTGCTTTTGTCTTACTATGATATTTTTTATCAATCACCTAGGATATTCATACTCTACTAACAGTCCCTTGTCAGAGTCATAAACCCCCAAGAATCATAGAATTGTTAGGGTTGGAAGGGATGTCAAGGATCATCTAGTTCCAACCGCCCCGCCATGGGCAGAGACACCTCACACTAGATCAGGTTGCTCAAAGCCCCATCCAGCCTGGCCTTAAAGACACCCAGAAATGAGGCTTCCACCACCATTATAATATGATTCAGTTTCTTGTAGTCATCTCAGCCAGGATACGTGAATTCTATCCTTTCCACACAGTTTTACTTCATCTAAACATTTAGGACCGCAAAGATGCATGGGTTGATAAAGCTTGCAGAACTTTACTTCTTTTAAAACATAGGCAACAAATAGTATGTAAATGGCATTTGCCAAACCATACCCATGTTTACCCTCAATACTAATTTTTCTGAATATAAGCAATACGCATATAATACATGAAAGCTAAATACTTACATAAAAAATATGGCGGGCAATTTATTCATCTCATGTAATTTATCAACAAAGCGTACAAAATGATTCCACTTCTCCCCTTCTGAGCAATCCACAGGTTTTGGTTTAAGGTGCTCCAGTAGCTCATTCACCTGATCAAATTAGTATTATTGTCAAGATTTTAAAGGTAGAAAGTTCAGTATTCATGGTTACCATCACTGTGCAGATAAAGTATTACTAATATACTAGTTATATTTTCACATTTAAGTGTCATATTTCAAGAAATATGGGGTTTTCCTCCCACATATTCCTTATTTTTAACTTGTTGTCCATTCACCGCCACCTCGTATTCCTTTTTATGATATAGGAATAGGTAGCTTTCCCATAAAGACTTGATTTTCTTCTCATTGCTTTAATTTCTGTCTATACCAATGAGAAGCAAAAGAGACTTAGACTAAAATATCAGAGCAGTGGTACAATATTCTCATTAATTGTGGGAGGCATTTAAAAGAATCGGGAATTAAAATGTCACAGCAGTATCAGAAGTATGATTCCCAGAGAAGTTTGTGAAAACACCACCTTGAAAATGCTTATGGAAATGTCCCAAATCATGCATTGTTTTCAAGTACAGCACCAGGTAAAACTAATACATAACTATGGGAGAAGCAACTTCCATAATATATATTTACATATCATTATTATATAGCTTGAATATATAATTATTATGCATTAAAACTGCATACAGTCTTTAAAAAGTGTCCTGTGACAATTATTACCTTCTGCCTTTGGCCAAGCACAATCCATTTGCGTAGTTCCTCCTTCAGTTCTTGTTCATATTTCCTCACATCTGACTTTTTTATTACTACTTTATTCTTGAAAAAGACAAATTCTTCAGGATCTAGTTCCTGGATAACAACATTAATATAAAGCATTGCAGTACTTTGTTTTCTGTTTATTTTGATATCTTTCACCCACAGTTGTGTATACACACCTGTGCCCTTGGCCACTCTTGCCAGACTTTTACCATTATGTCATAAAGCTGGATGCTCTCTCTTGGAGACAGGGAAAGATCTGAAGGAATACCATAATTCTCAATCTGCAAGGCATTTCAACAAAAGAAAAATAATCATTTTGATGGAATCCATGTTGCTTAAATGTAACAGTTGGTAAGCAATGGGACACCAGTATTATGCTTACATGATTGACTGTTAATACAGCACACGGATGACAATGTTCAATGACAAAATCACTGCCCTTCAGAGAACACACATACTTTTCCAAATCATTGTATCTTTCTCCATACAAAACTGTGAAGAGACAAAAATGCTGTCATGATACACTTGGTTCTTTCAAAAAGCAAGTACTTAACCCTACAAGATTTGTTTTTATTTAAAAGAAAAACTAAACCAAAATACACTTCCACTCACACACAATGACTAAAACCTGCAGAAATAATATTAAAACCCATTTCTTCAACATAAAATACTCTGATACATACCTAGCCTAACACGATAGGATTTCTTTTGTTCTCGTACTTTATGTTTCACTTTATACTTTCTTGTGAAGTTCATTTCAGAGTCCATTGTACTCTCAGCACGTTGCCAATACCTTTTCACAGACTGTAACCAACTGCAGTACAAGAATAAAATAAAAATAAGTTATGAAAGTGTTTTAAGAAAATTGCTACAGCTATTATAGATTAATAACCACAATTTGCTCAACTTATCTTACAGAATTTCCAGTCTCTTTCTCACTATCTTCAGGGCAATTTTCTCCAGATTTTGCCAGGGTCCAAATAAAAAAGTGAAACAGCACCATTATACATACAAGCAGTGCAAGTGTGTACTCTGATTAATGATGGGTAAGTGTGCTTACTAGGCTTTGTCAAGTCATACATACATGTAAAATCCTGCTAAATTCCTCTGCACAGCTCAATCATAGAGTCTGAAGAAATAGTACTGCTTGTTCTCAATACAGAGTTAAGAGCTACAATATTGTTTTCTCTCAGTTGGGGGAATTATATTAGCACAATAGATGTAATAGTGTAACTCCAAATCAGTTGTCTCCTAATAGCAATTGACCTCTTTATGCAAAACAACTCACATTTAATTTAAATATGTCCTTGTAGGCAAGAAAATTCCATACATACTCTGTTAGGTGTTCTGGGTTACTGACAGTAGCCGAGAGTGCCAAAAACGGACATCGAATTGTTACCAAAAGATGTTCCCAAACCTCTGCTCCTATTTCACCACCAAGACAGTGAACCTATGTTTTGGGGACAAATTATTAAAATAAAAGAAATGTCCTTTATCAAAGTACACCTGTAACAGGAGTTGGTTTGTGCTTTGCAAGAATCAAAAGATTGTCAAAATCAGTACTGAATAAATCTTATGTTGGAGCAAATGACCATGAGATACAAATTAAATGTCCAGTAAACCTCTCTCCAAACTACACTGAACAGTAAATTAGTGTAACTTTCAATACTAGATTCACCGATTGTACCCTAGATACAAACTAAAATCATTAACAATAAATTATGTATGCAAGAAAGAATACAGTAGAAATTTTAAATTTAGCGAGATCAGTAATTTACTTTTTCCCTGGAAAGACTGACAAATATTGTATGATGTGAAATGTCTATCATTCAAGTGTGGAATACTCTGTGCCACTCTTAAGAGTACAGTGGTAGATTTTAGTTTTTCAGTTGACTTGCTTGAGAGAAATAAAGTTAGTTCCTGGTATTTTTGACTGACCTGTATGTCCTCTTAAGAACTGACAGAGTTTTAAGTTCCTTTATTTAAGCAGATAAACGCTATCAGTGAACAGGAAAAACCATGTAAAACTGAAATAATATTTCTGAAAGTTGAGGGTTTTTTATTAGCAATAATGTATGTACTGAAAAATCAAATCACTGACATTTTTCCAGAGGTTTGGGGGTGGTTTTATATATATATTTGTTAAATTTGTTACTATTAAAAGATGCTTACCTCATCAAATATAACATATTGTATCCGTTTGGTCCATTCCTGGCAACGAGGAGACAGCATCAAAATTTCTAAACATTGAGGCACAGTCACTAGTATCTAAGAAAGATTTGTAAAGCATTATTTTTAAGTAAACTAACTAATCAACTGTAAATAGATTCAGCATTTAAAAAAAATTAATATACATGCATTTAAAAAATGAATGAATCATTTGTCACTGCTATCTTCAAGAAGGGCAAGAAAGAGGCCCCAGGAAACTGCAGGGAATATGATGGGGCAACTAATACTGGAACTCATTTCCAAGCACATACAGAATAAGAAGGAGTATTCAGCATGAATTCACTGAGGGGAACTCTCAACTTCTATAATGAAATTACTAGCTTGGTAGATTAGGGGAGAGCAAAGGATGTTGTTGTCAAAAGACATTTGAAAGCATCTCCAGCAAGATCCTCACAGAGAAACTATTAAGCACAGGCCAGATGGGCAGACAGCAAGGTGGATCAAAACTAGCTGGAAATCTGGGCCCAGAGACTGGTGATTGGTGGTACAAAGCCTAGCTGGAGACCAGTAACTAGCAGTGTACACCCAGTTGTCAATGGTGGGTCCGATTCTGTTTAATATCTTCATTAATGATCTGGATTATAAGAAAGCATATACTCTCAGCAGTTTAGCTGATAATACCAAACTGGGAGGAGTGGCTAATTACACCAGCAAATCATGGTGCCATCCAGAGGGATCTAGACAGACTGGAGAACTCCACGAATGTGGATGTGCAGAGAACCCTACACACCAGTGTATACTCAGGGCCATCCAGATGGGAAGCAGCTCTGCAAAAAAAGACCTGAACATACCATGGCCACCAAGTTGAACATTAGGAAAAGAAGGCTAAATGATATCCTACACTAGAAGGAATGTGCCAAGAAAATCAAGACATGAGATCCTTCCTTTCTTCTTAGCACTGATGAGACCACACTTGAGGTCCTGTGTCCCGTTCTGGGATCACCACTACAAGGAACAAAAACCTAGTTGACCTTTATGATTAAGTGACTGTATTAGTGGTCAAAGGAAGAGCTACTGATGTATTCTATCGGACTTCAGTAAGGCATCTGCTGTGTGCTGGCAACCAAAGGATTTTAATATTTTTTATTTTAATCAGAGCAAGTAATCAACCGCACACCCCATAAGGATGAGTAGGTAACATTTTATGCCATAGACTAAAAGGTTCTGGTGAACAATTCAGGTAGGCTTAGATTTCTTTTTAGTAATGATACAATTGTTACATTAGAATTCACATTTTCAGAAGCCAAATGGAATGCAGAAGTCACTATTATTATACATTAAAACATCCACTAAAATATACCTGAGAATTCATTACGTCACTCCGGTAATCTCTCGTGAAGACACCACACACTACCAATCCATCTGGAAGTTTCTTGGTGAATAGACTGTATATAGTTCCCACCACTTGGTTTACAAGGGCCTTAAATAAAGCAGGTCATTAACAAAACTAGACAGCATATATTTGAAGCTGTACGATATTCCAAGACATATAAAAGTATTCAGTTTTGTCACTGATATTAATGCAGTAGACTATAAGTTACTGTGCAATGTGCTTTATATCTAGATGTGCTGGTTTAAGGCTAANTATCAACAATGATCACTTTAAAAATATATGGTACTTGAGTTTCAGTTATACTCAAATACTTTCAAATAAATACAGTGTTGTGCAAATTCAGTTTTACTTTTTTTCAAAACAAATAAAAAATAGATCACATTCTACTGCATCTATGAGCACTTTAATGATTCCAAATTTTTGTGGCTGCAGGCATTAAAAACATTTCTGCACCCAGACTGATATTCAAATAAGATTATTTTGAAGCGCAACCTGAGTATAACCACATAAAAAATTGGTTTACATACAGAAAACAGTCCATAACAATTGCTATGAAATAATAGCACATATAATTTACTATTTTAATAAATCATATATTTGAACATTAAAATAACTTTTAAAAGACATCAAAACATTGTGCCTCAGCACTTAAGTCAGTTTTTAACTATTAGGATAAATGTCTTATTAAAAAATACTCCATTGTGTAGATTTTTATCTGTTTTCTTTTGAAACATGTAATGATGAACTTGATGAGGAAAAGACAACTTAAGATGACTTGCATGGTCATTGCTCTGTTCCAATATTACTTTCAGTATGTTGGTAGAATTTGGTACTTTCACCATTTTCCTAACATGCTACTTACAGCACTTTCTGTACCTTAGTGTTTCTGACCTTAAATTAACTGTACAGGTATCGATAGAGAGGAACTCTATATTACATTAAATATTTTGAAGACTTTTTGCTGAACAAGCCATTTCTACTAAGTATAAGTGTAAAACAGAATGTAAAGATTCCATTTCTAATTAAAAAACCCAAATGTGTATAAAATAAATTTGTGTAACAAGTTACCCAAAAGGTTTCAGAATCATACTGAGACATATCATAGTCATACATACTGAATATATTGTACAATTCAGCCATACCTTTGTAGGAGCAACATACACAACTACTCCTTCATTGCTCGTTTTCAGAACTTTTTCCATGCAGTAGTATGATGCATATGTCTTTCCTGATGAAGTGGGAGCAACAATCACTGCAGACTCATTATTGTCTACAGTATCAAGAAGTTCTCTCTAAGAGAAAAACAGTTAATTATATCAAAATGTGTCATGAAGTTCTTGGTGAGTAAACCAGGTCTTCCAATGAAAAAATCTGCATTCTTTTCTCTTTTCTAATGGAAAAATTTGGAACTACAAATTATAACTTATCTATTTCAATTATTTGATCAGAGATACTGCTATCATAACATTCTAAGTCCAAAACTGGTCATTTTCAAATTAAAAAATAAAATCAGTTAGCAGTGTATAATTTAGTTCCCAAAACTTCATTATTTTATACAATGCAACATGTTTTTCTTACACTATAATAATTACATCAATACCAAATAAATCTCTCTTCTGCTTCTCGGATATAGGGTTCATTAATCCATTCTCTTCATTATTATTGTCATTCTCCATGTGCTCTCCTGCCCTACATATGGCTATGAAAGAAAAGGGAGAGAGGTACAGAAGAGGAAACACTAGCACTGTCTTTCTCAATCAGCACATACACCAAGTTCCAAGTTGCTTTTCAAGCAAGTGGCTCTTTCGCAGATAGGGACATGCAAAGCAGCAAATTCAGTTGGTCTCCCCAGTCCAGTAATAGAAAAATTCGAGTTAAATTTCATTTGATTTAGATAGAAAAGTTATTTTTCAATTCATAACATGGGTAATTCTTTAGGGACAAATGAGCATAAGATGAAGATTCTCAGATTATCCAAATGGCATGTTATCACCATCAAATGTCATAACAAGCAGTGAAATTTCATGGACTAAGAATTTCTTATGTGAAGTTCCTTGGGCCAAGCAATTTGTTGCAAAGCTCTCAGTGCAGAAAGAACATGAAATACAGTCCAAAGCAATCTATTGAATGTGTTAAACTTATTACAAAATTAGACTTGTTAAACAACATTATTCTTGACAAGTACTATTTTTTTAATGGAAAATGCAATTTTTTTTTTTAAATCAAAGATAATTTCTATTTACTTTATGTGAAAAGTTTGTCTCATTACCTGCCACGTGTCTGGTATGAAATGTTGCACTCGAGGATCTGGATCATTTCTCTCTTCTCTGAGCAAGTAATAATCCATGTATTGTAGCTGAAAGCGAGCTGGACCCACTTCGATAACATATTTGCTTATATTCTGATCATTATTTTCTTCTATCTGTAAGGTCAAATGAAAACTCAAGTTTGTTTGAAAGCTAGCAAGAGATTAAGAAGATGGCACATGCTTTTCTCTGTGGAACTCAGCAAACTTTAAAAAATATATGAAAGTGCAGGTGATTTTAAAATATTTTCTTGCAGAAATTGACACCACCTAGCATAATGCTATGATTGTATGTCTTCAAATGAGGCTATGTTCTAAAAATAATACATAGCCAGTGCTTGTGTATTTTTGTTGTCAGAAGAGCTAACAAAACTGGCTAGTAAGCAAAGCTTAGCTTCTTCAAGCTGTTGCCTGCAAACATTTTGTCTTTTCTCCTCAACCGGCCCAGACTGTTTGTGCAATAAATTACAGCTATAAAAGGAAATTCAGTATAAAGACTGAGTGCAATAATAAATTTTGTAAAGCACTGTGGTTTTAAACAGTGCCTTAGGGTACTAAGACTAAGATCAAATTTAATGTTTTTGGACACATTTGTTTACAAGGTGGTCCTGAAAGTTGCAGAGAAAAGCATCCCGTGATACAACATGCAGTAGATGACAAAAAAAAAAATCACATAATAATTCAGGTTGTCTGGGATGTCTGGATGTCAATTAATCCAACTCAGTGCCAGAACCAGGTGCAATTACATCAGGTCACCTAGGGCTGAGCTCAGCTGAGGAAAGAGATTGCACAACTTACTCAATTTCTTGAAAGTAATAGTTCCAGTTATCCCTGAAAAATTCAGTAATTTTAAAAATTCTGCCCACTTTTCAAAGTTAATAATTAGAAACAAGCAAGAAAGGAAAAAAGAAAAAGTAGGCCCAAAATGCACTGATTGATTTAAAGGCTTTCTGAGCAAGACATTAAACTTGCCAACATACCCCTTCTATCATCGCAAGCCTTCACAACAGACCTTTTGAGAACCTTGGATCCTACAATTCTACTTCCTGATATGTAATGCACCAAACACCCCTACCAATGACTACAAACCAATGATCATCATATGCTAGCTGAATTTAGGTAGAAAAAGAGACAAATTCCACTCTTCAAGAAAAAAAAGTTTCATGCAAAGCAATCATTTCCTCCCTCACATTAGTCCTGATTCTCAAGGAAGGATAATAAACTCTTGCCATAAGTAAGCTTCTAAAAATTTCTTGTCTGAAAAATGAGACATTGAAGTGACTGGTACTGGTTTTACAGTTCACTGTAACATTCTTTCCTTTTGCTATTGACTATATTCTTGCAGGCTGTGAGCTGTCTCTTCCTCTTTGTGCCTGACAGCGACTTAGGTATCCCTTCCGGTTAATGACACCCCATCTACACACAAAGGTATCAAACTACTCTTAACATTACATCACCTAGTAGGCAGGTCGCTAACATGCAGAAAAGCATAAGGTCACTCCATAGAGGAAATACTTCAGGGCTAAACTCACTATAGCTACTAGTAGTCTCATCTGTGCTAGGAAGGATAAGCAATTAAGTATCTGAAACTGTTTCCTTCAGAGGTGATAAGTAAGGCCATAACAACAGAGGTGGTTTTCCTTTACCTTTGCAGTCTCAAAGATTTCCCTTTCTAAAGTAGTATATTTGGGCCTGCTAGAAAGCAGCTGTTCATCATTTAGCTTTTAACAGTTATTTTTAACATACAGGCTTCAGCTGATGTGATGAACAGCAGGTATCTCTAAATTATGTCTAAGGCCTCAGGATGTTACAAGAGCAAATTAGTCTTGGTACAGCTTTCAAATGGTATCATTCCAGCCACATACATTTCTGTTTACTAAAGAGGAAGCAGTCTGCTGTGCCATCTAGCCCTCATATCAAGCAGTCAAGTGTATCAATGAAACTAAAGAAAATTAGTATCAGAAGCAAGAAACTTTGTTGATATTAGCTACACATCCAGCTACAGCAGATCACTACAGCCTATAAAGTTACCTGGCCAGATAGAGAGCATGCCAAATTCTTAAATCCAAGAAGTCTTAGACATGTGGTCAGCTTTTGTAGATGTGGTTTCTCCAAGAGATCTTGATATTTGTCAAGGAGGATATGAATTCTCCTCATGACCTGAACAGCTTTGCTTAAGTCTTTAGATTTATTACCTTTAAAAAAAATAAGCCTATAGTTATTCATGAGGTGATTGTATCATTTGGAAGAACACCGTTGATGACCAAGCACCCAAGTACTTCTATCTGTTTCTGTACATTCAGATATATAAAGAAGTCATACTGACTTTTGCGCAGTAACTGAGCTCTCTCAATTTACATTTCATAGAATCATAGAATGTCAGGGGCTGCAATGCCCCTGCCAGAGCAGGATCACCTATACCAGATCACACAGGAATGCATCCAAGTGGGTTTTGAATATTTCCAGAGAGGAAGACTCCACAACTCCCCTGGGCAGCCTGTTCCAGTGTTCTGTCACCCTCACAGTGAAAAGATTCCTCCTCATGTTTACATGAAACTTCCTATGCCTCAGCTTCCACCCATTGCCTCTTGTCCTGTCATCAGGCATCACCAAGAAGAGCCTGGTTCCATCCTCCTGGCACTCACCCTTTATAAATATTGATGAGGTCACCTCTTAGTCTCCTCTTCAGCAGGCTAAAGAGCTCCAGCTCCCTCAGTCTCTCATTGTAAGAGAGATGTTCCATTCCCTTAATCATCTTTGTGGCTCTGTGCTGGACTCTCTCAAGCAGTTCTATGCCCCTCTTGAACTGGGGGGCCCAGAACTGAATGCAGTACTCCAGATGTGGCCTCACCAGGGCAGAACAGAGTGGCAGCAGAACCTCTCTCAATCTACTAACCACGCCCCTTCTCGTACACTCCAGAATGGCATTGTCCCTCCTGGCCATTTCTCCAGCCTGTCCAAGTCTCACTGAATGGCAGCACAGCCTTCTATTGTTGCAGCCACTCCACCTAGTTTGGTGTCATCAGCAAACTTGCTGACAGTGCACTCCGTGCCCTCATACAGGTCATTAATGAATATATTGAACAAAACTGGGTCCCAGTACTGACCCCTGTGGGACCCTACTAGTTACAGGCTTCCAACTAGATTCCATCCCATTGACCACAATTCTCTGGCGTCTTTCCTTCAACCAGTTCCTAATTCACCTCACTACCTGATCATCCAGACCACACTTCCTCAGTGTAGCCAGAAGGAGGCTGTGGGAGAGACAGTGTCAAATGCTTTACTGAAATCAAGATAAACCACATCCACTGCTCTACCATCATCAATCCACTTGGTTATGTCCTCAAACACAGTCAACTCATATTCACCACACATTTGTTACTCCACTTATTAGCAATGTACTTCACTCCAGGATTTACAACACTCCTCAACACATTCAGAGCAGTGTGTTTGGACCATCATGGCTGAGGTTATGGACTGAACAAGTTAATTCTGGTGAAATGGTCATCATCCAAACTGTGAGTTAATCACCTTAGCTAATTAAACTATCCTTGACACATAATCATTAAAGGTATATACAGTAAAATAAATAATTTGTATATATGAAATATTTATAAAACAGAACAGGAAAATAGCTATAATGTAATTTCACCGGATATTTTATGGTTGACTCAAAGGATCTTGGAACTGCAAAATGGGACCAGAGCCTGTTAATTCCTAAAAACACCTTTCATGCTCCTGAAACGGGGCTGTATCTATATGTCTTTATTCCACCTCAGAATGTCCAAGTCATTCACTCTGCTGGTTAAAGGGAGTTAAAGCTGAATTTCAAATGTGAACGTGGTTACAATACCTTCCTTTCTGCAGTGTTCCTTCCACACTGCTAAACAGGCAGACAATCCTGTCATTTCTGCGCTGAGCTTCACAGATTTACTTTTAAGGGTTTTAAGAAACTTCTCCAACTTATTTATTCCAACAGTCAGATTTGCTTTTATTTCCCTTTCAGTTGGTATACTCAAGGCTTTCCATTGCTCCTCCTCTTTCTTTTCTTCTTTAGCTTGTAGTCGTCTGTTGTTTTCCTCTACAATTGTTTCTGCTTTAGTTTTCTACTCAATAAAATGAAGATATTTAAAACTATCACTGTGTGCAAGCATCATCTGAAAAAAGCTTATCCATAAACTCAATCACCGCAGCTGCATTACAATTTTTAATTTGCGTTATGTACTGTGTTTTCCAAATTGTTTTAACTAGTACTTAATTTTGAAGGAGATACAATTTCTGTTTTCTACAACATATGCTGTTGGAAAGAGCTTCCACAGGCTTCATTTTAAGTCAGCACAAAGCTTCTCAAGGAGTATAAAGAGATGTGGAAAGAAAAAAGAGCTGATGTCTGAAAGTTAAACTTCATGCCTTTCTTTTTATACGTGGATAATAGTAATTCTGATCATACTGAGATGCCTTTCATCAAGTTAAACAAAATTAAGAGTTCAATCTTACTTGAATTCAAGCAAGTTATTTTACATACATACTTCTACAGATAATTCAGAAGACCCTGATCAGTAATCCACAGAACAGTCTATTATGAAATACTGCTCAAATTGCTATTGCTCAGTATTGTTCACGACCACGCTAGCGCATGCTACCTAACCTGCGATGTCTGGCAATGCTTACACAGCTCGGATTAATTGCAGTATCCACCAAATTTTTCACAGAGAATGTTTCAAAACAGTGCAAGGAAATAAGTAAATATGGGGTTTTTTCCATTTTTTCTCAATACTTTCTTAAAGTAAAATTAAATTAATGAACTCCAGTTTCCTTCACTCCACATCTAAAATACTGGCCATGATCCTTCACAGAATTCATATTTATTACCTTTATTTACTTGTGCCTATTAATACTCAACAGTATTCCTAACTAGGAACAAAAACACTTTTGACAGCTAGCTGAGTAGCTAATTAAATTTGAAGTATAAAGGCAATTTACATTTTTACATTTCTTCAACTGAGAATTACTGGCACAGTCAGAATATAAAACTGTCTGTGAGACTCATAGTAGAAATTCTATCCTGGAAAATCGAAAAAAAAGTTTGAAAAGAGCAACTTGAATATACTCACATGCTTATTTTGTGGTTTTTTGACAGCAGCATTAGCATTCCCTGACACATCCTCCTGAAGTACAATAACTTTTGAAGTGGTGTCTCCCAAAGTACTTCCATAAAAACGATAAAAAGTCTGTAACTTTTGTATTTCTTTTCTTTCTCTTGCATCTTTGGATTTTGCTAAAAACAGACATAATTGGTTAAAAAACACTGTGAAAGAATTACAAAATAATCTATATCCAAGAAAAAATACCTGGGTAACAGATAAAGTTCCTAAAAATTCTTCATTGACCTACAGGGCAAAATCATATTTTGAAAGAGGCTGGTGACTAAGACTCAATAAAAGAACAATAATACTTGGAATTACCTGAGAGACAGGATCAAATTTAAACTACATTAGGCACACATAAAAAACATTGGAAAATTTAACAAGCACGAAGCCTGGAAAGAAATTCTAACTGTTTGAGCAAAGTGCCTAGGCTTCTTACACAGCCAAAGAAAATTTGAAGGTATCTTCCAAACGAAATTCAGATGATCAGAAAAAGACTTCTTCCCCAT
Source organism: Ramphastos sulfuratus (assembly GCA_013399055.1). Lineage (NCBI taxonomy): Eukaryota > Metazoa > Chordata > Aves > Piciformes > Ramphastidae > Ramphastos > Ramphastos sulfuratus. The sequence continues at coordinate 22,015 of WBNM01013990.1, forward strand.
GAATATAAGGATCTGGCATCAGAACATGAATAAATGAGGTTGCTGGAAGAAGGAAGGAGCTAATGGAAGATACTAAACTGAGCATATGGATACTTCCATACTCAAGCCTAGGTATTTCTGCTGCCCTAAAATCAAAACAATGAGTCAGTGTCTGAGTGCAAAGACCCATTTCAGAAGTTCTTTCTGGTTTTCACAAGAAAAACTGATATGACAGATGCCAGCACTGAGCATATTCATGCAAGCCAGGAAAAGAGAGGGCCCACTCTTCAACTGGAGTGGACATTAACCTTCAACTCCAATGGATGGTTTTATAGCTACTATTCCACAGGTTATGGTCTCCAAAATTCCCACTGAAATCACAGTGCATGGAATAATAGAAAAAATCATCCAATCAGAAAGATAAGCAGAAAGAACCACAGTTTCATAGATCAAGTGGTGCAAAAAACACATTTTGAAGTCACCAAATGAAAAACACAATCAACAATGGATGAACTAATAATAATCCACGACCTCTCTACTCACAGTAGGTTTTCACAGTTTAATTATCTGTGATGCAACAGATGATGGGAACATAGAATCATAGAATCATAGAATGGTAAGGTTGGAAGGGACCTCAAGGATCATCTAGTTCCAACCCCCTGCCATCATGGGCATTTGTTCTGAAAACTGTTGATAACACAAAGGTGTTTAGTTATGGATGAGCAGTGCTTACAAAGAGCCAAAGCCTTTTCTGCTTCTCACACCACCCTGCCAGCAAGCAGGCTGGGTATACACAGGACACAGTTGGGACAACTGAATGCAACTGACCAAAGGGAGGTTCCATACCATATGATGTCATACTCCACAATAAAAGCTAGGGAAGAAGAAGGAAGTGAGGGTATGTGCAAAGTGATGGCATCTTCCCAAGGAACTGTTACACATGGTGGACCTCTCCTTACCTAGATATGGCTCTAGAAGCCTGCCTGCCAATGGGAAGTTGTGAATGAGTCCTCCATTTTACTTTGTGCGCGCAGAATTTTCTTTACTTATTAAACTATCTTTATCTCAATTTAAAAGTTTCCTTGTTTTCACCCTTTTGATTCCCTAATGCTTTCTGCTGCAGTTGAGGGGTAGTGAGCAAGTGACTGTGCGGTGCTTAGTTGCCAGCTGGGGTTTAATCACAATTTCTTCTTTTATTTCTTATTTTAATTCTGTTCTCAAAAGATAACATTGGCTATGCATGCACTGTCAAACATCTGTGCAGATTTTGCACATGTATGGATATTCTTACTAAGAATTATCCAAACTATATATTTAAACATTAAACTGTACATTTACATACAGTTTGCTTATACAAATCTGTTCAAGGCTTTACAAGCAAAAGAAAATGTATCATGAACATCTAACCACAAACACTCATTCTGTTACACTCATTAGATCTATTTAAGACAATATAAAATGCATACACATAATGCACAGGCACATCAGTTTACATATAATTAAGCTATTGCAGTAACTCTAGTTCGACAAGTATTTATACAGCTGCCAGCATTTTTTTTTTAAATAAGAAGTCCTTTCCCAAAACCATAATAACCTTTTCCGTACTGTTCTAGTCAACACAGACACACAGATTTTGTGTTAGTTTTTCATACCATCGGCATTGCACCGTACTCGCTCATATTCCTCAGTCAAAGGTCTGCCAGAATGCCAGTGACGAAGTTCATCAAATTGCTTGTCTTTAACAGGTGAAGTAACTGCGGGATCATTGCTGAAATATAGCAACATTAAAGCAGAAATTAAAAGTGTTTTCTGGAATGTCCAGCAAAAGGTTCAAAAACCTGAGTATTTACAAAATGCAATTTTACTGTGGCAGAAAAACAACACAGGGTTTAATTTTACTCTAAATATAGTATGTCAAGATAGACTCCAGTTTTTTTTCAGAAAGCATTACTAATAGACAAAGCAAAATCTCATTTTTTCACTTACTTTCATACAGATTAACCACAGAATGCAGTGTACTACTGTGATGGTTTGGAAGTTACCCACCCTCCCACACACACTATGAAAAAGCACTCAGACTAGACTCAGCCAGGTGGAAGTTAAGGAATGAAGCTATATTTACAGCTTAGCACAATATACAAGCAGACATCCACACAATATACATGAATATTTACAGAAATATACAAGTTAAAGGTAATACAGAAACACAATACTCCTCCCAGAAACCAGTCCCCTAGGAGGGGCTCCCAACCACCTTTCCACCTTCTTTCCACCTCTCTACCTTAACCCAGGGTTTGCCTTACGCGCAAGGTGAGTTTGGAGGATCGGCCAGAGGGAATAGAAGCAGAGTGGTTAGTTAGGTTACTCAGCAGAAAGGAGAAGACACACCAGCAGCCACAGAGATAGCGAGACTCTCTCTTATCTATGTTTGTGTCCTTGTTTTTATACATCTTAGCAAGCCTATGAGCAAAGTAGACATCACCATTGTTTTCTTTTCACTTTTTTCATTAAAATATTCCAATTAGCCTCAAACCAGCACAACTACGTAACTCACACACTGGCTAAAAAATACTCACTGCATAGCACAGAACCCACTACCAAAAGCAGCAAAGCAAATGCAAAAGATAGTATCTTGTTACTTTTTTTTCTCCAATATTTACTGGTTTTCTTTTTCTGAAACCAACTTGAGCTTTGCAATTTAGGACAGGTCTTTCGAATATAAATTATACACTGAGAAAAATAGTTCCATAATGTAGAATAAGAACCAAAGACTATAATATCAACAGAAAATATTATGAGAAAATATGGATATATTGACCTTTTCCCGTTCTTGTTCTGAACTTCCTGTTAATATTTACACCAGTATATGGAAATGTGAAGTTTTCCCATGTCAGCAAAAGTACTTCTACATTTTTACAACTTGAACATAATACAGAAGTAAAGTGCAGGGAAGTAGATTAATAAGCCCATATAAATTTATGGGCTTATAAAGGTTTTAGTCAGAATAAAACACACAAATATACCTTTCTAAAACAGGTAGGTCTTTCAAAACATCTCCAGCATAATCTTCAACCAGGTCAGATTTCACTGAGATTAGTCCAATGGCAGGAATTTCTTCTTCATGATCTTCACAGAGTAAAAAAGAATTGTTTAATTAAGAGTATATATAATAATATATTATACTTTAAAATTCTATCAAGTCACATCATAAATTAAATTCTATGAAGTAACATTTGGCAAAAATAAGCAGCAGTTCACTGGTTCCTTTTTCTGTTGCTTCTCAAACATGGGAAGAAGAAAGAAGCAGACATTATTGCTGCTTCCAAGTAGACATTCTCATAACCCATTTTAGACACTTAACACTAACTTTTTGAATGCTACAACTTATCCCATCTCACAAGCATCTGTTTTGCTGCACCAATTCCATGAAGACCACAGACTCCTAAATCTGCACTTTCAACTGCATTTACATTCCATTGCCAAAGGTGCCACATAACATAACATACCCTTCCCACATCCGAAATCTAGTCATACCTGTGGTCTTTGAGGTGTCCAAAGGAGTCAACAAATGCTGTGTTAGAAGATGTCTTAAGATCCCACAGAAAACAAAGAAACTGTCCTTTTTTTGCCTACTAGAGCCCACTTTGCATCTTTGACAGCAGCTGAAGTATATCCATAAACTTAAGTAGAATTATATTCCAGCCTCTGCAGAATATATCAACTCTCTCATCTAATGATTTATAACATTTGATAGGTTTAAAATAAACATTTGAAGATTATAACAAATCTGGTCCTCAAGAAACATCAGGTATAGGGCAAAATCTTTACCCTACTCCTTTCAGATATTCAAAACAAGTCATGTAAGGGAGGGAAGAAAACAAATAATCCTCAAGAGAACTATGCACATCCCTGATTATGGGCTGCTAAACAAGATGATGGTGTAATTTAAGACACTTACAGATAACTCACATTTCTACAAGCTTCAAGGATCTCAATGTGAGCTACAGTGACAGTTATCTATCACTAAGGCACTAGTTCTGTATTTTAGTTAATTTGCTGCTCCCATGTTCAATGACTGCATAACCCTATATAAACATGTACAAAGATGTTCTTCAGATAGTGTTTTTGCAGTGTAATCATTACTTATAATCAATTATTACTGTTATTATTATTATTTGTATTACACTAATTATACTGTTTTTTAAAATACATAAAATAGATTTGGGCTAGCAATCATGGATCTAAACCCAACACCTACTGAAGTGAGTAACAATACTTCTGCTGCCTGCAGTGGAGTGAGAATGTCCCCCCACAAGGCCAGACTTAGTTAGGCATCATCCGCGAGTTTTGCTAGTGGATTGGAAAGGAGTATAGGATTCAAAAAGCATAGATTAGGTTTGTGATCATGGTAAAATCAAAACACTCTTCTTAGAACTTAATTAAGATCATGCTTCTAACTGACTTGTGGACTTCTCAGTACCTCTAAATAATGTCTGTTCCCATTCAAGAAATAGTTGGGAAGTCTTTCGTATTGGGAAAGCATCTCCAAAACTGTATTTCACAGACAATTTTGTTACTGTGTCCCATAAACACTGGTATTCATTCTCCATTTCTTTTCCCAACTCCTTGTTTAGCTCAGATCCTGCACAGGGAAGAAAGCAAACATTCAAGCAAACAAGAGACTCAAGCAAACAAGTTCACTCAAATCAGACCCTATATATTCATATACTACATCAGAGACAAAAACTTCAGTGCTGTCTGAGGTCTTTGATCATTAGAATAAATCAAAACAGAATGATCATTAGAATAAATTAAAACAGAATATTGTACATTCACAGTATTTATTAGCTTAGGGCATAAGTAACTAAATGGACTGAGATCTTTTTTTTCCAAAATAGCCAGATTTGACTGTCTGTGGATGTCTGCAAGCTCCACAGCTGAAGAAGATTTTATATCATCTTTGCCTCCTGCAGGACAGGATCTTTAAATGATAATCAATAATAAATATAATAATAAAAAACAATATTTCATATTTCTAATTTCTATTTCCTTTCAAAATTCCTTTACACTTGCTTTACTGGCATACATACAGGACACTTTGTAGCTAGACTGATAAAGAAAATGTTATGGTTTATATATACTGTATATACATTCTGGTTTATTATATCCATTAGTATACGGATATTTAGAAAATTGTGCTCATTTCTGCTTGCACAAGCACTTTATTTTCATTTTGCAGCTTAATAAATTTCAAAATCTAAGAAAGAAAACTCGTTGATGACAAATACCTTCAGTATACTCATGCTCGTAGTAATGTGCAAGATTCATGAGAAGTGAATCATCATTTAAGTCAGGCAGGTAAGTTACATCTAATTTCCAATCATTTGTATCCCTTAGCTGTGTCAGAGCAAAATGCATACACAACTGTTGCTGTTAAAATAAAGCAAACAATTCTTATGGGGCATCTTTTCGTGTGGAACAATCAAAGCATCTCCAAAGCAAGGTAAATTACCACAGATATAGAAATGTGAAAACACACTATTACTTAACTTCTGGGTGAACAGTGGCTTCACTGTTCTCCTTCACTATAATTTCTCCTTCACTATAATAACCAACTTTGCTTTCCATCAAATTTCCCATACTAGAGGAGACTAAAAGTTCCATCTAGTTCAGTATCCTAACACTACTGCTGGCTAACTGGAAATGTCTAAGAAACGATCAGTTATAGAAATATTGCCACAAATATTCTGCTAGCCCCACTGATTTGTGGCGCAGAAGATAAGGTTTGTTTCCAGCACATACATTACATTCTTTCATCTCATCGGGTGACTGAAGTCGCATATAAAGGAAAATGAAAAACTGAAATGACAAATGTACCTGATGACAGGGGAAGTGATACACTGCTACACATACCATTTTTATTAATGGTGAAACTTGCTTAGTCCAGCAGGATTTCATGATCCTAATCTGAGCTCTCTGTGAAAGAGGCATATGAAGAAGAAATGCCACTGTAAGACATTGCATTCTACATAAGTCTGCTGCTTCTTCTGGAGACAGGGGTTTATTACTTCTCTGTTGAGAGATGATAGATAAAAAACTGATCACATCTTCAGTAAAATAATTGTATTCACCTCTATTTAATTCAGTGGTTTGCACTCTGTAAAGCAGATAATAATTTTGATCTATTTAAATATTTTTTACATTTTAATGAGTTGCAGATATACTTGTTTCAAAATTAACATTACTGCAGTGCTGGTAGATGCAGATCAGTTGAAATGTGAAAAAAACTCTTTTCTAGAAGGGAGTATGACTACGAAAGTCAAGACAAAATGTAAAAACAATTGCCAGTGTGTCTGGCTAGAAATGTTATTCTTCTAAGAGAAAAAGATAGTATCACAACATAGACCTATGCTCTTTTGTCAACTGCACAGCAAAAACTCTGTACAGAAATCCAGCTGTGCTAACCAATTTTATCTGCCTTGTAGTCCACTGAAGACATGTATCACAAAATATTACAGATATACTGCAGCTCTGTTAACTTCATGAAAATATAAGGCTTGTAGTATGATCACAAAAATGGTGTCATGACTGCAACCAGACAGAAACCTTTTATTATGAAATGTTGTGGTGGTTTTGGGGCCCAGATACCCTTAAGAAGACCATGGAGACAAAGTCCTCCAGAAAGAGATAGAGAGTCCCAGGGGATGGACCTGGTCACCCCAGGACATTTTAACATTGTTATTCTATTCCACTTTCCAATACCATAGTTCATAAAGCAGTGCCTAGCTGACATTGCTCTCTTGCCTCCCTGCTTCTCGTCCCTTCACTTCTCCCCTCTCAGAGAAGAGCACACATCCCTACTTATCTCATGGTGTGTAGGGCAGACAGCTTCTGGCTGGCAGGGAAGTTTTAGATGCATCATGAGCCCTGCTGAATCCTTGTAGGCCTGAGGTGGAGAAGGGCAGTTTCGGCCTACTCTCAGCCCTGATGAGTTTGGATGAGTGGAGGATTCTAGAAGGTTTTGATCTGGTAACTTGGCCTATTTTGTGAATGTACTCATTCTACCTGCATGCCTTCTGTACATATATACTTGTAAATACAATCTCCCTTTAACCTTCCAATTAGTGTGCAGCATTTTCATTTTCACTCCTCAAAAGGAGTAAATATCATTTCTGTCTTCTGGTGTTGGGTAGCTCATGGCCCTAAACCAGCACAAATGTGTTGCTAATTTAAGAAAAGTAGGTATATACCTAGTAAAGAAAGAAAAACAGTCAGTGCAACTAATTTCTAAGGTAAAAAGTTCTTATGGAAGCAATTGCTCCCAAGGTAGAACTTTCCCCAGGAATAGCAACTGCAGGAGGAAACACAGTGTCACCCACAAGGAAATCTTGCTCATTCAGAAAAGCTCTGGTCACAGTAACAACCTAACAAGACCGTTTACAGGGTGTAGTCACAAACAGCTGGGCCTCTCTTCAGGTAGAAAGACAGATACCTCTCCTGTTAGCAAAATGTTTATGGTCATTGTGCTGAAAAGATACTAAAAAAATTCTTACTCTTGCTGGTTGCTTTGTCTTTGCTCTCATGGAGGCATTTGCATTTTTCAATATTTTGTTGTATATTTTTAATCCCACAGCACAAGCAAGAACACAGATCACACGCCGAATGTCAGATCCTTCAGGCCACAGTTGTTTCAACTGATGGACAGTCTGGTGAACCTGCAGTCATAACATTATGAAGAGAACAAATGACTGCTATCATAAAAATTACCAAATAAAGGACAAGCCCTATCCTTTACAGAGTTCCATCAGAGAAGGGAATAAAAAGGACATAAAAAATGGAATGAAAAATAGGTACAATCATTAGTAACAGTAGCTCCTTTTTGTCATGTCCCTGGGGGCACCAACAGCCCTTACTGTCTCTATCCTCCCACTTGCCCTGGGCCCCTTTTTGGCTCCTCCAACTTTCCACAGCACAGCAAGATGACAACCTGGTCTGGCCGTAGTCCATTTCCAGGTAGGTGCCTGATGCCTGGGATTGCAGCTGTCCCCAAAAGCTGCCCCACTCTTGACTAGGATAGTGGGCCAGGTACTGGCTACAAGGCTCTGCCCTGCCACCCCCAGGGCAGCACCCACAGCCCCAGCCTCAAGGGAGCGGATGTCCACCCTTACTGCACTTAGATGTTTTGCTGATACTGGAGTATGCAATTACTGCATTTGCCTCGAGAAAGGCAATTATAATAAAACAAAACAAAATACTAGCAATAGATAGGCTTTAAAATGCTTTCTATATATATTTTTTCCAGATTGGATAAAAAGAAATCTGCTTTCTGGACCAATATCATTCTCCACTGAAGTCCAAGAAAGCCTTGCTGTTGCTTTCTGCAGAAGCAGAGTCACAACCCTAATGTAACAACACTCAGAAAAATAGCAGGAGTACATTAGGTACTAAAGGTGATTATGACACCATAAAAACACCATTTTTTGAACAGTTAAAATATTGTAAAACCATTGCTTTAATCATGCAAGCATAGACTTTGCAATTGTAATCAGGTTCTTTAAAAAAAATTCCAGACTCTGAATGATTTAATTAACAGCATGTAAATCTCAGCAGCTGCAATGTCCCTACAGATGAGGCTGCTGCTGGATAAGGAACAGAAGTGAGAATTTCAGGTAAAAAAATGCAGGAAGACAGTCAGCCTGAGAATTTAAAAAAAAAAAAAAAATCAAGGAGGTCAAATTACCTCTTTTTGTATGGTCTTCATGTTCAGACTGAGATGTTCGTATAGATGTATGACCGGGTCTCTGTACTCGACTAACTTTTCGGAAGCACATTTCAGATCTTTTCTGTGCTAAGAAGTGCAGAAGTCAAAGTTATATGCAAAAGTCAATAAATAATGCATCAGAAACATCCATGCTAAATATATATATTTTTCTTTTTCTTTTTTTTTTTTTTTAAATCATAGCCCTAGCCTAAATCACAGAATGTTAGGAGCTGAAAGGGACCTCAAAAGATTATCTAGTCCAATCCGCCTGTCAGAGCAGGATCACCTATACCAGATCACACAGGAACACATCCAGGTGGATCTTGAATATCTCCAGAGAGGGAGGCTCCACAGTCCCTCTGGACAGCCTGCTCCAGTGAAAAAACTTTCCTTGTGTTTACATGGAAATTCCAGGTGCTAGTCTTTGTCTGGCATAATAGAAGTCAACTAAGGCACATGACACTAAAGAAATGGGAAAGGATGTATTTAAGCCAACAAGGATGTGCAAATCAGCTATATAGAAGAGGATGGGAATTTATCACCCATCACAATGTTTGCATATATAGGATTTCAAGACCAGTAGATCAATGAAATATAAAATAAGCCACATTTCAGTTCTTTGTAATTTTTAAATGCAAAATATAATAATTACATTGACATCTTTTAATTAAATCTGCTGTATAGAACTGACACTGTTATTGCAAAAGAACAACAAAGTTCTGTAACTTACATTTTGGAAAAAAAATCTGTGTTTATACAAACTCTGAACATGATATCCATAAACTCTAAGAAGATCATACTCTTGTCCTGAAGCAAGCACAATGTTGACTTTCTTAGACAATGAATGAGCAATTAAAATAGCTAAATAGTCTGTTTGAAGACAGCTCAGTCCCATATCAGATACGATGATGAAGTAAGGATAACTTTGCTTCAGGAAAATCTCCCATTCGGATGATAAGCAACTGGAAAATTCTGTATGAACAGTGGTGCTTGTGTTATGCCTCAGATGTTCTATTAATGCAGTTCGTAAGAAAAGAAAGTGAGGATATGGAAAGTACATCTGTTCTGCATCCTATGGGAAAGAAAAACAATGGAATTATTCAGTTATGTTTGTTGACACAATGAACAGTTTCCTTATCCTGATTAGAATCAAGAAATTTGTTTTGAAGGAGTGCAGTAGTTTAAGTGGAAATAAAGGTTACTTGCTTAGTACCTTGAAGAAAACAATGACATATTTTGCTCCTTTTTCAGTGAAATCCTGCAGGAAGCATTCAATTTGGTAGAAGAAGTTTAGATACTGTGTATCCTCAGCTAAAAACATAAGTAGTAAGGAATCCCCATCTATTACAAAGAATTCAGACTCAACAAAGTCTTTTAACAGACTGACATATCTGAAAGAAAAAGAAATAGTACATACATAACAACTCCAAGAAAACTTGAGGACATGAGACTAAGTAAATAGATTTTTAAATAAATTCTTTTGTTAATTAAACTAAATATTAAATGTATACATTAAATCACAGCAAACCATCATTTTTGGCTTCAAGATTAGTCCTAAACAGTGATTTGGCAATTTTCTCCTTTACAAGTCCAGATACTTTTGTAGGATATGGGGCTTCTGTTACTTATGTGGCACTTCTTGTCCATACCTGCTTATGTGGAAAGTGTTATGTGTTGTATAAGAAATATCCTCGGGAGGTAACCACTAAATATTTTGAGAAACTTCCTGCCCAAGTTTCCATCTAAAAATAGGAAGCGGGTTATCAACAACAATCACAAAAATAACAACTACCTCCCTCATCTAAGGAATATCTATGGCAAGAAAAATACCTTGAGACCAAAGAACTGAAAAAGAACAAATACCAACATCTTAAATTGGAGATTATTTCCTAAAATGTTCAAACAATGTCTACTCTTTGTACAGATATTCTATTATATTAGGAATCTTCCTTCATGTGGCTGGAGGAAGTATGGTACCAGCACGTCTTAGATCTCCTAGGTTTCCACAAACCTACATGACAAGCACATTGGGTTTTTTTCCACTACACTGGACTGTCTATTTAGTTCAAATAAACTATTTTTATTGCCATTTCTTTCCATAAACCCTGCTGTACTTACTGAGATCTTGATAGGGATGTCCAAATGTGTATCCTCAACTTCTTCAGAAAGTCAAGATGTTTTCTTATGTCTAAAATAACCACGTAGAAGGTTACCAATAAAGCCACAGAACTGCAACTCATTAATTAATTACAAAAGAGCCAGCAGGTAAGATACTGAAATAAAAATGACAGACAAGAGCATAAGCTAAATAACGACTCCTCACCAGGGCTTTGGGAATCACATTTACACCGAAGAACTCTGAAACCCTTGTCTTCAGTTTCTGATGCCTGTTGAGCCACTTCTTCAGTGTTACTACAGTCTGAGTCTTTGGCTTCTTTTTTTCTATCTTCCTCTTCTTTAAACATCCACGCAACAGCTGTTTCCACACTGTCACTGGTGTCATCCTTCTCATCACAGTCTCTACGCCCTCTACGCCCTCTCTGTTTACCTTTCTTTTTCGGAATGAAGCCTATTTTCTCACTGTCACTACGTTTGCTATCCTTATCAACACTAGCATTCTCACTGGAATCATCATGAACGACTTTCTTGAACTTATCTGCAGAATCCATTTGATTTTGGAAACTGGAAAAAAAAAGAAAACACTGAAGTAATAACAGGATAATGTTCATAGAATCATAGAATCAGTCAGGCTTGGAAGGGACCACAAGGATCATCTAGTTCCAACCCCTGTGCCATGGGCAGGGACACCCTACCCTAGATCAGGCTGGCTAGAGCCTCATCCAGCCTGGCCTTAAACACCTCCAGGGATGGGGCCTCAACCACCTCCCTGGGCAACCCATTCCAGGGTCTCACCACTCTCATGGTGAAGAACTTCCTCCTCACATCCAGTCTGAATTTCCCCACCTCCAGCTTTGCTCCATTCCCCCTAGTCCTGCCACTACCTGATATCCTAAAAAGTCCCTCCCCAGGGGAATACAGTTGAGGAAATACAGTACACTGAGGCTTAACTCATTAAATTATCTACTTCATAATCTCACTGGAATAAAATGTTAAGAAAAATAATAATTAATTTTGTGAACGTTTTCAAATCAATAAATATCTTTATAAACTGTAAGAAATACATTAGATCTTGCTTTTATAGTTTACTGAAGAGGAGTATTACATACCCACTTCATTCTTTGCAGGAAGCAACCCTTGCAGTGGTTGGTCATAATTTGCTTTATTGTATATATTAACATGTATTTACATATTCATAGTGGTCCATGTTTCCTGGTTCCAGTGACTTGTATCATCACCATTCATGCTAGCCCAGCCACAAATAGACATGCCAAAATACCTTCAGTGTACGATGGGGGTAATCATGGTTTGGTGTCAATTTCGTTTAAAATTGTTTTACTTTTTTTTTTTTTTCCTTTTTTCAAAGGCAGATTTCTCAGATTTTGAGTTAGCATGTATCTGTAATGGTTAGGGTAACTTCCCACTTTATGAGGTCTAAATGTTCAGTTCCTTTGAGCTAAAGAACCAGCAGCTTGGGGTAACCCTGCTCACTCCCTACCACATCATCTCAGTTCTTTTGAACTTAGTTTTCTCTTGTTTCCATTCAGGTAATAGCTGCATATAGTGTATATTTTTTCAGTATTTGCTGTGCAATGTTCATACACCCTGTGCCACTGGGCAGGGGGAAAGGAGGGCAGCCCCCATCCCCCTATCCCTCATCCTCACAAGTGGGGCCAGTCAGATTAAACCAATACAGTGTGCTGTATTACAGAATCACAAAATTACAGTATCACAGAATATCAGCACCTGGAAGGGACCTCAAAAGATTATCTAGTCCATCCCCCAACCACAGCAGGATTTCCTGTGCCAGATCACACACGAACACATCCAGGCAAGTTTTGAATATCTCCAGGGAGGGAGGCTTCACAACCCCCCTGGACAGCCTGTTCCAGTGTTCCATCACCCCCACAGATAAATTTTTCCTCATGTTTACATGGAACTTTCTATGCCTCAGCTTCCACCCATTTCCCCTTGTCCTGTCATTGGACATCACAGAGAACAGTCTGGCTCCATCCTCCTGGCACTCACCCTTTACATATTTATAAATATCAGTGAGGTCATCCCTCAGTCTCCTCTTCTCCAAACTAAAGAGACCCAGCTCCCTCAGTCTCTCCTCATAAGGAAGATGTTTCATTCCCTTAATCGTTTTTGTGGCTCTGCTCTGGACTCCCTCAAGCAGTTCTGTGTCCTTCTTGAACTGGGGGGCCCAGAACTGAACTTGGTACTCCAGATGTTGCCCCACCAGGGCAGAGTAGAGGGGGAGAAGAACCTCTCTCAATCTATTAACCACACATTCTAATACACTCGCAAATGGCAGTGGCCTTCTTGGCCACAAGAGCACATTGCTGACTCATGGTCAACCTTCCATCCACTAGGATCCCAAGGTACTTTTGCCTTTCACTGCTCTCCAACAGGTCAGTCCCCAATCTATACTGATACCTGGGATTGTTCTTTCCCAGGTGCAAGATTCTACACTCGTCCTTGTTGAATTTCATTCCATTTCTCCCTGCCCAACCCTCCAGCCTGTCTAAGTCTCGCTGAATGGCAGCACAACCCTCTGGTCTGGCAGCCACTCCACCCAGCCTGGTGTCATCAGCTAACCTGCTGACAGTGCACTCTGTGCCCTCATCCAGGTCATTGATGAACATACTGAATAGTACTGGTCCCAGTACTGACCCCTGTGGGACTCCACTAGGTAAAGGCCTCCAACTAGACTCCATCCCATTGACCACAACTCTCTGACTTCTTCCCTTCAAGCAGTTCATATCCACCTCACTACCTAATCATCCGGGCCACAATTCCTCAGTTTAGTTTCAAGGGTGCTGTGGGAGACAGTCTCAAATGCTTTACTGGAATCAAGATAAACCACATCCACTGCTCTACCATCATCTATCCACCTGTTTATGTTCTCATAAAAGGCTATCGGGTTGGTCAAACATGACTTCCCTTTGATAAAACCACACTGACCGCTTCTAATAACCCTCTTGTCCTTGATATGCCTAAGGACAGCACCAAGGATAAGTTGCTTCATTACTTTTCGAGGAATGGAGGTGAGGCTGACCAGTCTATAGTTATCTGGGTCCTGCTTCTTAGCCTTTTTGAAGACTGGAGTGACTTTTGCCTTCCTCCGGTTCCCAGGCACCTCTCCTGTCTACCATGACTTACCTAAGATGGTGGAAAGTGGTCTGGCAACGACTTGTGCCAGCTCTCTCAGCACCTGCTCGTGCATCCCATGGACCCATGGATTTATGGATGTCCAGATTAGATTACTTAACTGTTCCCTAACCCAGTCCTCATCAACCAAGGAAAACTTCTCCTTTATCATTTCTTCCTCTGGGGCCTCAGAGGTCTGGGGCTCCTGAGGACAGTTTCCAGCAGTATAGATGGAGCCAAAGAAGGCATTTAGTTAACTCTGCCTTCCTTGTATCCTTTGTCACCAAGGCACCCACCTTGTTCAGCAGAGGACCTACACTGCCTCTGGTGTTAGTTTTTCCTGCAGTGTATTTGAAAAAGCCCCTTCTGTTATCCTTGACCTCCCTTGCAAGGTTGAATTACAAGGAGGCCTCAAGCTTCCTATTTGCCTCCCTACATTCTCTGACAACAGTCATATACTCCTCCCAAGTGGCCAACCCCCTCCTTCCCCGACCCATAGACTGTCTTCTTCCAGTCGAGTTTGCTTAGCAGTTCCCTACTTAACCATGTGTGTCTCCTGGCTCCCTTTCTCGATTTCCTACTTGTTGGAATGCTCTGATCTTGAGCTTGGAAGAAGTGGTCCTTGAATATTAATGAACTATCATGGGCCCCTTTGCCTTCTAGTATCCTGTCCAATGAGATTTCCCCTAACAACTGCTTGAAAAGGTCAAAGTTGGCCTTGCTGAAGTCCAGTGGTGTACTTAACTTTTACAGTTGAATTTTAATGCCTATTTTCACAAAATGTAAGCTATTTATATGCATACTGCTAACCACCTTTAGTATACCTTCATGCATACCTTTTGTCAAGGCAGCTGTAAACCTGAAACTTTTCTCAGTTTCCTTACCTAAACTGAAACAGGCTTGAGAATGTGAGATGGGCTCACGTGATTTGTGTCAATATAAATATCAGGATCAAGGAAGGGTATGTGACTACTTTCTGCAAACCTTGTGTAACTCCCAGATTAAGCATGAAACTAGGAAGGCGAATGTTGAGGTCAAGATAATGTATATAGTGTAAGGATCTTGTGAAAAACACCTGGTAGTCCTAAGATAAAGCCAATTGGAACCAGCTTGTTGCTAACCGCAGAAGAAAAACAACCTAACTCGCATGAGAAAACTTCAGGCTTATCAAGAGGCCAGACTGAGGAGGACGACTGACTTCGTTCCGTGACCATCAAAAGAAGGCAACAAAGGACCCCCGAAGCAATGAGGAGCATGCGCGGGGGAAAACCACCCCTATTCTCAGAACTCATTGACTTAAACAAACCTTTTCCTAAGATAGTTACGAATATGTATTAGAAAAGGAAATATAAACCAGAAGTGGAGCTGTAATGGTGTGCGTCGTTGGTGGAGCGGTGACTCCCTGCCACACCCAGCACTGTTTGCTTACCATTCAACCATTAAATTTGTTTGACCATTTATAAAGTAATTTAGACCATCATTTATATCAAGAACACCATTTGGGGCTGAATCACTTTTTTTTTTTTGTTTTTGCATGCTGAAGCTGTTGATTCCCTAGAATATCACCATCACTACTTCCTCAATCTCCTAAGCAAGTATGACTCTCCATGTCCCAAAATGTAACTTTGGCTGCCTTCAAAGCAAAACTTTATCTGTACATACTCATGTACACAGACTGCTATACTGCCTTTTGAAACACAAAAGGTTTAAATACTTTGCTACATCGGTGCTTTTCTGCAATGCACACACCAACATCTGTGCTGCCTGGGGCTACAGTGTGGGCAGAGAACCAGGTGGCTTTGATACCCCATCAGCATTTCTGGTGCCGCTCCAGTCTGGAGCGTGCTCCTTTGCTGCCTGCGAAGTCCCAGATTCTTCCCCTGCAAGCTGTCCAGACACCTTAAACAAACTGCAATCCTGATGCAAACCCCAATCACAGCCCCCACACTATGCCTAAACCCCACCACTATCCCCCAGAACTAAACCCAATCATAACTCTAACCCAAATTCCAGCCTCAGCCCAAACTGAGCCCTAAAGGCTACCCTAACCACAACTTCTAACAAAGCTTCGCCTCCACCAGTTACCTGCTGCCGCTGCCCGGTCTGCCTCCAGATCCACAGCCCAGCCAGGTTCCTCCACCACCGCGCCTTTAAGGCTCCGGCAGCGGCGGGCGGCCCCTGGGCTGGGCAGCACAGCCAGGATCAGGCGCTTTCGCTTTCCGTTCCTGGCGCTTTCGCTTTCCATTCCTGGTGCGGCTCTTCTGCCAAGTTTCAGGTTCGTTTCCGAGATGCTGGAAGACCTGTGTCCCTGATTATGGATGGCTTTGCCACTATTTGCTTGCATCCCTTAAATTGGGCTTTTTACCTACAGCAGCTTCAGCTAACGGCCCGAGAGCCATTCAGCCTGCATTGCGTAAGAGTAGTGTTGATGCAGGTTGCACACACAGTGCAGAAAACATCCATTTCTATTTCTGTTCCTTTCATCACACAATCTGTTTTTCTACCAGCTTGCTTTCTTAAAGTAGCGAATTTCGCACAAAAATAATCTAAGATATATACATCACACAACCTTTTCATGTTTCTATAAAACCTTTCAGCAGGAACAGTACTGGACCCATAGCACTTATTTTAAAACAGCAAAAACTCAACTCACAAGGGAACCTGGGTGCCCAAGTACTGTTGAAACAACATGTAGAAAACCCAGGTTTGCATATCAAATTGTCTTAGTGAGAAGTGACAGTCTTGCTCCTCTTTAAATCAGCTCCTTGTGCAGAATACAGCACAGAAAACTGCTGGGGTTACATATGTAAATAATCTCCACACGGATCTTGGTAGGCCTTTGACAGCCTCCTCAGTATGACAGCTGACAGGTAACACTTGCCATGTAAGCAGGTCAGAGGTCTTCTCCACACCTTACATTTCTTTTGAAACCTGTACAAGGACAGCAGAAACAAAATATCTGCTCCAACTTACTGTAGAAATAAAAGCAATGTGTACTTACATGAGCCATTGGCCAGTTTTTCCTGGCTTTTACCATCATATACTAAAATACTTCCATGTGATGATATAGCAAGGTCTGAAAAGAAACCATATTGTCAATCTACTATTCCAAAGAAAAAATCAATATGAAAAAGAACATAAATATTTTTTTTTTACTTTTGTTATTCTTTCCACTCTGTACTATAATAATCTTTTCCACCCTGATATTTATACCTTTGGTAATTCAGCATGCATTTTAAAATAGGAAAGAGAAAAAAATTCTGTTTAATATCTGGGCTCTTCAAAATCCTCTGATTTTGAACTCTACTCCAAATTATGTGAGAATGTACTTAATTGAGAATCTTAACTACTTGTTCATATAAAATTCCTGCATCTGACAACAGAAGCAGGAAATCTATTGAAGTTGTGATACAAATTAAAAATACATTTTCTAATCTTTATAATTCTGATTACTTTTCCTATTTAACTGACATCTTTCATAGTTAAAGGCAGCACATAGATAGTAGTGATGGACTGCAAAATCACCATTCTCCAAGAAATATGCATACTTTACTAAACCATTGTATCTTTCTTCATAGTGCAGTGTAAACACATTTAGGGTTTTAAATTTGAATATTGAAAGCCAGCATTGAATACAGGCATGTTTAAAACTATAGGTTATTACTTTCTCAGTGATGCCTAGCATGAAGTCACTGTCTTTGCTAGATCACTGAGCAATACAAAGCTAAATATAAGCAGCCAAAAGAATAGGGTTATTTTCAGCTTGGATCACGTTGATGATCCATCCCCATAGTCTTGTATCAATGATGCATCCCCACAGTCTTGTACTGATGTAAGTATAGTTACACTTCCAGTTGCTGGGGCCAAACTGAGTAGCAGAGGGAGGGAGAACCTGTTGTGCGCAATGCATTTTGTAGTGAAGTATAAGTTAGTGTGGTGTGAGCCAATGACAGCTCGTTGTGGCCTCTAGGAGTATTTCCTTTTCATAATGCCCCTCCTTCTGCTCCACTCTTTCACTCCTTTTCCATCCATTGCTCATTCTTGACCACACAGCTAATCCCTGTTCTAATTTTGTTTCTGTCACTTGTTTGCTGATTGAGCTTCTTAAGGTGGTAGAAAACTATCCTCTTTTTTCTTGCATTGTCCTCATAAATCCACTCACCATGGAGCCAGAATAGTAACAGAACAAATATGAGATGGCGTGGTCATGCAGTAGGACAGGAGAGAGAAAAGAGTGGGAAGGAGAAGCAAGATTAGGGTGACCTTTTTTGCCCCAGAAAATCATTAGAATTACTTGACGCAGGGCCTCTGATCATACTTTTCAGAAATCTCCATATTTGCAAGGGTGATGACTCTCATTTTTAAATCAATGGCAACTATACGTGCTAAGGATGCAGACAATCATACCATTCAATTCTAAATGCAGAATTCAGTGCCTAAACTTAGATGCCTGTATTTTTAAAATGTAACTGTACTTTAAATGAGACTAATATCTGACTTGAATGTATTTTAGCTTCCTCTACTTACTCAGTCTAATACTGTTTTGGTAGGTTTGTTTTTTTTTTAACCTTTCTATTTTTGGAATCTGTCAACAAACTGGAGATTTCTTCTTTCCTCTCAGCATGTTGTTAGTATCTCTTTACTTTTTGTAATGATCAAAAAAAAAATACAATATATGGTATCTCTTTTCTAACTGTACAAACTTGGCAGACTCCTCAAAATAGCAACAAGAACTAGTGCAGAATCTACTGGTAAAAAGCTATGATTTTATGTCATATATTTTTTATTTCCATTTGTCTAACAGCCATTGGGTGGCAGACAATGAACAGCATGAAAACGATCTGTTGTGGGCATGAGAGGTTTCCTTGTGTATGCACTTTGTGCCTGACCATCCAGAGATTAGGTAGGTCCATTGTCTTCTTGTAGATGCATAGTTAGCAGCATGGCAGTGAACAAGAAGCCACTGAACAACTTTATGGTTAGAACGCACAGATCCAATCCCTCATATTTTTAAATATAATTCCAATACAGATTTGTATTACTTTGTTTTTGGGGTTTTTTTCCACTTCCCCACCTCCCACCCCCACAGGATTTATCACGCTAGACAAATTCGATGAAAAGTTCCTTCTAGAACAAAACTTACCTGGAAACTGCAAATAAGACAATTAGAAAGTAAGCAAACCTAACATGATATCATAGCCAACTATATACTTATTCATTTTTTAATACACAGATTTTTTTTTACTTTGTGATTTTCTGTGTGCTTGCATTTATATACATGTATGTTCACAAGTGTGTTTGAGTGCTTAAGTGCATGGATGTCAGTACGAGAGAAAGGAAATTTCTTGGAGAAAAGCTCCAACTCTTGAACTCTGTATGACAAACAGCAAAATAACTTGTATCTTTAGTTTCTGGACTGGAATGCTACTTTCTTCCAGCTGGTGCTTCAGTACAACAGTTAACAGTAAGTGTTCAGTCAGTATACACATTCCTTAGCGAGACAACTGTGATAGTAATGAGAGCGTATTTGTTCTGTAATGTGAGCTCTCA
The DNA here is from genome assembly GCA_013399055.1 of Ramphastos sulfuratus. Classification (NCBI taxonomy): domain Eukaryota; kingdom Metazoa; phylum Chordata; class Aves; order Piciformes; family Ramphastidae; genus Ramphastos; species Ramphastos sulfuratus. Next base: position 41,576 of record WBNM01013990.1, read on the forward strand.
CCTAGCAGCATTAATTTTTGTATGTGCTTACTTCTTTGGAAGGTTCACAATCAGAAGTAGAACTTTTAAACACTGATGTATCCAGAAGTTTTAATAACGATGTTTTTAAAAACAATTAAAATAGTATAGCGTACCTGACAGTTGAGAACATCATGGCAAAACTCTCATCTGAAAACACCACTCACTGCTAAGCCATCTGGCAGTGTTTTATTAAATCAATTTCAAGCAGTTACCCACACTTGGCTAACAAGACCCTGATGTTTGAGAAAATGCAATACTTCAGTGATAAGGAAACAAAAGTAAGAGGTTAAAAAAGTAAACAAATATCTTGGTTCATCATCTTCCAGATGACACAAAACTAGAAGTGGTTTACATCTCAGAGGGTCATGCTGTGAGAGTGACCGAGCACTCATACGGCTTGCCCAAGGAGGTTGTGGGAGTCTCCTTCCTTGGAGATGCTCTAAGTAACCATGCTTTAGCAGGGTGGTTGAACCAGAGGATCTACAGAGGTCCCGTCCAACCTCATTCTGTGATTCTGTGAACACTGAACTACCCATGTTATACTACTGCATAGTATACATGTATATATATTGTATATATATACACTACTGCATATAGATATATATATATAGAGAGAGAGAGAATGTATATATATACTACTGTAACTGCATCAGCATACATCTATCCTAAATTCAATGAAAAATAAAATGTATGGAGATTAAGGATGTAGTATAATAGAAAAGCAACTCAGTATACTGAGAATATCAGAAAACAATTTTTGCTGATGTTCCTGTCAATTTTTTTATGAGTTCGGTCTTGTCTTTATTTATTGTATCCTGGAAATTAAGGATTTAAACTCCAGCTATCTAGATCATCTGCCTGCACATCAGCTTCACTTCAAAAAGTCCAGTGTAGCTGCACGACTTCACACACATCTGTGACAAGGATTTTTTGCTTAAAATAGGTAGTACAGGCAATTATAAACAGCAAATCTCTGAACTTTACAGTTCTTGATTTTGCAAAGTAAGTCTTTATTGGGAGTTTCACCGCTATTATAATTGTTGCTTCAACTTAATACTTTTGATAAAAAAAACACAATATCAGCTATAAAACATCAAATAGATATTGGAAAGATTTTTAAATTAAGAATTTTAATTAGTTTATAGACATAACCCTTATACAATACAGACTTTGCCAGATTCTCAAATCGAAAATATCTAAGGCATTTTGCAATCCTCTGGTAATCTCTTGTCTCCAGTAAATCATGTTATCTATCTATCAGATAATGGATACCTCTCCTTGTCTCAAAATCTATTCTTGGATTTTTCACACTTCTGCCTGAAGGCAAAAGAAAAAAAAGAAAGGGGAAAAAAAAAAGTCATTTGTAATGATCGTCATATCCAATGCTTTTTAAGAATCTTTCCCCTAATGTAAAAAATTTCATAAATCAGGAACTGGTGGTTCTCACAGATGTGAAAATGTGTACAGAAATCAGCATATGTGATGGATGTTTTTAGAAATGCAAATGCATGCCTATTCAGTCTGGAAATGTGTGGCGTGCATTTTCTCCTAGTTTCTGACTCAAGTTCAAGACTTCTAGCCCTGTAAATTTCAGAGGCACCTGCTGGTGTGGGCTAAATAGTTACTGATGTCAGCCACCCCTAGCTTTTGTCACCACTGTATTGCTAGATGTTAGTCTCCCAGATTCCATATTAACTGATGAAATATTAACCTTTGTTAGGTAATCCAGCTTCAAAACAAAACAAAAAGAAAAAAATAATAATAACAATAAGAAGCTGGTATCTAAAAGAATGAAAATTATTGTTCTGAAAAGGGTCAAACTAAAGGCTACCTCAAGCTGTTTATAATTTCCTTTCATCCCTGGAGGGTTTATCAGTGAGCTCATCAAAATAGCTCAAACTGAGGAACATCAACAATTTTAAACTGAACCCCTGGCTAATACTATTCAGGGAGAATATGAAGCAGAAGAGAGGCCATTGCACCCACTGGATACACCTCACTTATGGACATTTTTACATCTTATAGTTCGTCATGTGAAGAACATATGTTTCTGATCACTTCTATGAATTTAGTGGAAACAGAAATGAACTACAATATGAAAGCCTGACATTATTATAAAAATACCCTCAAAAAAACACAATACAGGTCTGTTGTGTGTCCTAAGAGTTCTTTCCTCTTCTGTGACTCAGCTGGCCCAACATAGTCTGCAATTTACTTACTCTGAAAAACTACTTCTTACAAAACTGAGATGATGCCAAACTGATGAATTATGGTAATCATAAAACTCCTCATATACAGACTACATCTCTCCCACAGACTAATTTCACTGAAGAGATCTGAACTGTCCTTCTCCAGTCTTCATACATTTAATTTCTGCCATCCTCTACAAAGAAACCACAAAAAAATATATACAGTTAACTTTATCAAGGGATTGTTCTATCCACAGGTATTCAAACCAGACATTGCTGCAATACATTTCACAGAATTACTTTGACATGTTTCCAGGAAATCTTTTTTATTCCAGACCTAAAAATCTGTTTAATTTTGTTGTTAATGCAAAGGCTTTTCCGCTGTTTCCACTTGATTTTCCTCTTCATCTTTCATCTTTTTCTGATTGTCTTCAATGATTTGTCAATGTGAAGTACACTTCACTTTGGAATAAAAATACGTGTTTAGTTTTAAACTATTAAACATTTGCTATGGTAGAATACACCAGTCCCAAATCGTAAACACTGGTTGTTTTGTTTTCAACCGACATTATTCAGTGCTTCAACCTCTTTTTGTTTCACACCAGAGAGAAAGGAAAAACATCTGTTATATTTTTACATAGTACAGCCTATCATATGACAAAAACTCCTTGTTGTTTCTTGTCCATATGATATTCACCATGTCTGGAATATTTCTGCCACCACCTTTTTTCAGCACCTGTTTGTTGGCCAATCAGAAAAAAGCAAAAGGCCTAAAGTATCTCCAACTCTATGGAAACTCTTTCCCAAAATACTCCCAAGCTAAGTGTCTCCCTAATAGAAGCTAGTGAGTGACAAATCTCTCAGCAGTTCATTCTAAGTAACCAGCTGTGTTTTAACTGTTTGTTTTTTTTTTTAATTTAGTATTACTGAAGTTAATAGCGGAAGTAATCAGCTGTTCAGTGTTCCTCCTTCAGCATTCATTCCTCTTTCCAGAAGTATGGATGTCACATTCTTGCACATTTGTCTTTGTTTAGCACTATGGCTTCTGGTAGCAATACACAGCTGTCTACCCTTATCTTGTACCAGTCAAGTTTTTAGGTGGCAAGCTGAGCCTTCCTACAAGCCCCAGGAATACATTTGGCATAATCAAAGGACAGCTTGCAATAGATGTTAAAAAAAAGGCAATGTAAAGTTGTGTTATTATAAAAGAAAAAAAGAAAAAAAAAATCCCAGATTGTTGAAAAACACACATTTCTTTTTCAAAATTAATTCCCTTTTGAAGAAAGAGGCTTTAATCTGGTACTGAACTTCAGTGGTATTTGTGCCTGCTCAGATCAAAAATATTTCACAGGCTAAGAAGGAATTCGAGTACATCACTGGCTGTGAATATAAATGTGTAAAATATGCTCTACAGTCTTGCAGTTAAAATTAATCTAATGGAGATTGCTTTCCTAATGAACAAAGTCTAATGGAGCAAAGGCCTAGTACATACAATACAAAAATGTGTCGGGTGATGCTATAAAACCTTTTTTTCCCTGCCCACATGCTATGCATAGATTCAAACTGTTCCTATTTTTTAAAAACCCAGATTTGTTTGAAATATATTTTACACAGAAGTATACAAGTAACAGCTAATGTGAGTGGGGCTGAAGCACATGCTTAAGCAGGAGTTCCATACTGCACAGGGCACAGAGGGGTAGATAATTTTCAGATGTGGTGTGATAACAAGTGCAATTGATGAATTAATTTTAAGAACAGAACTGGTGTTAATTCTGCTTTGCAGAGTTGAGACACTTAACTAAGTAACACATGCTTTGCTTTTCCTCTTTCAAACAGTATATGAGATATCAATCTGTTAAAGTTAGAATGTCACTTTTGTGACACAGATTTTCTACTAGTGTGTGCTGGTTTAAGGGTAATNATTTTAGTTATTTCACTTTTTTCCTTAGAAAATTATGCAGGACTACACTGAGCTAATACATTAAAAAGGATGCTTAAACTTCTTAAATTTGTTATGTAATCTGAAATCTATCCAATCTCAATTATATTGCCGTGTGCTATGCTGCCAAATTTTATCCTTGCTTTCTCTACCTTTGTGAGATTGTATTAGTCCTGTCTTCTGTTAACATTCACTCCTTTCCCACATGTTTCTTAATTCAATGTAAAATGGATTTCTTGATTTTTGTCCTTGTCTTGGTCCAGAAGTTGGGAAGGAGATGCAGTTTCTTTCAAACAGTCCCATGAGTGAAACTAAGACACAAATTAGGTCATGTATCACAACAAGAGAGAGAATGGAGCAAACAAAACAGAGAACGAAAGAAAGAAAAGGCAGAGAGAGAGAGCAAGAGAGAGTGGAGAACGATACATCAGGAGATATAGTCACCACCTCATGGTCCTTCTTGGTGGGAGGGGAGGCAGAGATATTCCTGGGCTGCTGCTTTCAGACTAAGGTCTTCCTGGTGATGTTACCCCCCCAGTAAGATGGCATAGCCTAGGACTTTTATAATGTTTGCTCCACCTGGCCCATATTAACAATGCATAAGTGGATTTCCAGAGGTCTTCTGTGTGTCTGCGGAGGTCGGCATTGATTGGCCTCTTTGCTGTCCACCACCACCACCACCACCACACCCCCTGGGGAGTTGCTGTCTCAGTGGGCAGAAATGATGCATCAGGCAGATCATTCCGGATGACCTTATCTTTGCTGAGAGACTCCTCTTAATATCATAATGTAATCACCACATCACCAGGTGATTTACATGTTCAGTGCTTTAACAGCATCATCTGTATTTTAGGGTTGTTTAAATTCTTAATTGCATGTATTCCCAAATGCTAAAACCAAATGCTAATCCTAGTTAAACCTCAGTAGGCTGGCAGTCCCAGTTTATTTACACCTTTTTTCTTGTCCTTTAATGCTGTTGTGCCATTGTAGTGGAAGGGTAATTAATTAATGCGAGATGATATTTTCCAAAAATTATGTTTATCAATTAAAATGTTAATTATGTTAATTAATGCAAAGGGCCAGAGTCCTCAGACTCAGTGGCTCCAGGTTCTTTGTCCTCTTTCCTGTGGTTGTTTCTCCCCAGAGCAGAGCAAGGGAGAGCAGAAAAACATGTCTGGGCAAGCCAGGACATGTATAAGCCTATTTTGGCCTGCTTAGGCCTACCACAACAACCATGTATCATAAATACTTCAATGGAATTAGGCAATGAAAAGGCCTTCTCTAGATATTCTGCACAGATGTGAGGTTAGCCTATGTGGCTTTTTAATGGCTTTTGTTACAAAAATACCTGTCGCTGTAAATCAGATTGTCTAAACACATTGTCTGTTCTGAGAAGGAATTTCTGTGAGAAATGTGTTAACATTGCAGGGCCCAAGGTACATGCTGGCCTCTAGCTGACCACAGCATCAGGTCCTGATAACCAAGTTTGTCCTTTGGGCCTCCACCACGCTTCAAAACCCTCCTGGCTGCCACAGCCAGATGGCATGGCAGGCTCCAGCAGTTGCTCGCCCCTCTCTCCCAGCCACACCTTCCTCCTCACCTAGAGACCTGGCCAGGCTCCCTCCCCTGCCTGAGGCAGCCACTAGTGCCAGGTCCACCTGGGACGTTTTCACCACTTGCCATGCAGCACCTCAGATGGTGCCATGTGCTCACTTCTCCCTCAGCACCCACATCCTTCCAACCCTTTTGCTTCAAGTCCTTGCATTGGGCCACTAAGCACATACATGGACCTGTGAGTGGGAGAGCTTAAAAAGGCAAAAGAGATGTTCAAAAACAATTGTGTGTCAGAGCCATGAAAACTGAGGGAGTTTGATAAACATTAGGGTCTGACAAAAAGCAAAGAAGGTGCCAGTCTCACAGGCAGCTGGCTGACAGTGCTGCCCAGCCCAGGGTGCTGCAGGCTCTCAGGTAACTTGGGCAAGGGTATTTTTACCTCAGGCACAGTGCTTGTTGACAATGATTAACTAGCTTTGGTCTATGTTTCTTCACCTTTGTTCTAAATCCTGTGAGGGCACAGTGTGCTTCACAGCCCCAGAAGTAAAAGCATTTTAATCACAGCATACAGTGCAAATTCCTGATAAAATTCCTTTGGGATTTTAAGGGATATTGAAGATACTCACCAGGGAAATGGCAGTTTCTGCTGAGTTCAGTTTTTACCTGTCTGGCTGGTGACAGAATAAAAAATAGGGCATCTCGAGAAAGAATAGTAGCACAAGTGTTCTTATAGCCTTGAGATAAGGGGAGCTCAATTACAGGTTTCTCAGTCTGAGGTAGGTTGCTTCAGCAAGCCCTTAGATTCCATGGATCTTGGACTGGGAAGGCCTCATTTCTTCTCCTGTCTAACAAGCAGTATTAATTATTTGTGAGTTGCTTATGAGCTTTCCTTTGCATTTTATTGTTTCCTTTCCTATTCGCAGCCATGGTAATTTTGGAAAGTTGTGATATTTTAAAGTTTATTGAGCTATTGTTACTTATAACTCCTCAGTCACTTTGTTGATCAAGTAAAGGAGATGTGTGTGTTATTAATGTTTTAGCAATTTAATATTAACAACTGTTGTATTTCTCGAAGACCAAATGCTGGTACCACTGCTAGCAAAACTGAAAATTAATTAGCTTTTCCACTGCTCTTCTACAGTTTCCTCCCAGAAAATTGCTCAGAGAAACTTCTGAAACTTAGGAAAATGATGTTTGAGTACCATTGATACTGCCTGACTATTTCCTACATTTGACACTTTCATATATATCAAACAGGTAGGTACTTCCAATGCACTCTATTAAAAACATAGATTAGCTATGTCACAAATTTATTTAAAAATATGTTTACAAGCAAATTTAAAGATGCGTTGCATACTGAGAGAAAACAAAAAGCCAAAGCTGTGTATGGCATCAAACTACAGCAAGGCAGTGACCCAGTATATTTAAGCAAAGAGACCAGATTCCTTTCTTTTATATTTCATAGGTAAAAAAACCTCTGTTAGTCACTTAAAGGGTTCTGTACAAACTACTAAAGGGTGTTGTATCTGTTTCTGTTGCTTAGAGTAGAAGAAGCTCTTAAAGGTTCTTATTTGAAGTTTGCAGAGTGGTGTTTGACTTTAGGCCTTGGAGCAGAGGTTGACTATCGCCTTGTGTTTTATCCTGTTGCTCTTCAGAGTTGGATAAAAAATAACAGGGACCATAACAGAGGTTTTTGGCTTTCTCAGGTATGCTCATGAATTACTAGCCATGCTTTTTTATTTTATTTGGCTTTAGCCCAATTAACAATGAAAAACTCTTGCACCTCTTAACATCTGCATTGTATGGAATGGACAGCTAGTACAACCAGAATAGCTTTGTAGTTCATGACAGGAGATTTTGAATGAATTAGGCTTACTATGTTTCAAGAGACCATTTTAGCTCCATCAAATCTATTAGCAGGGAAAATATAATCTCTATGGAGTTCACCATACTGTAACAGGAACAGAGTAAGCATGTCAGCATATCCATGACAGAGTTTGTGTGTTGCATTAATTTTTTATGTTTTATATGTAAATACTAAATTATTACATCATTGCATATTACTGCACATGTTTATCTTTCAAAATCTGCAATCTTTCCAAAGTTTTAGTCTCTCTGGCATTTGATTTAGAATGTTTTACTGCCATCTACAACCTTTGTAAACGAGCATGCACATTATTTTTGCAATAAAAATGGAAGGCCTTGATCAAAAATTAAGTAAGTTTCCAGAAGATTCCACACAGGTCAAAGAATATAACCATTACCTAAATCTTACTAGAACAGCACTGAGAAAATTTGTTCATGGCTTATACAGCTGTATAAAACCTTGCCCTAATAAGTTTGCAGGTTATGACAAGTATTTCATTAACACTTAAAGGCACCAGGAATAAACTGAACACAGATATTTCACTTTCTGGACAAGTGTTTCTATCATACTGTGCAAAAAGTGATAGGCATACATCATTTACACAAATAACAAGTGCAATTGTATTTGTAAAAGCTCTGTTCTTTTAAAAAGTACCTCTGCAGGTGTTTCCAGGTAGATATATTTTCTTCCCCAAAGTGACAACTTAAATGTACTGTTCCAAGAGACAGGATTTCATTCATCTCCTCACTGTAGAAAATGTTGAAAATAGCCCAAGGCAGTTTGTTGCTGTTTATATGAAGGCTATTTTTGGTTCCTATTTCAAGGTGGCTAACTCTTATGCACTTAGTAGAGAGGCTAGGTGCCTGACACAGAGCCCAGATTCCACTCGGTGGAGTGCCTGCTCAAAAGTTGTGCATACAGTACTTAACACTTAGATGACCAGTGCCTTTGTTATGTACAGGTTTTAGCCTGAATTTTTTAGATTGATGATTCTGATCCCATTTGTCACACTGAATTTACTGTAAAATGCCCTGACATAAAATCCTTTTTATTGATTTCATTCCAACACCATAAGATTCGTAAGAACGGAATATAAACTCCATACATTCTGAAGTATTCCTAATCTAACACTGAATCTGTTGAAGGTGTGATTAGAGGGCAATAATTGCCTGTATGAAGATGCAAAGAAAAATGTTAACTACTCAAATGAAATGTGATACTAGCACTTGGTAACACATGAAGATGATCTGGGATGCAATGATGCACTTCCATTGTTGCCAGTAAACTTAAGTAAAAAATCTAAGGCAGTAGCTAGGAGACCTTGAGCTAAGAACAAGTGCAAGAACCACATAATGAATTGAAATCACAGAACAGATATGATGGATGCTGCAGAAGAGATGGACCTTTGTAACATCTCTTTAGAGCTACAATTGCTCATATCTGCTCTAGAGTATTTAACTCCCAATAGGCTATAATCTGGCAGAAACAATCCTACATGTACATCGCTTTTATTTCTGGAAATTATATGGTAAATTCTGTAGATTAAATTAGTAGGTTTTATGTTTACTTCTTCATTTCACTTAACATCAAAGGAGATGTGCCTGAAAATGCAAAAGTGTGCTTTTGGACAGTGATTTTTTTTTTCACTGAGGCGAAACTCCCGTAGGAGTTTTCACGGGGTGAAAATACTTCCTTAGAAAAGACAGTAAGGAAAAGTTGACTCTGTTATTCATTGCACTCTATAGGACTATAGAAACCAGAAAAGCATTTTGATTGTTTCAGTGTTCATGCATGTGTCAGAGTTGTGAGGTCTTTTTGAAAAATACAGGGTGTCCAGGGATTTTGTGTGTAATTTCTGAGGGAGGCACTTCTTTTCCTGTTACAGGGTTACTTCATTTGACATGTCAAAACTCAGCAGGTAAATTTATTTTTACAGTGTAGTGTGTGGCTACAGATTAATAATTAACTATTATTACAAAAAGAGGTAGCATTTCTCCTGATAATTCTAAAAATGTTAAGAGCTTTTTCCAAATTAAATGATACTATGATTCTGTTTTTTTTCTTTTCCTGGAAGAATTTAAGGTACACAAAGAAGCTATTAATTCCTAACTACTCTAGTAGAAAACCTGAATTATTTCATTTATTGTAAAAAAAAATAATGTTGTTTAAAATTTAAAAATCTGTTAAGACAATATGCTGTAGAAAACAGTTATTTTTAAAGAATTAACTTTCACACACTATGTTTTCTATGACCTGTGGAGGTACACCCTTTAATACTAAACAAAAATCACATCCTAAAATTCCAGACTTTTAAAACAACCTAAAACACTGATTTAAATACAACAAAACCTGCTCATTTAAATGATTAAGTTCTCTGATTTTCTGAGTAGTAAGTGCACAGAACCTCATGCCATTTCCAGGCCTAACGTTGCTTCTCCTGGAATTCCAGATAGCAGCAGTCTGCTGAAACATGAGTTCAGTTACCAAATATAGATGAGTGGGGTAAGAACTACATAGTCACAGAGAACAGATGTAACACACAGGCCACAGTCTTCTCGATGCTGACTGAGGACCAAGCAATCTTTAGTGAATAACTGGAACAACTTTAAGCCTACTCAGATAAAGAAGGAAAAAAACAACTTTACCTGTTAATAATTATACTCAAGACTCTTCATACTGGCCTTTTCATTGTAAGATCTGTTTTTTATTTTCTGTTAAATTTAATGAATATATTTTGGGGAGTAATTTTTAGCAAAATTCAGAGGAAAAATACTTGCCTTTGTTTGTTTGTTTGTTTTTAAAAAATCTTGCTAGATACTTTTCTTCCTTCATATTATTCATTTGAACAGGTTTGCTTTGGGTCATGTTTATTTAAGTAATAATCGTCAAGTAATAATTGGTCAGGTTCCATGTATTTAGGATGCTTTTCTTGAAATGAGTTATCTGATTTTCTATGGTTTTCCATATTTCATTATCTGAATACCTTAATTTGGGTAAATATTTAAATGTTTTCTGATATTATTACAACACTTTTAATGTTACTATTTACCATTTTATTCATTAGAGCATCCATATTATTTTATGAATAAGTATTTAAACAACGTAATATAAAGTGTGTTTAATAGTTGGCAATTAAAAATATATATAGCCAATAAATAGCTCATCATAGTAATTCTGGAAGTATAGCTAAACACTGATGCATGTACAATATCATAATATTTGTTTGATTTGTGTCTTGATTTGTGTCTTTAATGTATATGGCTTTACAGGTTACTTAATGAGTAATGATGATGGAAATTGTTATAAATACATTTTAGTCTAACTTGGAGAAGCTAGAAATAGCATTTGAAACTTCTGATTATGATCTTATATGCTACTTGATAGGGTTAGTGATACTTCATCTCCAGTTCACTGTGGTTACAAGTTGCTCTAAAAGAATAGTAGGTTTATATATGACGGTGGGGGGGGGAAGAAAGTCTTAATACTGGAAGTTTCCATTCAGCTGTCTAAAGCTAGACATATAAATCCATTTTTAGGCACCAGACCTTTCCTATCAAAAAAACTTAGCAATTTTAGAAAGTGCCAGTAACTATCAGATATTAAAAATCATCGGATTTATCAAAATACCCAGATACAGATTGATTTACTTAAATTTGGGAAGTGTGCTTTGTAAAATAGGACATACAAAAACATTGTATTTTTCTAATTATAAAATTATTATTAGCAAGAGATATGTTAATTCATAACACATTCATTTTAGTCAGTCTGGTAGCTAGCAGTAAACAAAATTGTCCTTTGACACATAACCCATCAAAAAAACAGAGTGTTTAAAGTCAAAGTAGTTTATCTGAGTATGTATTGTATCACTTTAAGATGTTACTAAGTTGGAAGACAGTATGATGCAGATTTAAATAAAGATCTCATTTGAAGCACAGGTATTTATGAGCTATCTAAATAGTAAACTAGCACCTTTGGTCATTTGAATACAGAGTTTTAAAAAATAACTAAGATTAAAAAGACAGACACTCTCCAAATTTAACCCTTATTTCACTGACTTTCATCCAGTTTGTTCCATAATAGCTGAGCCTCTAGACTATCTGCTTACTTGGCTTCTCAGATTCATTCTTTAACGCTGTGGTGTGGTAGTCAGTTATACTGTATATGCTTTTTTAGATTTTATTGGCAAGAAATTGGCGTGGTTGTTGAATTGGTTGCCCTGTAAACACAAATAAAAGGAAAGAAGGGTGTAATCCCAACATAGAGAAGTTTATTACTCCATTCTATAAAAAAGTCTACAAAATCCTAAAATGCTTTTGTTTCTTTATACTTCTCTTTTATGTGTTGAGTTGTAATCTGCTGGCAAGACAAGCAGTCATATCAAGAGAAGGGTATATCAAGTCAAGAATTCCAATAATTTATCAGTCAGCCAGTGACTAAATGCTGGGTAAGCCCTGGTGAAGCAACCAAACTTAGTTGGAGCTTTCATGAGCTGGTACTGAATATATACAAGTGCACATCATGAATGTCAAGCCACCTATCAGTGGACAAATACTTTGGACCACTAAGAAAAAATACTGTATTTTAAAAAAATTTGTGCATAATTAATCTCATAGAAGTCATCATCATAAAGTGGGAATTTTCAAGTGTAATTAAAGGCACTGATATTCATAGAATTACAGAATCACCTGAGTTGGAAAGGACTTCTAAAGATTATTTAGTCCAGCCACCTTGCAGTGAGCAGAGACATCCTCTACTAGATCAGGTCACCCAGAGCCCTGTTGAGCCTCACCTTGAATATCTCCAGGGATGGGGCCTCAACCACCTCTCTGGTCAACCTGTTCCCTCCCTGTGCTCAACCACCCTCATGGTAAAGAACTTTTCCTTAACATCCAGTCTAAATCCACTCTTCTCTAATTTGGAACCATGGCCCCTCATGCTATCACTTGCAGGCCTTCATAAACAGTCCCTCTCCAGCCTTCTTGCAGGCCTCCTTCAGGTACAGCAAGGTGGCAATTAGGTGTCCTGGAGCCTTCTCAAAGGTGTTCCAGTCCCCTGATCATGTTTGTGGTCCTCCTCTGGACCCACTGCATCAGGTCCATGTCCTTCCTGTATTGATGGTGCCAGATCTGGACTCAGTACTCCAGGTGAGGTCTTACCAGAGCAAAGTAGCACAATTACCTCTCTTCATCTGCTGGTCACACTTCTTTTGATGCAGTCTAGGATGCCATTGGCCTTCTGGGCTACAAGTGCACACTATCTGCTCATGTACAGCTTCTCATCCATCAACACCCCTAAGTTCTTTTCCTCAGTGCTGTTTTCTATCACCTCCTCCCCTAGCCCATACTGATAGCGAAGGTTCTTCCGATTCAGTGATTCAATTTATTTAAATGTTTTGCAGAATCAGTGATTACTTTGAAGATTAGATCACCCACGATCTAGTGTCCAAATTTCAATAAGCAGAGTTTCAGGCAGATTCTTTGCTTATGAAAAGAGTGGTTTCCCTGTTGTCTTGTTTCTTCCTGGTTTTACATTCTAAACTCTTGCAGGAAAAGTGGGGATATGTAGAAGCTTCTGGGCATTGTGAAAATGGTATAGAATATATGTTATACATGTATGGTACAGGATGATATATAGGTTCTAAATCTGCTTCTTCAGTGTTTTACTTTTAGCATGTGGCAGTTCAATACTTCCCTTACCATTGTTGAGGAATCTCCTACTAAATTCTGTTGAAAGGTAGCAAGTTAAAAACATTAACAAAAGAAGTAAAATTATGTTAAACACATTATCAACATTAAACAGAAATGCTAATTTGGAATTTTTAATGCAGATATCTTTGTGTAGATTCTGATAATGGTTCCAAGCAGAACACTGTTTTCCTCTCAGAACTGGACAATATAGTGTCTGGAAGGCACTGATTTAGTAAAAAGAGAAATGCAAATGTATTCCTCAAATCATCATATGCCTAAAAACAGGGGAAACAATGAAGTGAAATAGCATAGATGTGGAAAAAAAAAATCATTCGAATTGGTCCAGTGGAATCGAGCTTGTGATAGGCAGTGGCAGACAAAAGATGTCTTCATAGTTCTGAAGGAAGAGGCATCAGAAAAATTACTCCTAAGTGCTCTCATTTCCACCTAGACAATTTGCAGCCCTTGCCTATTCTAACAGCAAGTAAGGTACAGTAACAATTTAATGCACTGTTGGGTTCTGCTCTTCTCCCAGTTTTGTGTCTATAGATCCCACAGAGAACCATATATAACAGAGTTTCTTTAGTTTAGAAGTTGGTTTTTTTCATTAAGGAATGTGTATGTGTCTTCCAGGATGCAAGACAGAAGCTGTGGCCAGGCATTGCCTTTCTCTCATGCTAAAGGAGGCTTACTGTGCAGAGAGAGGCACCAATAACAGATATCCTGAAAATATGTCAGAAGCTTCATTCTGCCCCGACCTCTTCTATGATTCCGTATCAGACATCCAGAATAGAGAATTTTCAAATGAACTTTCTGCTTTCCTTACCCAGGAAGAGATACGTAAGAGCCTTGATATAGCTCAGGAAGCCATTGCCAGTTGCATGAAGGAGGATCAGAGTGCAGCACCAGACTTTACTCATTATTTCAATACCTCTCTTTATAACGTTTCAGAAAATCATTCTTTCAGCAACACCAAACTGCATGAGCAAGATGCTTTGCAGAGACCTCAAGCAAGCAGTCTGACTTCATCTGCTGCAAGTCACATTCTCCTAAAGAATCAGAAAGAGCAATTCACCTCACCTCAAGCAGCAGGTAGTTTTGTGCCATTTTCCAAGACACAAGCAAGCACCTCACCTTTGCTAACTGCTAGTCCCAGCTTCATTAGAAGCCTGAAACATTCAGAGAAAGATGGTCCATATGTGCCTAAGACAAACACAAAGTCTGAATTGGCATTCCAGGAAGAAGTTCCTGTCAGGAATAAGCTTTGTGACAAAGCTGCCATGTTCATAGAGGAATTGTCATCTATATTTAAACAGGCAGCAAAGACAAGAGGTCAAAGTCCTGATGGGGATTCTTCTTCTCCAGACAGTGGATACCTGTCTCCTAAAAAGAAGCAACCAGCTGTAAATACTTCAGTGAACCAGGAGTTTAACAAGCTGCATCAAGAGATTGAGCCTGAGGGAAAATTACTTGGAGTTCATCTGAATGGAGAACGCTCTACTGCAAGGGAAAGTAGTGAAACAGTCCTTTGCCACCCCTTTATTCAAAAGGAAGATAATCAATCTTCACCACCTCAATTCACTCAGAAGCTTCGGAGCCAGGAAGTTGCTGAAGGAAACAGAGTATTGCTGGAATGCAGAGTTATTGGCAACCCAGTGCCTGATGTCAGGTAAGTGCATACCTTTTAGCTAAAGCACCGGATATCTCATCTCGTGATTGTGGAAGACGCCTAATAACAGATGACAGATGTCACAGTGAACTTGCTAAGAGGTAGTCCTATAAAAGCAGTGGAGCACAAGGTGTTAGTACATGGAACAACAGATTCTGACCTCTTTTGTTCTCTAAAGTGTTTCATTGCTTGAGAAATGGAATTCTACAGGATTCAAAAGCCGCACGACAAAATTAGAAACAGAATTGGCTCTAAACAGTTTGTGTGACTGTTACCTTATCAATCTAGGTGAAAGAATTCACAGCTTTCCCCTAAATGACATGTACCAGGCAGTTGATATAGTTTTTCTGTCAACTAATTAGAATGTCTCCAAGCTCCATACCAATGGGGATTGGGGGCTACAGTGTGAGACAACTTAAAATTTTCTAAATCCAACCAAATATCCTTTTGTGTAAGACATACATACTCTGAATTTCCTACCGTTGGCACAAGTACAGTTCTCTTCAGAACCCATTAGAAGTCATTGATTTCTTTTATGAAACACCGCAAAGGCAGTCTAGGTGAGTTTAACAGCAACATTATCAAAGATGCACTGCTGCAGTGCTTCATTATCTTACTGATTTTATTTTATATGTTAGAACATCAGTCTTTACTTCAGTGATATGACTCCAGAACTGGACATAAATACCAAGTGAACTAGGAAGTTGTGTACAGGCTATGGAGCTTTTTTTTGCTTAGGTCTTTTACATCATTGCATTCATTTCAGACATTACTAATGTTTTCAAGAAATTAGGAAAAAACCTTTATGAGCTTTACATTTCAACATAAACTCTACTTCTCTGAATCTTAACTGTTGCAGAATCACTGCTGACATCACATTAGAAGATTTTAAAATCAAGTATGATTTTCAGTAATCTCATCAGTATGTTAATTTGTAATTTGTGCTTTATTTCCCTTTTTGAAACCCGTAATTGTCCTGTGCTAATACTCTGCAGATACCACTGTTGCTGAAACACAGAAAATATGCTTCATGTCGAATTCTTAGTCTCTTGAAAATCTCCCTGACAGTCAATTTAATACACTTTCATGATCCACTCTCTAACTGGTTTTATTTAATAATTATTAATTTTTCTCCCTCTGGTATAAGAACGCACAAATTTGTGAATACTTAAAGAAAATGTATTGCTAGCAAAAAATTACTTTTCTAAAGTTCACACTAAAAATAGATTTATTCTTTAGTGTCCGCTTCACTGTGGATCTTCAAGTGAGGAAATACATGGCAGCTATACCTGAAAAACTACACATTTTAATAGTGCGTTTCGGTACCTTTCTGTAATGACGCTGCCTAGGCTGAAGAGGTCACTCGAATACAGCACAGGCGGGGAGATGGCAGGCTGGATTTCTTCTGAGGACGGAGCCGCGTAAGAGGAAAGTACAGAGTCCTTTAGCTGTTGAGGGCTATTGCCTAGCCAGTAGAACAAAAGCCGAGACTCATTCAGTGGTTAAGTGACTGGGCTAACCGTATAGGGACAGGACAAATACATGCTGTTTGGGTGAGACTTCGAAGTCCTATCTCTGAATCTTAGGGGAAAGAGGAGGTTCTATCTTATAGAAGATAGCAAGCATGTAGAAAAAAGTGTAGTGGATTTTAGACTATAATTACTAGGAACTTCTAAACAGATACATATTATCATCTATGCAGATCACTTCCTCTCTTTGTGGAGCTGAAAGGGAGATTTATGGTGTATCCTGAATATCCAGTAAATAGCTAATATGTTGCAGTGGCCAAAAGCAAACCTGTTTAAAACTACTGATGTATTGCAGAGTAAGTGAAGAATGCTTGCTGTATGTGCAACTTCCAGGAACATTTCTGTAAATCCGAGTCTTGTATTTTAATAATAAAAGGCATCTAGTTTTCTAAAGCACTGTACTTTAACAACTGTTTATTAGATTGAATTTCTGATTTGTCATACCTTTGAAAAAAAACTTTGAGTGTCATACGAATTGGAAGCATTTAAATGCCTACTACTTTGTGAAGTAACTTGTAGCTAGGATCTTAGAATTGAATCTCAAATGAAACAATCAATTAAATTTCAAGAACTACTACCTTTCCTTGAAATTCATAGTTTAGCTAGCAGAAAATTAGATACCGTCACTGTTCAGAACAATTTTAACTTTGCTGAAATACCCAAACACCAACCTAAGACCTAGCAAAGCACCAGGCAATTTGAGAAGTTCTAGGATATCTGTCTTCTGAAGAATGTCTAAAGCATATAAAATAGAAGTTGAAGCATAAAACCATTTTATCAGTCAGAAGCTCTCCTTCAAAGTGCATCATCAGTGCACTACTTGAGAGAGCATTAGCATTGAGCTATCTAGAGTAAACCCCTGGTGGGAATGACTTCAGCATTTGCTTCAGTATCTGACTATTTAATTACTTCTGAGGTCTGCCCTGAAGTGTAAGCTGTACTCAAAGTATTTACACACATTCAAGCAGATTTGTAACATAACAGGTATTGAAAGATTTCATGCAAAATATATTTTCTCTTTTTTCAAGAGAAAAATGACAAAAATAGGAAAAAAAAAGAAAATAAGTGCTTTCTGCATACTGCATGACAAGAACAGGGCTTCTTTTCTTTAGGAAATCTATTTGTTCTCATTAAAAACATTTTATTTTTGTAAGTGTTATCTAAATTTCACTGTAAAGAGTATCCAGAATCCCCACTTGTGAATATAACTTGCATGAAATCCAGAATTGTCCTTAGAAAATACAGAAACAAATGCAAAGTACAGCACTTAAATTTATAATAAAACTCAGATACATTGATTTTTACACCTTCACAAAAGTTATTCTACTTTACAGCCTTTAAAAGCTTTGAAGTCTAGAAACGTGCAATATACTATGTCTCCACCATAGTCTTCCTACCAGGCACAGCTGCAAAGAACATTGGACAACAGATTAAGTAATGCTTAACACAAATCTACACAGCAGGGTGGAAATCCAGGTTTACAGGACAATAGTGACTGAACTGCCTTGACAGCAGTTGGTAGATTTTTAAGTCTTGAGAATGTGAAGGGTGTCACAGATGTAATTTCTGTGTCTTAACTAGGCTTGATTTCAGGCAGGAAAACCTTTAGTTCAGAGGTAACATTTGGTTTTGTTCCTGAAAGTCTCTCATCATGTTGATTTTGTATTTGCAATGAGCCACCAGTGCCTTAGTAGGAGATACAGGTGTAGTGGCAAGGCTTTTTTTTTTTTTTTAACCTTCTCTCTCTCTTTTTTTTTTTTTTTTAATCAAGTCTGCATATATTCTGAAGAAACAAATTTGACAATGCTAAGTACCCTTAGTTTTAAAAAATCTGTTTCTTGGGTGTGTTCTTTTTATTTTGTATGAGCTTTTAAATAGTCATCTTCAAAACTGTTACTTTTCTGTTTGTAAAATCTTAACTATTTGGGTTTGATGTTAAAACCAGCTGATTCTGGTCCTGCTTTTCAAATATTTTCATAAGCTTCAGTATATACTTACATTATTCAAGATGGAAACTTTAGTTAAGCTATTTTATTATTAACCCGTTTAAAATATTTGTAAATTCCATTCTTATTTTCTAGCCCAGCAAAGATGCCAAAAACTAAACTTGCTTCTGCACAAAGAAATGCTTAATGTGCCTTGACAGACTTTACTAGACTATAAGCATTATAGTACCTGCAATGACTTGCAGAAATACTTTATATAATATTTAAAGAATTAGTATGTGCTCTCTGTGGCAGGAAAGAGTTCTTATGAATTAAAAATCACTAACAATCACATCTTATATGGCAAAATGAAAATCTTTTATTGAAGATTAATGCAATTCTCACATGATTCATTTTGATGCATGATTTGCATGCTTCAAAATGAAACTCACTAGTCCTTGAGACAGAATAGAAATAGGAAACAGTTCTGTTGCAGCAAGTTCCAGAGCAAGTATTAATTATATAAATGGATTTTTTTTTAATTGTTGTGATTTTTACTATAGAGAATTGTCTTTAAAACTTGCCAACATTCACTACTAAAACTGTAACTATGGCAGAGTACCTCTCTTATATTTTTTTTTTAACACAGCCATGTCCTCACGTCTCTCTAGGTAATCTAGGAGCCTTATGGATTTATCAGAGGCCTGTTTCCTTTAGTGGGTATCTAATAGTTTTTATCCAGGTTTTGATAGTTTTAGGAGGAACTGACATTTTTCTTTTTAACTTCAATAAATCCATATTCAAAGTATTTTAATGACCTTTAAGCACAGCAGTTCTATCATGTTTTACTTTTTCCTTTGGTCAGTTGCTCTACTGGATTTTCTATGCATTGTGTGCATTTTGTGGTGATTTTACTTTAGCTTATTATCAAATGCAATATTTTACAGTAAGAATTTATCTAAAATCTTCTGTAACTTGTTCAACAGCTTCTATTCCGTTAATTTGTGGTGTTGTTATGATTGTTTTGTAATGTTTAAACAGTGTGGCATGGGATAGTGGATCTCTTTTATTATGCAAGTTTTTGTAAACAAGAAGTGTTTTCAGAATATTTTGTGTTTATTTTCTAAGAGAGATAGTTTATGTAGTGAGTTGATAAATTGCTCCCAAAACCAAACATTTTTATTGCAGCCTCCCCATAGTCAGACTGGTTTTCTTTGTGAAATTATTTTGCCCAATCAGCTTACTTTTGTAAAAGTCTCTACAATAGTCTTCTACTCATCGTGTCAAAGTAAAATTTCCCTCATCTGTCTTCATACTAGTCTTCTGCAAAGAGAGTACTTGCAAGAAACATCCTTTATTCTTAATATCTAAGGGATTCCCTTGGGTCAAAATGTTATCTTTGTAGATTTAGTATTTTATTTGCATTCAGATTAAGATATAATATCTATAGATATGAAAATTACATGTCAACATCCTCAATATTTTTCCATCACAAGAATACCTTTTGCTTACTTCTTCTCCTTATGTCAATAATTGCTTCTTTACTTTTGTCTTTTTTCCCCCACATTTAGAAGTCAAAATAATAGCAATTTGCAGCCTTGACCTTGTTATTATTTTAGCCCATCTTATGTATTTCCCTTTATATTCTTTGTTTACTGGACCATGCTATACCATTTGTAACTTTCTGTTTGCTTTCTCTGCATTGAAATAGTGCCTGTTCATCTCCAGGCATCTCTGGAGTTTCAGTTTTCTTCAGAGAAGATCTTATGTTGAAAGTAACCTTATTGACTTGTGAGTTTGCTTCTTAGTTCCATTTGTCTTAGAACACTCCTCTGGACTGGTGGGTTTTGTTGAGGAAGCAAGGGTTTATATCCTTGCCAAACAGTTAAGCTATTGCAACAGCTGCCTGTAGTAACTTGTGGCCTGCGTGTTTCAGGTACGTAACTTGCACCTTTCAATTATTTTCTTTTCCATTCCCCATTCATACAGTGGCAATGGAAGTCCACACTGTCAAGCTATTCTCCATCTAGGGGAAAACAAGCAGTGGAGTTAAGGCCTATTTAGATCATATACTTTGCTTCAAAAAATAGCGTGGCATATCTGAGAAATGCTAGTAGTGCACCAGTTTTCTTAACTCATATGGAATATGCCTTTTACCTTAGAACTACAAGGATGTTGGAAAGAGCATTCGTTATTATTTGTTATTATATGTAAGAATAGCATTTAGGAGACTCATGTAATATATGATAAACAAATGTTCTGTTTGGATAGGGTTTTCTTTTGTGTTTCTTTATTTCCTAAAAACATGGAGTGGGATATTTAAATGGAGTATCTAGAGAGGAAGGCTCTTTCCTAGTGAAAGGATCTTTACAAAGTCCAGATTGTCATAATTTAGGAAGCTCTTACAAACTAAACAGATTGCTAATTCAAGCATAACTGAGGCTGAGAAGTCCAGTGATGTTACAAAATAAATATTCAAAGATATAATATTGAGAATATCTGGGTGGCATGACTGGGGAGCACATAATAGCTGTTTGCTTGCTTGTTTTTTGTAAAATCCACAAGGAGGAACTATAGATCCTGGTCACAGGGGTAAAATTCTTGCAGTTCTTCCATTGCATGTCTCTGTGGAATACTTTTGACTACATAATGTAAGCATTTCCTCATCTTTGTTATACAAGCCCTGTGAATCACCAGGCTCTCTTTCTTAAGAACTCTAATATCTTTCAGGAAACTGAAATAACTTTTGTAGTTTTTGTTTTAGAAAAACGTATACTTTCTTTTTTGTTTTCCATCCTGAAAATACAAAGCCTGTTAGGTGCATGAAGATGGGTGTTATAAAAGGCAGTTCTAAAAACAATGGGGTTGAAACCAGTGCTGCTCTTTCCTTTTGACTTAGGAAGAGAATTCTAGCTCAGTTCTTTCTATCAGTGAATACAACTGTCTAATTATGTTACTGAAAGTTAAAAGAATCACAATTCACTTCTTTATTCTTTTGTTCTGCTTTGTCTGCCTCTCAGTAAGGGAGTGCAGATCTAAAATTCCTTGCTAATACTCTGTAAATAAAGAACATGTTGACTAGCATTTATAAAAGTACTCAAAGATCAGATGAAAATGCTATCAAAGTACATTTTTAACTGATTCTATGCTTGATGGCTAGTGTGAAAACCTTAAAATTAATTTAATAAAAATTACAGTTTAAAATAAGAACGGTGCTTCTACCTGCATACTGAAAAGGAAGTATGTAAAGAACATTTGCCTTTTATTTAGACAGGAATCGAATGGGACTTGGATGAACTCTAAAATAACAAGATACCACATGTCTTCAGAAACCTCTCACACTACATCAGCTCTGTCCATGTTAACAGTTTTAGTTTTAAAACTGTTTACTTAGGTTTAAAATACAGATTTCAAAAGTGTTGCTGAAACAGGGCCAGAGGCATTATTCTAAGAGGCTGCTTTTACTTCATGTTTCTGCATTTATTTGTGCTATCTTATATACTGACAATGGCCTTTTTTGTATTGTGCAAAGCATTAATAGCCAAGAAGTTCTGACAGTGAGGAAATAGGTTAGCAATCTGCTTGTCATGAACTGATTGAAAGTACCAATCTGTGAGAATTAAAGCTAAATCTGGAGGCCAAGTAGAACAGGTGGGAATGAACTCAGGTGTTTTATGAGTGGACTATTTTATTTGTACTGAAATATGAAAAGAAATGGAGTGGTGAGGCTTTTCATAGAGAAAAGTGTTTGGAGTCAGTAATTCTAGCATCACTACTTATCAGTGTTCAAAAGGTATGCAGTGCTATTCCAAATCCTATTGTGCTTAATATTCTTTGACAAGTTTGCTCATTTGCTTAAAGGCGGTATGACATTTTGTGTTCTTTAATTTTCTTAAAGGAAATTACAGCAATTTAATAACATTACTTAAACAGAACATACCTCTGTAAGATACAATATGTTGCTTTATAAATATAAATTAAGTAGATACAATTATCACTTTGAAATTTGATGATTTAAAAATTCTTTCTTAATAAAAAACTTTGTTATGTCTGAAATATACTATGCAAATGCATTCTTGACAGTGTGAAAGCTGACTTTAGTGATCTGGATGGTGAACTGAACAAATAGAACTTTTTTGCAAATATTCATAGGTGATGACTGAAAATGTTAGACTTTGATTCATGCAGTTAGAGTTGACAAGACTTTGAGGGAGATGAAGGCGGCAATGGACTAAAAGCTTATAAAGCACCAAACATGGAAGAAACATTGTTAAACAGCAGTGAAATTGAGCTTGCTTTATTAGTTCTGGAACCCATCTGGAAAATGCATTCTTTCTAGCAGGTGTTACAGTTTGATAGGACTCTTGTTACGTGGGTGGTAAACATGAATCATTTAGTAAGCCATGGACTTGCACTTTAAGCTCATGCAAAGGTAGAGGAAGCAATTAAAGAGATTCCCTTGCACATCTATTGCCTGTCACGTGTGAAAATGAGAGTATTTTCTTCCCTGAGCCCAGAGATGTAAAGCGAGCAGAAAAGTTAAGGAATGAGCAGTATTTTGCTTTCATGCATTGTACAATTGTGCTTGCATTTTAAGGCGAGTGGTCAAGAACAACAGTCAAGACCTCTGATTTCTGTGAACCCTCTGAAAATCTTCCTTTCAGTGAAACCCAGCACTGTGATCCAGCACTGGGGCTGGTAGAAATAAACAGATAAATTGAAATCCTGGGTAACTTTTTAGTGCTTATGGGAAAGATGCTCTAGTGATATAATCATGTTCCTGCTTTAGGCAGAACTTTACAGAATCTCAGAAAATACACTATATGCTATTTTGCTTTTGTTCCAAGGCATTACAATGGTTTCTCATCATGTTCACAAAACATTTGTTGTCACAACTTCTCACATTCAGGAAAGAAGTATAGATATAAAGATACTTCTCTCACTGTTGGATACTGAAAAATAATCTACAGTTGCATAATGAGGAGATAGTATTTCTCTTAAGAAAGCAAGATGAACAGAATTTGGAAGTTTAGCATTTCACAGCATAAATCTTCACTGAGGTGTTGTCCACTCAGTTACTTACGTGTTCTTTGAATTTGTCCTCTAGAAAACTTACAAGAATTAATGTAAGAAATTGACTTAACTGCTGCTTTGTGCTCCTGTCTGAGACAAATTAACAAAAGGATAATTGATAAGTAGGAATAGTGAACAACTGCAAACAACTGAAATAGTAAAGGACTTGCTTAAGTATTGAAGTTTTGAATCAGTATCACAGGGTCACAGGATCACAGGATGTTAGGAGTTGGAAGTGACCTCCAGAGATCAAGCCCAATCCAGCTGCCAGAGCAGGACCATCATTTAGTGCAGGTCACATAGGAATGCATCCAGATGGATCTTGAAAGTCTCCAGAGAAGGAGACTCCACAAGCTCTCTGGGAAACCCATTCCAGTGCTCCATGACCCTTACAGTAAAGAAGTTCTTCCTTATAAGACATAACATTTATCCATATAACGTATTTCTGTAAATGACAAATAGAGCAATTTTTTTAAAATATACAGCTAGATGATCTAGATAGAGAAGAGATGCTATTTTATACAATAAATCAGGAGGAATGATTCAACTAACTAATTTCACCTGTACATATAAAGACACCTTGAAGTTGCAGAGGGGGCAAATACCTATGTAGAAGTACTACATACCAAAGACCAGATACTAAGACCCTTATTTTCCTTAAGGAATAGTATTTATAGATGAGTACACAACTCCAGATTAAGAGTAGAGTGAACTCAAGTAAGTCAGACTTCCTATGGAAAAGTTAATAACTTAAAATGCTTGAGGGTTGAAGGTAATTAGCAGGTGGAATCACTCCTAAAACTGTGGTTTTTTTCAGCTACCTGCAGGTCAAAGCAAGTAGAGGACTAACATTTTCGTGCAACAAGTCAGTTATGAAGACAAGTTTCTTTTAGGCTAACACTAACATGCTGCTTCAAACCAGTGATTCTTTATTCCATCTTACCAATAATGTATACTTGCAGTGCACACATGCATTAATGTCATAAAAATAGCTAGTACTTTGCTTTTATGTAGTGACTTTCATCTGAATATTTCAATACTCTATAAACAATTTGTATATGTGAAGAGCTTTTGTTTATCTCTTATTCTATGATAAGGTTATGCTTTTCAGGTGGCCAAGGGGAAAAGACTAGAGAACTGACTGGTACCCATAGCTAACTATGAATTCTGGTTAATATCACAGACAATGTGGCCACTAAGATAACACATGGACTGACAGTGGATCACTGCTTATAGGAAGACCACAAGTATTTATACTTGTCTTCTGAGTAGGTGAAGCAGGTATTTACCAGAGTTAACAAGGGCCTCCTACACCGATAGGTTAGTTTTGACAACTGCAAGTTCCTAACAAGCTTCATAGAAGACAGTTTAACATTTGGCCACAACCTAACATCTTCAGTATTTTGGTCTTTCACTACCCTTTTTTTTTTCCATCCGTCACATATTAGTAAAATGGATACAGTATTAATACACTGACAGTTAGAGGTGAGCTATAGCATGAGATGCTGTCAGAACATATTATACTTGGTTCATGCTTTCCAGAGATGATTCTGAAGGAGAATGTGAGTCTCTTCAGTGAAGTGTGTTCCTGTGTGTTATGACAACTTTACTAAAAGTGAAAGCACATTTCTTCATGTAGGAAAGCAAGTTATATTCAAATAAACTTTTCCAAGGGTGGTGAGTACAGTACTCACACAGTTTCCTCCTGAGAATAAGATAGCAAAGTGGAACTCAGTTAAACAAAACAAAAGCAAGCAAACAACAACAATAACAACAACAAACACAAACCACCGCTCTGTTGATTAGTTTAACAGGTACATTCACTTAACCAAAATGGGGCTAGTTACAATGCAATGGCATTCTCTCAAATATCTGCAAAATCAATAAAGAAAATTCTTACTCTCTTTTGTATCTAGGCATATATTCCTGTTCCTTGTCAAATTAGAGATCAAAACTTTTTCTTATTTTCCCCCTTCTTCCTGAACATGTGTTTCTCAGATAGTTCTGAATGTAAATACTTGCTGAACAAATTCACTGAGAAAATAATATGAATGGGATTATGTAGATAATTACATTAACAAACATAATGTAGGGTATAAAAGTGGCTTTTCATTTTCACTGTCCTTAATATATAAAATCAACTCTTCTGTTAAATACCTATTGACAAAATTGGTTCTTAGTTTCAGTTAGATCCTTTCACTCAGTTTTTTCTATCTTTTAAACTACAAAGACTTACAGTAAAATAACTGGCATAGCTATTTATCAACTAGCCTGTTTACAAACAATGTAAGCCAAATTCTTTTAAAATCTGCAGTGACTAGTTGATATATGCCTCAAGCAGTTAAAACAGAACTTACTGAGCACATTAGGGTTGTTTCAAAAGGATTAAATAGTCCTCCAGAAAAGTTCTTATGCAGAATTGAAGATATTAAGAAAAAGTAGACAAATACAACCTTTTAGGGGGATGCCTTAATTCTGAATAATTAATCCATAGAAAATTTAATTTTCACAGTTGCTGGATGGAGAGTCCTCAACAAAGTGAATTCCACTGGAATCAATGAATGGGATTTATATTTTTATGCTTCAACAGTTTTCCTTCATTAAATATGATTTTTTTTATGTCTCCTGAACTATGAGTATACTTAATCAGTGAATCTTCACATCAGTGAAGCAAATTCAGGGAGAAAAAAAACTCAGAGGGGAAAATATTTATTCTCTCTGTTTTCCTAAGAATGCCTGATAATCACTGCTGCTAAAAGGAATTCCTCTGCAGTTGTTAATTTAGGGAAAGCTTGAATCGTAGTTAAGAAGCATTATAACATAATCCAAACCATAGTGCAGAACTAAATTTATTTTATGTGTCTTTCCCATATATTGCAGAGAGCATTCGTATGTTAGTTCTTATTATGAATTGATGACAATATCAATCACATCTAAAGACTTCAACCAAAACAACAGAGATGGACAGCTTAATTCTCTATGATTTGCTTGAGATGTTGCTACAGTGAGTCTCTTGTCTAGTGAAAAATAAGGGAAAACTCTTGTAGCCTCAAGGAGGTAAATGTTACTGTATGTTTTCTGACATTTTTCCAAAACAGCATTCCCACTCATGAGGACTTTTAAGTTTCATAAGGGAGGGTTAGGACGTAAGGAGAGTTGATTCTAAATGAGCTTCCTCAAGCTTGCCAATATGGCCAGAAGGAATCTGTAAAAACCTGTTTTCCACAAAACCCATAAGAGAGAATTTCAGGGGACTTTACCTGTAAAGGAAGTGGAGATGGTGATTTGTTGTTAATTGGGGAATTGTTACAGATGCCAGGTACTGCAATCTAGACCATGCTACCAACTGCAAATTCAGAGGCTGATGATTCAGAGTTTCAGCCTAGAATCTCTCAGAGGATTTCTAATTTATTAACTAAAGCTCCTTTCCATTTATTTTTCTTTTTTTTTAAAAAAAAAAAAAAAAAAAAAAAAAAGCAAAACCTAAAACACAACCTTAATGAGATTAACTTAATCTGTTGTTGGATAGAGAAAACACTGCTGTTGCTGTAATCCACATAAATGGCAACTTGAAAATTGGATGCATGTGACCTAACGTAGTGTGATATTACAGGCAATGTCATGCCAGTATCAAAGACTGGCATAAGACCCATGGCGAATTTCTATATACTGATGCAGAAACTAGCTTTCAATTAAGACCTTCCTTAACTTAATAATTATAACAGGCCCACTATATTATGTTCCTTCACATCTTTTGTCCTCAGAAGGACTGCTCTTCAGATGTATGATATGAGGACAGAAATTACATTGAGAAGGAGAATCAGAGTCACAGAATGGTAGGGGTTGGAAGGGACATCTGAAGATCATGTACTCCAACCCCCCTGATAAAGCAGGATCACCTAGGACAGGTCACACAGGATCTAGTCCAGGAAGGTTTTGAAAGTCTCTAGAGTAGTCTCTGCAACTTCTTTGGGCAGCATGTTCCAGTGCTTCATCACCCACACAGTGAAGTTTTCCTCACATTGAGGAAACACATTGAAATACTTCCTGTGTTTCAGTTTTTGTCCATTGCCCTTTATTTAACCACAGGGCACCACTGAAAAGAGACTGGCCCTTTCTTTTTGACACCAGCCCTCCAGATATTTGTAAACATTAAGAAGATCCTCTCTCAGTCTTCTCTTTTCCAGACTAAACAGCCACATGGGTCTCAGTCTTTCTTATAAAGACAGATATTCTTAGCTGTTAATCATCATCTTATCCTTCATTGGACTCTCTCTAGTATTTCCCTGTCGCTCTTGAACTGGGGAGCCCAGAACTGACACAATAGACCAGATGTGGTCTCGCCAGGGCAGTAAAGGGTGAAGAGAACCTCCCTCAACCTGTTGGCCGCACTCTTCTTAATTCATCCAGAATACAGGGGCACACTGCTGTCTCATTAATAACAGCACTCCCAGGTCCATTTCCACAGAGCATCCCTCTGGCAGGTCAACCCCTGATCTGTACTGGTGCATGGTCTTGTTCTTTCCCAGGTGCAGGACTTTACACTTATTCTTGTGGAACTTCAGTAGGTTCCCCTTTGCCCAGCTCTCCAGTCTATTCAGTATTAAAATTTCCCTAGCTGGATGTTGGATAGATAACCTCTACCTGCCCTCTGCCTATATGGAAGATGGCTGTACTACATCAGCCTTCAGCCATAGCACCAGTGCAGGCTTTTGTAAGCAGCCTCTATTATAGGTGTGGATATTTTACTTGAAGTGATATATTTTAACTCTACTACATTATGGAATGTCTAGATAGTTCAAACTGCTACAAAAATATGGTGTGTACCTCTATGGCCGTGTTGGTCCCAAGGCTGATCCTGGTTTGCCACCGTTACTTATTCATAGTAAGACAACTGCTCACTTTTCTCTTGTTCTGACATTCTTGAAGATTAACTTGCTCGCCTATAACTTAAATACTGCTTTCTAAATAGGGAACAAGAATGAATGTAAATATTAACATGAAAGTGGATATTGCTGTCCCAACAAATGTTTCTAGATTGAATGTATGTAATGCTTTCTTCTTCCAAAAAACCCCATTGTAATATATTATACGCAAATTTAACCAGAGCATATTGTAATAACCTCTCAGTTTAGAAAGAGTTTGCACAGAGTTCTTCATGGTTAATTCTGAATTCAGAGCAATTCTATGGAGATTAGAGTGCAAACAAGAATTTTGATTTTATCACACAGAATTTGTCAGGAGCTTGGAAATTCGCTACTGAAGTCCAGTTCTCTTTCTGTTGTACAACTATGTTAATACAACTCGATGCTCTGCACATGGTACGAAAATGTCTGACAGTGGGGGACATGAGGAACCACCAACCTTGTGCATGGATCTTCCCAGATATGCCTAAGGTATTCGTTGAATTGGCAGCTGTCAAGGTCCGGAGAACAGAGATGAACAGTATCTCTGTCCAGAGGAGCAAGACTGGTTATTTTAGATGTCCGTGTTGTGAAATTAAGGTGCAAACGAGACCAAATATCACCAAGAACTATTTATTAAGGGATAACGTTGAACAAAACCGAGGGACAGAGGGAAGAGGTGAGAGGGAGAGGGAACAACGGAGAAAAAGATTAAGAGCAGGGAAGGAAAAGAGCAGGGATTATATTACCATCAGCCGCAGACGGGGGCGGAGAGGGAGAGAGGGGTGCCCGGCCCAGGGATGTCCTTCTGCAGAGTGGTTCCTCTGGTCCTCCTTGTGGGGGGGTTCTCCGGTGGTAGGTGCACTGGTGGTAGATGCGCATGGCGGTGCTCCGGTGGTAGATGCACACACACTTTTGCAGGCATCACTTATGTCTTTTTATACAGTTTTTAGGCCGGTTGTCCAGGTGCAGCTCCCCAGGAAATCTTCCTGTGTATTCTCATGCATCTTCAGGGGCCCGGCGGCGGCACTGGGCAGGGCCTCCGCCCCCTCCCTGCACCGCTTACCGGTCCATACCCCAAATACGCAGTAGCCTTTCTTCGGGGTAGCTGGTGTGAAGTATCGCGTCCTGGGCGTTGCCTTCAAGCCAGGCTGAAATCTCGGAACTTCATCAAGACACTCCATTTGGCATTCCTGAGCTCTTAGGCAGATGTCTGGGCCAAGTCCAGTTAAGTCCACAAAGGTGCTGTTTGCATCCCTTTGCCGGCAATCCGGGCCCATCTTTAACAAAGGCAATCTTTATCTTTGTTGATTACATTATGGGAGGGGCAATCAGCCTCTCACAGAAGCACAAGAAAACTACAGTACAGGCAAATAAACTATTTATGGGTGAAATTAATTCACTGAAGAAACAGCCACTACTTAGGAATGCTAGAGAGAAGCCTTAGGCACGGCCCTTATTGGAATATTTTTTTGCCAGTTCAATCTGGTTTTGACTTCTCTTTAAGGACTCCCACGGCACCTGATGTACAGAACTTCCTGGAGCAGGAGGAGTGCCACAATATGACTGCCTTTTATACCAACACATGCTTATATATTTTTTTTTCAACAGAAATGTCCTTTAGTTATTTCTACTAATTAAACTGCAGATGGAAAATTGAAAGGAAGATGTGATGACTGTTACATACAACAAAAGAGATGACATCCTTACTGTTTTATATATATTTTAAAATCTGCATTAGTAATGGGGAATTCTGCTTTAGAAATCATCTGTAGTAATCTACCTCTTTTTTTGTTTGTTTGTTTTATGTGGAAGAACGCTGAGAACTATTATTTGTTCTTATCTCTTTTGCCCTTTTCTTAGAACCTGTATTTCAAGAAAATGCAATTTCTTTTCATAGAAAAGCAAGTGAAATAATCAACTGATAAAAATATCAAGTGACTTCATAACCCTTTGCACCTGTCTACCAAGAGTCTTCTTCTCTCCCTACCTTTTCCTTTTGAGTATGCAGAAAATTTCCTCTTTCACAGTATAAGATAGTCCCACTCATGCATAAGATCCAGAATCTAATTCTAAGGATTATTTTTGTTTTCCTCACATTTGGTCTGATTTTCAAATACAACTTGGAGATCAAAGGAGACTGTGGAAATTCACCTATGGGAGTGTTAGTTACACCAAGGAAGTTCCTCAGTGTGTTCTCAGGTGTTTTATTAATATGCTTATTCTTCTTTCACTAGACTACATTTAGAAATTTTGTCTACTTGTACCTCTTCTTTAGCTGCTTGGTGTCTTTATTTTCTTTTCCTAGCTGCCACAGCTGACCTAGTATGTTTAGTTGCATCTAGATTAGGCTGTTCTTCAGTTCCTTAGATTGATGATGATTTTTCTTGTGTTTGCACAAGTAGATCATGTCTGCCCTCAATTTGAAGTTCTTAATAAGTTAACTGTATTAAGCCTTTCATCAAATTACTGTTGCTCTTTAGAATAACTCTGTCTTACTTCTTATTCCTAATTAAGTTTTCAACATTTGGATACTTTCTTGTATTTGGTGAAAAGCATGCAGGGAATAGCTTCATAGCTCCTTGAAAAAAAAATCAATTTTTCTTATAATTCAGTAAAAAACAGTTACTAAATCCATGGCTGAAGTAAAAATAAGTGAAGATGAAAATATTCAAGTGGGCATAAGGAATGGAAGCATCAAAAACTTTTATTTTAAATCAAAATCAAAGATACTGGAGTGTGCGGGCTGTAGGTGTTTTTAACATTATTCCATTACCCATTCCATGTGTATTAGCTGTATCTTTAAGATGGAAACATGGCATTAAACTTTTAATTCAAGTTTTGAAGAGTGCGATGATAATTTGTAATACCTGTTGTCTGAACTAGAAATTATTTCAGTAGTAAGTTAACACAGATGTAATATTTGATATAAAATAATTATCTTCACCTGTGTTTAGGAGCAACAATAGGATATATACAGTGTGAAGCTTCTTTGTTCAATAGTGAACCAAGTGCTAGCATGAAGAATTGCTCTTTGCTTTTCCTTACTTTAATTTAAAATTTTTTAAAGGCAGAGGGAGGCAAATTTCATTAGACTGAAGATTACTGAAGTACACATGCTGGAAATTAAAGTATAGGAATAGTGCCTGACATACTTGGGCATGTTTCTGCTAAGCTTTGAGAAGGTTCTCTATTTTCAGTGGCAAGACTAGATGGTTTTGTATTCATTCTCCATGTTGGATTCTGATTCCATACTGAACTTAGTGTATCACCAATATTATTTGAGGCATTAACAAAACCAAAATGCACGATTAACTAGAAATTAGATTGTCATCTATTTGAAGTCCTGTGAGGCAGTTAAAAAGCCTACTGTGTGTTTTTTTAAAGTCACAGTGTACAGAACTGCCCAAGCACACAGTATCAAATGTTCAATCTGATGTATTTCATCTTGACTCCCCAAAAGACCATGTATGCTGCTGAGGCTTCTAAAATATTGCAATGTTGTTCTAAAATTAAGCTTTATTGCCTAAGCTGAAGCAGGATATCTTCAGCTATAAGATCAATTAAATCAGTTGCTCTGTTAGGTCTATTAAGTGAGTCCTATAGAATAAAACTGAACCTTTCCTTGACTTACTGAAGAATGGAATACTAAAATTATACACATCGACTGTTTACGTTATAGATGAAATTCTGACAGATGAAATCAAAATAATAACTCTGGAAAAGTTTTTAATGTTGCTATTTTTTCAGGGACAGCAGTGATGACTGTTTCAGTACTTCCTGTAAGGCAAGCTATTGTACTAAAGAGTTCACTTAAACTCAAGGTCCTAAATGAATAGAAATACAAAATACCTTTAAAAAAATAACTTCTTTCCAAAAGAACTTGTTTAAAGCTGGTGATAACTCTGCAGTCATATTTTGAAATTGATTTCAAGTGTCCAATTCTCATTTGTTAATTAACCAAAACAAGAGGAGTTCGCATGCCGAGTTGATTTTGAAGTATGTCAGTGTTAATGAGAGTATGTCAGTGTTAATGACTGCATCTCATCTGCAGAGTCTCCCAGGCACACTTTGTCTATTGGGAAGACCACAACCTCTGGTACTAAAAACAAAAGGAGGGTAGTAGTAGTAAGGTGACTCCCTTCTAAAGGTAACAGATGGTCCTGTGTGTTGACTGGACCCATCCCACAAGGAGGTTTGCTGCCTCCCTGGGGCCTGGGTGCAGGACATCAAGGGGACACTACCTAAGCTAGTTCAGGCTACTGACTATTACCCACTGTTGGTTATCCAGGCTGGGATAAAATGGGTAAAATTGGCATACGCAGCTCAATCCCTGAAATGCCTGTACACCAATGCACATAGTGTGGGGAATAAACAGGAGGAGTTAGAAGTCCAGGTGCGCTCAGAGGGTTATGATCTGGTGGCAGTTACAGAGACCTGGTGGGATGGCTCACATGACTGGAATGTGATCATGGATGCCTATGTCCTCTTTAGGAAACACAGGTCAACAAAGCGAGATGGTGAAGTTGTTCTTTATGTGAAGAAGCGACTAGAATGTATTGAGTTCTGCCCAGAGGGGGATGAGGAGCAAGTAGAGAGTTTGTGGGTGCGAACCAAGGGGCAGAGTAGCAGGGCTGATACAGTTGTGGGTGTTTATTACAGGTGTAAAGGGTTAACCCTCCTGGGTNGAGGGGGTAGAGAGGCTACTAGGAAGGTTAAGGCCTCTTTGAAATTCGATCTTGCAAGGCAGGCCAAAGACAACAGAAAGGGCTTCTTCAAATATATTGCAGGAAGAACCAACATTAGCGGCAATATAGGCCCACAGCTGAATGGGATGGGTGCCCTGGTGACAGAGAATGTGGATAAGGCAGAGTTTCTGAATGCCTTCTTTATCTCTGTCTATACTCAGGAGCCCTACACTCCTGAGGCCATGGAGGAAGACAAGGTGAAGGAAGAGGCTTCCTTGGTTGATGGGGACTGGGTTAGTGAGGACTGAGTTAAGGAACGGTTAAGTAAACTGAACATCCATAAGTCCATGGGTCCTGATGGCATGCACACACGAGTGCTGGAGGAGCTGGCAGAGATCATTGCCAGACCACTCTCCATCATGGCAGACAGGAGAGATGCCTGGGGATTGGAGGAGGGCAAACATCACTCCAATCTTCAAAAAAGGTAAGGAGGAGAGCCCAGGTAACTGTAGACTGGTCAGTCTCACCTCTGTCCCCAGAAAGGTAATGGAGCAGCTTATCCTCAGTGCTGTGCTTCACCATATCAAGGACAAGAAGGTCATTGGGACCAGTCAGCATGGTTTTACAAAGGGGAAGTCATGTTTGACCAACCTGATAACTTTCTGTGAGGACGTAACAAGGTGAATAGATGATGGAAGAGCAGTGGATGTGCTTTACCTTGATTTCAGTAAAGCATTTGACACTGTCTCACACAGCATTCTCATAGATAAACTGAGGAGATGTGGTCTGGGTGATGGAGTAGTGAGGTGGGCTGGGAACTGGTTAAAGGAAAGAAGTCAGAGAGTTGTGGTCAATGGGACAGAGTCTAGCTGGAGGCCTGTAACTAGTAGAGTTCCTCAGGGGTTGGTACTGGGACCAGTACTAAGACTTTCAAAACCTGCCTGGATGCATTCCTGTGCAGACTACCCTAGATAATCCTGCTTTGGCTGGGGGGTTGGACTCGATCTATGGAGGTCCATTCTAACTCCTAACATTCTGTGATTCTGTGATAAAGACAGTGCAGTAAACAAGAAACTAGAAGACTCATTTCAAAAGTTTGACAGATTAATGTACTTTCCACTTATTCTCAAGTGTTAAACCCTTGTATTGAAACATGGATGTCAATGAGAGAGAAATGAGAAGCAGAATAAGCTTATAGACATAAAAGAGCTTGGTATTCTGTCTCATCTAATCAGGTTACAGAATTAAAGAAATCTGTACCATACCAGACATCATGAGATTGTTTGGTAACTCACTCTTTTCATGCAGCACAAAGATGTCCCAAGGTGAATGCAAAGTAAGTTATGTCAGGAGTGTAAGCATAAGAGGCATAGTTGAATGGATGGAGCTCTGTGCAAGCTATAAATATAATCATTGCTATTTCCTCTACTCTTGAAGTAGTACTTCGGTTTTCACTGGATTTGAGTTTTACTGTGATTTTGTAGTTCCACTTTCATCTGTGTTAAATAATTTCATTAAATTGTAGAAAATGACTGACACAAGTCTGTACTTAGCTGTAGTGATTATAACCACAGTAGCATGTCCCATTCCAAAGCTAACATTAGAGTCCAGAACTCCTGACTTCTTTATTCTGCTCCCTGTTAGCAAATACAAACATACCTGCTGAAATCTGTTCCACATATAAAAACAGATACTGATGCTGAAGAGATGATTGCCTACCATGGTTTCACAGCACACCGTATCTCATGTAAACCACTCTATTGGCTACATGATCAAACTCCTGTTTCCTCCAGGAAGACACATTATACATGCACTATGTATCTTCAGGAAGACCAGGTCTTTTACCTTGTTTTGAAGACAGAACTCTGCTTTTTTGTTGCTTTGCCATAGAAATCAGGGGAGGAATTTCCAGTGAGGGAAAAAAAAAAGTCAAATGATTGTTGCAAGTTTTTAAAACATATTCAGATGTGTTTTCTTAACTTGTATGTGGTTATTTCTATAAATAGCTCTTATGATGTCTGGTTTGGGCTGAGGAAAATAAAACCATCCTTTCACCTAATATTTGAATCCCTTTTGCTTTTCTAATTTTATGCTTCATGAAACCTTATAGCCTGACAACCCTCTGAGGGTAGTCATCATAGATCTAACAGAATATTTTTGATTTTTATCACAGTGTAAAGGCAAAATGAAAAAATTGTGAGATTCAATGATGTTTTTCTTCAGAGTAGCTACTTAAAAATAGCAATGGAAAAAATCTTGATCCGTGTTACACTATTGGCTAGAAAGGAAGTATTTTGATTACATTGTAATAGTATGAAATATAGCTTAGATAATGAAATGCAAAAGGATACAGCCTCTTACTATATAATCTCTTTGGCCATCAGCCAGAGCAGGAAATTTTCTCTCGGAGAGTGAAGGTATCAAGTAACTTGAAAAGTAATATACTTTTTAGAGACGCTAGCTTCATTTCACACTGCTTTCTGGAATTAGATTGTCACCTCAGAGAACAGACTTCTTGTTTGAAAATCATTCTGTAGTCCCTTTCTCTGTATTTGTTTAAAATAAGATTTAACTGGACAGGGAGAGAGGGGGAAACTGCAGAATACCATTGTTTTGGGAAGGACCTTTATTACTGGTGAACAATAGTGCACTGGAATATAGACTAGAGAAGAGCATACCCTGTTCATGGCTCTATAATAGAAATGTGTCACCACAAAGGCAAACACTGAAATAACATATCAGCAGAATATCAGCATTTCACTTAAAAAAACTGACTCTCGATACAGTCAATGTCATTAATAAATCCTGAGAAGCACCGTCACAGATCCTGCAATCATCTTCTGGTTCTCCTGTTTGCTGTACCAAATGAATTTACTAATTTTGTTAACGTCTTTGTAGAGAGACCATTGGATGCATCTATACAGGATTGCGGCAGGGAGCGAAGGGAAAGCTCTAGATGGTTGGAAGGATTTCAGATTCATCCAACCTTGAAAGGATTCTAGCTCCTTACAGACCTTTAAAAGAACTGGTATTTATTGCACAGAAAAAGATACACGCTTCTGAAACTTGAACAGTGAAATATGGTTTTGCTCATGATTGCAAATTGTTGACCACCATTCTATTTATGGGGACAAAGCTATTACAGTGTTTTATTGTGTACTAAATAACTTCTATTTCAGAAAGTATACTTTGGTTTATAATGCTTTTCAAATGTCATTACTTGCACTACATTCACCTATGAACTATGATAGTGATACTTCTTGTCTAAGTGAATGGTTCAACAATCACAATATTAATGTAACTTTAAAAGGCACCAGTAGGATTTGGTGGGGTGGAGGGAATTAAGGCTCAGATAGAATACAATGGTTGTGTATCAAAGCAATATGAGCCCGTCTCTTGCTGGAGTAGGATGATTGCTGTAACAGAAGGTGTCATTGGAGAGAATGTGAGATTTCTTCTTTCTGCCAGTCCCATGAAGGAGTTCTACCATGGACAGCATGGGAGAATCACCATCAGTCATGTTACTACTGTTAGTACTGTTGATTTATGATGCCAGATACTGTAATGACATCATATCATAAATAATTTCTTTGGGGGCATCCACACCTCCCTTAATTGTCTCTATCCTTTGAAGACCTGCTGACTATGGCTGCATTATCCCATAACTTCAAAAGTCTATACCAATTAAAAGGTTCTGGGAAGGATTTTGTGACAGCTGAGGGTGTGGGATTTTTTTATTTTTTTGTTTTAATTTTAAGAGTGGAATGAGCAGAAAATTAGGTGGTTAGCTTGCCAGAATTAAAGAAAATGCTACTCAGTAATATACATATTATCCTGCCAGTTCTTTAGGGCATATTTTGAAATTTGATATAGGGCAACCTTTGTGCTAGAGATGTGCCTTTTGCCACTCCTGTGAAAATCCACCCAGAACTGGCCAAGTTGTAACCTGCAGCTCTTCCTCAGTTTATATGTGGTTCCATGGTTGAGGAATTTTGCCCTAGAGCAAAGATTATGTTTGCACTGGCTATGGTAATGCATGAAACACAGTCCAAGAAGCCTAGAGCTTCCAGTAAGCTAAAGAGGCAGAGTCAGTGTGAAAAGCAGCTTTGGTCAGCAGTGTAAGGTGCACTTAGGATTGATGGTGATTGGCCAAAGAGACCATTACTGGGAGATGTGAATGAAGCAGGACCTGGTTGGATTAAAGCCCTTGAAAACTGGGACAGAACAGAAGGATACAGTTCTGGAATATGGAGACTGGAATCTAGTAGTGGCTAGACGAAGGAAATGGAATACAAAGAAAACTAGATGAAAGGTCAGGGTAACACTGGGCCCGTGGTAAGAAATCTGAACAACATGGATTAGGGCTGTCTAGACAGAAAAAAAAAAAAAAATAAATATATATATATATATATATAGCTGTAGAAAGGATGGGACTAGGATGGGTAAGGACAACAGTGTTCAACTGTGTTGCTGGATATTTAGTAAGTCAGATGCTCTCATCTTAGTCTAAAAGAGTCTGATGTGATTCTGGTACCTTTCTGTGATGCTGTATGATAGAATTTACCTTGTCAGCTTGTTCTAAGAAACATAAAATACTTTCAATTGTAAAGAATTACTGTCAAGTCCTGTCAAGGACTTAAAATGCAGAAACGTTGCATTTAAACAATACATTACAGTACATAATGACATAAACACAATTCTGTGGAAATCCAATGTAAGAAAGAAAAATAACGAGGAGTGTGTGAGCACTTGGCTTTCATCCCACAGGTTCAGGGAGATGCCTCCCATGGGGGAGGAAAAGATAGTGGGACATCTGGCCCAGGGGAAAAGCAAGACATGATACATGTAAAAGACTAGGCTGTACTCGCCTAAATTATGCGAATGTGTTGTTTGAACGATGGGATAAAAGGAATCACCATGAGGGTGATGGGGCTTTTGGGGACTTTTGGGGCCTTTTTGGTCTTATGCTTTTGGTCTTCTGTCCTGCATGGGAGTTACGCTTCCAATGGCCTAGAATAAAGAGCACCTGCTTCAATGCAAAGTGTGTCGTTGCATCTGTCAAATTGTTGGCAGCAACAAGTGGTGGAGAATGTGGGCAACAAGAGAACAAGACAGCCATGACACCAGCGACACAATTCCCTTTCCTCTTTTATTAATGAGATGGGGATTATTATCAAGAAAGATTTTGTGCAGGATTATTATTTTTTATAAAGCTGGGAGATACAATGCTGAATGAATGTTGAAAATTAAGGTACTGAATTCAGTATTTCCAGCTGCAACTGATAGTAATAGAAATGCTACTTTAAATAGGACCAGCATTATATACACTGTGGGGAGGGAAAAGAAAAAAAAAAGCTCCTAAATATTTCAAGTTGTATCGTGCAATCCAATTTACAAAGCAATGATAACACCTTTTATCTCACAGTATTAATTCTGAAAAATATTTGCTTGTGAAAGGCCATAAACTATTAACAATTATCTTTAAAGTAAGGCATTTTTTAGTAAAGGTCCAAATGTTCTATGATGAAGCAAGGAATGGGCATGGATATATCAAGTTGAGGACAAACAGGGAGAAAGGGTCTCTTTCAGACTCCCTGATCTTTATTGCTGCCCTTCCTGTGGCATTAGCAAATGTTGGTGAAACAAATAGTTCCATCCTTTCTTCTCCCAAACAACATTTTCTCTTCAGTGATTTCTCTCAAAAGTTCGTTACCTGGCATTTCCTAACACCTGAGTGCTTAACTTCTTAGCAGTGCTTTTTAATGCGCTGCGATTTTTATGTAATGTCTTTTCTTTCCAAATATAATACTAAAAGCTCAGTATTCCCCCACTGCTGTTCATGAGATGCATAAAGTCGATTTTTCAGATACACAGCTACTCCAGATGACTTTCAAAAACAGTATGTGATAAATTTATGTACAGTTATTTGACAATTATTAACATATGCACTGAAATGATTAAAATAATCAAAAATTTATTTGTAGTCTTTGAAAAATGTGGGGAATCATTCTTCCTTATCTGCCAAAAAAGCAAGAATAATAAAAATTATATGCAAATAAAACTTTCTATTAAATGAGTAGTTGCAAGGCATAAATTTGACATTTGTCAAGCACATAAAAACTATCCGGTTTACGTGTGAGTATTTTATCAACACATTTTGTTCAAACAATAACTATTCTTATCAACCAGAGCCAGGTTCAGCCTTGTTAATTGGGTGAATTGGCAATGACTTCTGGCTACGTAGCAACCAGCAAATATTATTTCAGTGGTCTGGAGTGGCCAATGAGAAGCAGGACACATTGGGGCAGCTTTACTCACACCAATAGCACAATACTAAAATTCCTCATCCTGATGTGCCCTCTCCATTTCATTGATGTGAACATTTTTAGAGTATGATATCATCTGAAAATTGTAAATACTTGGCACTTTTATGACGGGAAAGTATGATGAAATGCTGAGGCTTACTTCTTGAGGAATTTAGGTAGGAAACGTTTTTAATTTCCTTTGCTAATGACTTACACGTATTTACCAAAAATATATTATACTCTTAATTACACTAACTTATTCATAATTTCATAATGTAGGCAATATTTAGTGTT
The DNA here is from genome assembly GCA_013399055.1 of Ramphastos sulfuratus. NCBI lineage: Eukaryota > Metazoa > Chordata > Aves > Piciformes > Ramphastidae > Ramphastos > Ramphastos sulfuratus. The sequence continues at coordinate 81,220 of WBNM01013990.1, forward strand.
TTATTTAAAGTCCTCACTGTCTTCAGGGCCTCTTAGTGGAACTGTATTCAGCTACCTTTTTATTATCCATAAACAAGAAAAAAACAAATACTCTTCTTCATAAGTTTTTAACATCTGCCACCTAATAGCTTGTCTTCTAAGTCTTCATTTTGTTGCTAAAGTGTCTCTACTACTTTGGATGGAAGAATAACCTGGGACATACTATATTGCCTGTTTTTTTTACATTTTCTTAATATAGAATGCATTTCTTAATAGAGAATATATTTAAAGCATCCAAAGACTTGACCTATAATGCAAATCAGAATGTATTGGAATGTTAAACATGTCTAGGATATTTTTATAGGTGTCTTTAAGGGTGGGATTTTATGTAAATACAATTTCTACTATGGAGACTTCCTTTTTCATTTCAGTTTAAATCCATTATAATAATTTTTTAATAAAATATTGTAATACTCCACTAGTAAATATAATAAAGAAGAATATCTTATAATTTTTGCATATATATATATATTTAGAAATCTAGATTTTAACTGCTCATTAATCCTGAATATTACTTGAGAAAACTTCTACTGCTATGCAAAGAAAAGAAGCAGACAGCTTTGAGGCCCTCAATATCTTTTCATTTAATTTACTTTTGCTTTTAGGAATAGTTTATCTTATGTTTTAAAGATAGTGTTTCTGACTTGCAGAGATAGGTGACATGACAATGTATGTGTCAATAGTAGTAATAAGTGTAAAAAAAAAAAAAAAGTTTCTTCTAAAGTCAAATTTTAAGTAGAGTTATTTTGAGGCTAGAGTACCTTAAAATTTTTAGCATTCGGTGTAGCTATCTGACTTTAAACTCAAGAAACAAAACATGTTGCTTTTCATACATAAATTAAAACGAGTAGGACAATCTTTTCAAAAGCTGTGTACTGCAGACCACTTTGAAACAGCATCACAGAAGTCTGTTTTATCAGATCTATTATCTTGAAGTTAGAACAGTTGTTTAAATGTGCAGTGTCCATACAGATGGTTTTGTTTATACAGTTTGTTGATTAAAAAAAAATCTTGCTGCACTGTATATAGAGTATGCTCTTGTTCTGATTCCTGCTGATTGCACAGATTTTGTAATGATTTCAGTAGGTCATTTAATCTGCCAACTTTGTCTGAAGACAAGAAAGGTCAGTGATTGAATGGTTTCACCACATGATCCTTAAAGATGAGCTGCAAAGTTCAATTTTAAATTGAATAACATCCAAAAGTCTAAAACTGCAATGCCCATGCTGTCTTTCTTCCAAAGACTACTAAACAGCTTTTTCAATCGAACCTAAATCTTTGTAGGTATGGCAATATATGCACTGATTTTTAACTGAATCTCTTGCTACACAAATGCTTCCCTTAAGTTTTATCTTTGCATTGCAATTTTACCTCTGTTTATTCTATTCTTGAATTTAAAGTGAATCTGTTTACCCTATAGAGAAGCCTTTTTGTTTCAGGACTTCCCAAGATTATTGCATGCTTCATGTAGGAAGAGTTATAGAGATTAAAATATTTTTGGATTTTAGTGAACACGAAAGTGCCACAAAATTTTAAATGTTTAAGTTCTAACACGTATGCTTACTTTTTAACGACAATTTGAACATTAAATGTTATTTCTGTTTCATAATAATAATTATCTTCATAATAATAATAATAATCTTAGCTATGTGGAGAATAATGACCAAAATGAGTGTTTAAGACAAGGAAAACTAAGAATATATAGAAAATTAGTTGGTAAGCTTCCTTGCAGGCAAAGTAAAAGCACTGGTCAGAAAGCACATTGTTCTTTCATATTCTTTTCTTGAGTGCCCCTGTGGAGATAATCATGCTGCAGGTCATTTACACCATCATTGCATAAACATGGTCCCTGTAAGATAGATGTTTAAAATAGCTCCAGTTAGATGAGAAACTAGGTTTAGTCTATGTAGCAAAAAGATATCAAATGTTTCCTTTCATGCTAAGTGTGTGTCATCTCGCAGTGGTAATTCACCACTTCACTATAGCTACACAAAAATGATATAATTGTACATCACATTTCTACATGTTTGATCTTGAACTTTCCATAGAACACTTTAGAAATTCAAGCCCTGAACTTCATAGCTTCCTTTGGATCCAAACTGAACTGTATCATTTTAATTAACATTCGTAGTCTCTGATTTCCACATCTTGATGACAGATTAGCATACCGGCAGAGTGATAAAACGAGATTAAAAGGTAGACAAAGTTCTGTTTTTATTAAGCTTGGATGTTACAGAAGAAGAAAAGAATTTGGTCATGGAATGCTCTAAGATTAAGGACCTTAATAACAAACTTTCAGGGTATGTCTTTTAAGCTATTGTTTACCTCTGCATTTGGATGTACTAGGAACTTAGACTGATGATTTGTTATGAACCATCATAGCTTTATAGCTACAGAAAACTCCAGTGCCACTAAAACAAACAAAAAAAGGTTTTTGGTGAAAACATTCTCATTTGCTATTTTTGATGCTCAAAAGGCATAAAAAGGGCATGAAGGACAGCATTATTAAACTTGAGAGTTGATTCAGTTTATAAATGGGTAGTTATCTATCATAAATTAACAACTCCCCTAGGCTAACAACTTCAGGTATACAAAAGGAAAATTTCAGAGTAGGTTGTTAGGTCTTTGGTGTAATATATTTGTATTACATGCAATAACATCTCAGATTAAATGTTTATAATCTTATAAACTCATGCAACCAAACTAATTGCAGCGAATAAACTCTGGATACCTGAAGTAAATGTGTCTCTTGGAACTGTGGGCATTTCGATGGGTGTAGTATGCATTGCACTGCAATATTTTAAAGTACAGGGAAGCAGTGTTTGAGCTTGAAAGAGAATTGGCAGATAGCTGGTTATGAATATCTACTCTGAGTAAAAGTAGTAGCATGTACTAGTGACCTCTAATGATCTTATTCCTAGAAGGGCCTACATTCACTGGGAAGAGCTGTGCTTTTGTGTTTTTGTTAGGGAGAAGCAACCAAACATCACTGTTTAATATTGTGATCCATGTATTTCTTGCCTCAAAATTAACAAAGAAGCAAACATGGGAAGAAGTACAAATTAAATTATAATCTGAAATCCAGCAGAATGTCAGATATTACATGGAATAGGCTTTACATGCTGTGAAAATTTTCAATACTTTGAATTAATTTTTATTTGCAACCGGAATTAGGAACTTTTTGCTGCTGCTGTTGTTGTTGATGATGTTGTTGAAAGGAGAGCAACAGAAATTCTAATGTCCACTTTACAGGGTGAAGTCCATGACCCAAGAGGGGCATTAAGGCCTGACCTGGAAAGAGACTACTGAGCCTTCTGTGTGTGTATAGGGTATTTTTTTTAAAAAGTCTGTTTTCTTTACTGAATATATGAGGATTATCTATTTCCTGGTTAGATTTTTCAAAGTATTAATATGCACTCCACAAATACATTACTCTTTTTACCAAAGCAAATTGGAAGTCTCACTGCATAAGCTGGTCATGAGGGACTGTACAAAGTTCTGCCTCCAGAGAGCCATCTAGAAGGAAAGCTCATGTTCAGTTCTATGGGAGTGCAGGGAGTAAGCAAGTAAGCAGGTTAACAGCCATGAGTTACTTATTTTGGTAATATGTAAACTGATTGTTCCATTTTTATGGATATATATGTAACTTTGTCTGGTGAATACTTTTGTAGTACAGTGAATTGTTTGTCAGGTTGAATGGCTGCTATATTCCTGGTCTTGACCTGATAAAATTGGCCGGAAGTATTTTCAAAACAGTCTGCTTGGGAAACTCTCAGTCATCAGTAACAATACCAATAGGATTTTGAGAGCAGGATTTGGTTTTGTTCTTCACCAATGCTACTAAATAAAAGCCTATTCATTATAGGACTGGAGTCTACCCAAGGAGTAAGAGGTGACAGGGAAGTGGAATTATCAACTATGGAAATAATACTTGCAGAGACTCACAAGTGTTAAGACTGCTATGAATGAAGCATGAATAAAAATGTGGGTGTAAGTACCAGAAGAAACAGCAGACTGTTACAAGAATGGCCTGAAATTATAGCAGAGAATATAATTTCCAGTGGATCAAATGAAAAATTGTGTTGTTTCTATCAAACACATCAGGTCTGCACTTCACTAGGACCACAGTATCTTCTTAGTGGAAGACTAAGACTTCTGACTACAGAACAGTGGGAACAAGGCTTTAGTATATGCTATTTCTTTTTCTGTTAGACCAAGAGGAATAAATCTTATAGCAAAAGACTTCCTACAATAACTATTAACTCTTAAAGCAAGATGAATTCTACATAGGAATGAGTGAGTAGTTAAAATCAAATGATCTAAAGATACTGCAAGTGCTAGTTCATCTTCTGTAGGGTTTTACACCAAGATTTTTACACTCATTTCTTAGACACCTTAAAATTAAGAGGGAAACAGTCAACTTTTAAGCATGCACAGCTGGGAAAAACATACTGAAATTTAATCTCAAGAAAAAATAGAAAGATGAAAAAGAAGTATTAATTTGATGAAATTCTTTCTGAAGGCATGATCTTGTGGTAAAGAAGGGGGAAAAAAAAAAAAAGTACCATCACCTTCACATTGCACACCTAAAGCACTGCAGCCAGGGAGAGCACTATCCAGTTTATAGAATTATCATTTTTCCAGACTGTTGAGGTTTTTACAAAATACAGTTAATGTCAAAAATCTTAGCTAAGCAAATCTTGTGATCATAGAACAGGATACATGACCTTGTCTCTCACCCAGCTTTTTTATTATGGCTACATACATGATATTTCCTTGAAACATCTCACAGGCTACAGCAAATCATGCAAGAGTGAACTACCTTTCATATTCTATGAATTAGTGAAAAATACCTTCCACTGATAAGATGACTACTGATGAAGAATAGGAGAGAAAATAAATTGACAAGAATGTAAACTAAACCTCTGCTGGGCAGACTATGGAAAAAGCTACACTGATGTAGCTAACCAAGCCAGGCCAGGCAAAATGCATTTGAAGTACTGGTTTGCATTTTATTTGACTGCGCTCTCTTGATCGTTACCTCTGACAATTCTCAAATTACTATTTAAAGGTACATCTAAATCCCTCACAAACTTTTAAGATTTTTTTTTTTTTTTTTACACTGGAATATTTGAAGTTTAATGAATATGGTAGCATTTTACTCTAGTAAATTTAAGAGGATTCTTTTCCTTCCATCCTTGAGTGAGCCAGGGAATTACATGTTCTGAATATTTGAAGCTAAACACTGAAATAATTTACAGGTCAAAACTTATCAAGCAGATACACATTTGTGAATAGCATTTGTTGTCAAACTCTCCACTTAGTCTGCTGAAAGAAGGATATAAACCTTTTAACAACTGCTGTTACTTAATTGAAGTTAAATAGAAGGTGCTCATTGCATCTTCATGCACAATTTATTTTGTTCACAGGATAAACAAAAGCATCTACTCAAAGTGACATGAGCAGAAATGAAATGCAATTTGATTATACTGTAATAACTGCTTAATGACTGTGACATTACTTATTGTGAATAATCTGGAGTTAAACTTAACCTCCGAGACTACAATTTTGTAGCCACTACTTAGCCTCTTGTTAGCTATCTATCACATCACTCATCATTTGAAAGTATCACATGCACTCATCATTCAAGCAAAATGAGTCTGTGTGGATGGTTCCTTTGTGGGAGCAGTAAACAGCATTCCCACTTCTCGTGTAGATGTAGGTTACAACTGGAGAAGGTTCCATTAGTCCTCCATCATCTGTTTACTTCCCAAGGATTTAGATCTATTGTGGGTTTTTTTTTTTCTTCCTTTCAGTTATCTTTTGTACTCGAAGATGATATCAGAGTCTCATTTTACAGAGAGAATTTACATCAGGGACAAATCAGCTTCCTGTAGAGTTAGCATTTATGGTGTAAGAACAGCAGATAACTCACACAATATTCTGATTTAGTGCCATTCTGATTTTTTATCCATGTCTTTCTTAGCAGTGACATCTTTGGTCATTTACATATTAACATTAGCAAGCCACAAATTGCTATTCATTCCTAAACATAGAGCACTTGTTTGAAGGAGTACTTCATAGATGCTAAGTGAAACTAGTGATGTTTAATCCATATGTTAAAATGACAATTGTATAATATATTAATCAATATATGTGTATTCTACTACCTTATATTAAAAATACAGTAATTCTTTATTATCACATTTCATGTGATTATCCTTCTAGCTGATGTGCTGGCTGCCTGTTTCCTCTCTGGTGATGAGTGGAAAATTATAGTCCAGTCTCTAGAATTATCATTGCTCATGTTATGAGAAATACACATACTAGAGGACACATCTTAGGAAGGAAAGCTTCAAGCAGGTATATTGAGTTTAGTTCAATTTTTGGGTTTTGTATTCACGACTAAAGTTGTGTGGAAAAAATTTAATTAAAAAAAAAATGGCAAATGTCAGACTAGATTCTTTTGGTCAGTAGTAAGAAGTCTCATATGCTTGTAAATTAGTATCTTCAGCAGAAAGGGTCTCAGTCCTTCGTAGTTCACTTATGCTCCTTATAGACTTGGTTTAATGTTCTGTATGATGTATCAATAGACATAGTAATGCTTCTACCTAGCTTCTTATTTTAATTTCACTTGACTTTCAGTGCCAGGTTGAAGGACCTGAGACCCAACACTTTTACATTGTACTGTCCTTGTTCAGCAGCAGGACAGACTTGACCTCAAACACCTCTGTACTGCACTCTAGTGAATGGTCTGGATATTTTCCCCACCCTATTCTAAAGTCTTTCCAAAATTCTGATGACTTTTGGATGCCTGTAGTCTTTTCTTTCTCTCCTTCATTTTTGATACAAAATGACAAATATTAAAGCAAAATGTAATATTCAGTATTTTGCTTCCTCCTTTCAGAGTCATAATATATTGGAAGGAGGGTTTACTGACTTTATCTTAATAAATGGGATTTCAAACTGCTTGTTTTCAGTTGTATGCTGATGCTTTCATTAACCTAAGTTAGCTATTCAGAATTATGCACTGGAAGAAGCGTTAGATATTTTCTTGCTTAGCTTTATTCTGATGTTTTCCTGTACTTAAGTGCTTAGAAGGATTGGATATTTGGGTAGCTTATCTCTGCATCTCTTTGACTAGGTGTCATGGTTTAGAATCAGCCAGCAGCTGAGCCACACGTTCATGTGAGCTCTAAGTAGGTAGTTACCATGCAAGTGCTCCTTCAAACAATTCATAGAAATACACAGACAAAATACTGCCTTTGAAACAAGTATTTTGCCTTAGTTTGCAAAATACTGCCCTTGAAACAAGAAGCTCTGGTGGAACCCTGGTAGCACAGACAGACAACTCAGATTATGTGTTCTTTTAGCTCTTTCACAAAGTCACTGATCTGCCTATAGAAAATGGAGCACTGTTAGCTAAAAAATTTCATAAAATATCTTTCTTGGTCCATCAAATCAAGGGCCCCAGTGCTTGGAATGGTATAAACATATAATAAGCAAGTAAATGTAAATTTATTCTATTCCACGTATGCATGGGTCACTGTGACAAGCAGTAAGAAATCACTATTAGTAATACTAAAGGAAAGGGAAAAAATGTATTTTGCATCAGTTTACCAGATGCTTAAAATACAACGTCTTCCATTTTAAGTGAGGAGTTGGCATTTTCAGTGATATCTGAAGTGGAGACAGTGAATAAACTTTGGCAAACACATGCTTTGTCTGTGTTCTGAGAGTTCTGAGTGACATGAGGCAATGGGATGTTACTTCTGGCACTGTATGAGCTTGATGATCTGCTGAGTCCCTGGCATACTGATCTGTGTAGCAAAGATCTGTGAAGACATCAAGGACTTGGCATCACTGCACATAGCTTTGCAATACAACAAGCCTTGATTTGCCAGCAGGTATTGCTGCATGAGTTCATTTACTGAATGCAGAAACAAAAGCCAACTTTTCAGTGAGTGCGAGCGAGAGGAAAGAGAGCTTCTTGCCAGCTGCATTAGTCATTACTTCTCTTAACCTAGCTTAACCCTTTTGTGCACAGTGAAGCTGTGAGGGAGCAAGGAGTGTTCACATGTTCTGAGGATGTTTTCTGCATTTGTTCATCAGCTGCTATAGAGCAGCTGGCCATGCTGCAGGACTGAAACTTTAAGAATGTGTTTCAAGATCTGCTTGGGCAGTTTGCCCTGCAGTTTGTGAGGTTGTCATTGGGGGTATGCGAAGATTGCAGATACCACACTGGAGAGCAGCAGGATATCTGCTTAAGACATTTGGGGTAGTGTATGCATGGAGTATCAATTTTTCACCACAAATCCTGTTTGCCATGCAATTAACCCAGAACTTGCATTGCAGAATAATGTGAACTGTGACAAGCACACATGCAGTCTCTCGTCTTTCATGTGTACTGGTTACTGGTGCTCATACCATGTTTTTGTGTACAGATTTGGTGCAACTACCCTGTTAAATAATATTGGACTGAAAGAAGACAAAACATTGATAGCGTCAACATTTTATCTCCAAAAGCAAGCTGAAGTGGTATTAAGTATGTAGGATAGACAGTTGAAGAACAGACTGTGGCCTCCAGGAGGATGCCTCCTTTCTTCCTGCGCAGGCTTAGTCCATATTCTCTCTTAGGAAGAGGGCACAAAGGGATCAGTGGGAGTAAGATGTATACATTTGGCAAAGCACACCAGAGGTAAGGTATCTCAGCTTCTCCCATTTAATAATCATTGCTTATCCCTTGCTATGTATGTAACAAGTGGCCCTCTGACTGTCCTTGTTTAAAAGCTCCCCTGATGTATTGCTTATATTAATTGCCCAGATGTGTGCACATTACAATTTCACCTTTTTTTTTTGTTTTCCTGAAACTTCCTTCTCTATAAAACTTCACAAATTCAGCTTTGTCATAGCGATACTTTATATGAATGAAGAGAGAAATGTTTATATCTTAAAATTTTAAAACCTTCAGAGATGTGGCACTGTTCCTGTTTCACTGATTTTGCTGTTCTTTCGTCTTGCCATCATCAAATACAAACACAAAACTCAAATGATAAGCCTCAGATAAAAGAACATGGAATTTCAAAGGATTGGTACCAAAAAGACACCCATGGGTATGCTAGCTCACCACAAGAAAATCACTGGAAGTGTTTCAGCAGCAGAGAGTTAGGCAGCAGTGTTACTGTAGATGCCATGATCCTGGAGAACCCAAACTGTTCATGAAAGCTTGCCTTCTGTCTGTAGCTCCAGAACAGTTGAAAAGGATATCCTTGGTGTGGCCACCAGGTCTTGCTTGCCCTTCAGGTGAATATTTCTATCTCTTTCTGGAATAAAAATTGTTGAATTGGAGACTAGTTTCAAATAGAATGAATCATAAGCAGGGATTTCAAAGCTAACTACTTAAAGAGTCCGTTAAAATAACAAAGCAAGTTTAATACAGCTACTGAGCTTAAGGCTTCTTTGTTGGTGCAAATCATTATGCAAAATAATTATTTTGTTTGCCCAGCTGCTTGTTGAGTCAGCATGTAAATGCCACAGTAGGAGTATCAATGTCAGCACAGCATGTAATTTTTGGTAGCTAGGGGGCACAGACAGAATTGCAAGGGACAGATTTGAGAGTTGACACTGATGTTCTTAGACGGAAGAGAGTGATTTGTGTAACACTATTTAGTAGCATATTAAGGTGGAGGAAACATAAATTGTGCATATCTGTGAGAAATCATCCCTGAAAAATAAATTGTGTTTTATTGCTTGTAAAACTAAAAAGTTGTATGTACTAGGTATTGGATAGAGGTAAGAAATCACTCCTTGAATTGGCCCAAACTAACTGGCAATGTTATGAAATAATTCTCTGCTATGCTGCAAGCAAAGTGAGCCTGAGGAAATACTATATTCAGAATTTGTGATAATTTAACTTTGCAAAGGAGCATAAACTTCATATGTGGGAGGTCAGAACAGAAAAAAAAATCTTCAACCATTAGAGCCTCGGGGGTGGAGGTGATACTTTATATGCACAAATGTGGTTACAATTACTGCTAACTGTATGCTGATGTTCCTTGGAAAAGGCAAAATGGACTTGAAGAAAGTCCAGTTCAGATGCATATGTCTTAAACTGCAAATTGGTGGTTCTTTGAAAAAGTGGATTGGAAACCAGGTATAATTTTAAAATGACAAAAACTGTCTGCTGTAAACATACCTGGTCTGGAAGTTATACATATGAAGCAGTTAAGGCTGGGAAGATTAAAGGGAAAAAATTGGAATGTGAGTACAAATATGTTCTACAGTGTGTATTGTTTTTTGTGTTTTTTTTTTAAACCAACCAACAGTAAAAAACAAGAAAAATGAAGCACAAATAACCAAACACAAACAAACAAACAAAATTAAACACACACACACACACAAAAATTAACCCACCCACAAACACAAGAATACTGAATATTACTTCTTAAACTGTTACATGTCTTAACAAAGACCCTGATATTTAATAAATGGCCTGATTTTCCAAAATGGCTGAATATCTTAAAGATTTCTAAAATACTGTTGTGATGAAGCAAAATCTGCTGGATACTTGGCAACACAAAACACGTGAGGATCTACAGAAAAATGTTAATTTTAAAATCCCAAGAAAGACAGAAAAAAAATACATCTTGGGTATAGTTTTGGTCACTGTTGGGTAAAAACACTACCAAATCCATGTACCAGCATTCGCTTACACCCTGCCTTTGTCAAGGTTTCAGCAATGCATTAGAAACAGAATTGCATTGCGTGTTAAACATGACTTTTTCTCAGGGTTTATTTTATTTTATTTTTTAATCTACCTATTAGCTCATTTCCTGAAATGATTTTTCCTCCATACCTAGGAACAGAAATATGTGGTTTACCTCAAGTTACTCTCGAAGAATTACTGCTGCACAGTTAATCCTCCTGAATAGCATTTTTAAGATTTTTTCAAATCATGAAGGGGGATTTATCCCAGAAGTAGGTGAAGCAGTCAGCCTGGTAAAACTCAGCCTTCGCTTCACAGCTATCCAAACAGCCCAAGCAAGCTATTCTATATAAAAAGCACTGATTGATGTTCAAGGGAGGCCTGTTCCAGGCAATGCATGAGCTGGGACCCCCTTATGGTCCAGTTAGCAGTCTGCTAGGTGATCTATTGGGAAGTGTTCCCCTACTTGACCTAATTCCCAGTGATTGTGCCAAAGTCATTTTTTCTGGAAAACATTCTTAGAGACATAGTTTACTTTACAACATTTTCTCTGTTGACTCTGAAGTGAAAGAATGTGCAAAGAATATGTAAATGAATAAGATTTCATTTAAAAAAAATCAAATAATTAGAACTTCTCAAGTACTGATCGTTACAAGGGCTCGTTTGTTTAATTTAGCTGCTTGCTTTATGAGAATTTGTAAATGCTGCCTACCACCAACTCCTCTGAATGCTTCTACTGCTTAGTAAATATATCTTGAAAAAAAAATGCCACATTTTTCTCTTGGCTTAAACTAATCACTGTGATTCATTAAAAGGAGGTTGGTCCCATTTTAAAGCTTTGTGGTTGTTGGTTCTCAACCTGCTATTTGCTGCGTAGAAGGATTTACTGTACGGTAAGTCGGACAGGATTGCTATAGTTTTATATTATTTTCTTGCTAAAAAAATTAAATCTATTTTTTAATAACTCTTGTATAATCTCAGGAGGTGCCAGTTGCTTTGCTGTCAGATCAGTCTACAAGAATTGAACTTTTGGGGCATGGTTAAAAATAGCAGCTTTCCTTCCCACCTTAACAACACATTCGTTTTATGTTTGGCAAAACACTTGTCTTAAAATATTATTTTATTTAAATGGAATGCAGCAGTAGCTGGATTGCTTCATTTTATAGTCCTTTCACTGATAGAAGCTGAGAAATATGTTCTTCAAAAGCTCAATTAGAATGGGATAAGGTGATGACTATGCTTTTTTAAAAGCATTGTGATTTTAAAAACAAACCAGGAAATAAAAAAACTCCAGAATATCTATATGAGATATGTGGTGAGTGGAAGTGTTTGGACTCCACAGATGTTTTTACTGTTAAACACCTGATAGTTATTAGATCATAACATAGGGACTTTGACATTGTTAGTTTAAAAAAAAAAAAAAATTAAATACACAGACTTGGCTAAAACCTAATATAAATAGTAGTCCTGTACAGACTGTTTTCTTCATTGTCATAGAATTGCAAATGAAAAAGAAAAAAAAAAGAAAATAAATAGTATAAATAGTATATTGTGCAGGATTTAGCGATTATTTAGTTATCTAATGTAAACCACCTTCTCTAAGTTAAAACTAGAAGAAAACTGTTTATGGTCTTCTTCTATCACTACTCTTTCGCCTACTGTTTCTTAGCTAAAATGGTTTTAGTGGTCAAGTGGTAACAGCATTATCTGTTTGTATCCTGGACATTGGTTTGCATAGAGAAAGATGAACAGGTAATGCTGTAAGCTCATTTTTAAAAACTATTAGCAGGTGCTTTGCCATTTCAGAACATTAAAGCTGTATCAGTATTGGAGTTTGGTCAGTTGTCCCAAACTTATGCCTTCTTTGCTTGGAAAGAAAGGCTGCCAAATAGCCGTGACTCCTGTTTCTTTAGGAATGTGACAATGGAATTTTTATGCTGTGTTCAAGCTACATTTGTTTCTGGTATTCCTCATAGATTTAGTAGTAAATATTAGCAGATAATGGCATGAAATAAAAGCAAGAATTTATTTAAAAAAAAAAAAAAAGAGGGGAAAGGAAAGGGGGAAGAATAGAGACAGAATTAATGACCATGCAAATAAATCACACTGCAAAATTGTATTAGAGGAATTGAAATAATTTTTAGGTGTAGTTTGAAATATTTTACAACCAAAACTGACAACTTTCCCTATGCTAGATTAAAAATTTCTTGTGAAAGGAGATTAGCTTTCTTTAATAGTTTACAAAATATTAACTGATTTGTGAAAATCTTCAATTCTAACCGAGTTAGAAAGAAGTACTTGAGTTTTTACTTTATGATGCAGTGTAATGAAGAATCGTATACTGGCTTTTTCCACACTCTAGGTTTGTATGTTCTCTTAACATGAAGGTAAACTAAACGTGCAGATAAGCAGTTTGTAGAAGGCATGAAATTCTCAAACTCATTGGCAATTAGGAAGAATTCCCGTGACCTATAGACTCAAGCAGCATATCCCTGCTGCATGAATTAAACAAGTGGCTGAGCTGAGTTTTAGAAATGTTTGGTTTGCCCTCATATCCATCCTACTATCATCCTCACCCGTGCATCTTTTAAAGTGCTTTTACATTTAATGATTCAGCAGTCTCAATGGAATCTATTTCAGGGATGATTATTTTGTACTTAATTGTAATGTATTCAATAAACAAACAAAAGAAGCAGATGGTTCTTTAACTCAGTGAGCAAATACTTCAGCCATTTGACTTGTTTGGGCTTGGGATGTCTGCATGCATCCCCCCCTAAAAATAAACAAATTTGCATTGAAGTCAGATGTAGCAACTGATTTGTAAAGTAATAGTTATTTAAATTATTCTTGGGCTTTTCAGTCTTTGGAGAATTCATGATGGCATTCAAATGGAAGATGAATACTCTGCAAGATTCCTGTGTTCTTCTAGTGCTCTGGAATATCATTTATCTGGTTTGACTGACTCTGGCTTAAGAGCAGATGATGTGGACTTTTATTCATGGAACTAACAAATATGTAGTTCTATCAGTTTATGTTTTTATGCATGTAGTGGAAGGGTAATTGATTACTGTAGGATGATATTTTAAAAAATACTAATATTGTTTATTAATATTAAATATTCAGAACTCGTGTCACCCCGATCACCAATTTAATAATAATAATAATAGGTTCTTTGCATCACTCATGGAAACTTTATATACAGGTTATAACAGGATCTAGAAATAATTAGTAAATATATACATTAATTGAACTCAATTAAACTGGAAGAGAAGGCTTTGCAGTTAGTGAACTGCTTGTGGTCAATACACCGCTTGCTCACTAGGTGGACTCAAGGAGCTCCTTTCTGCTTATGGCAGAAAGCAATTAATGATTACGAGAGGCTTTAAGTATTTACTCACAAAAATATTATCTGACAGTACCCAAAGCTCGTGGCAGGGTTGCTTTCGGTAGCCATTAGAGGCTTTGGAGTTTTCCCGGGCTTCTGGGTGCTGGAGAAAGGAGGCAGACAATCTCTGACATGGTCCTGGCTCTCTGGATGATCTGTGTTATCTCCAGGCTTCCGTCTGGGCAGGAGGCTTTCAGGTGCAGGCAGGATGTCTTGTGGTGTGCAGTCTTAGCATGGTGTCACGCTGGCTATGCAGGCTGATCATGTGGAGGCTTTAGAGTCTGATCCTGGTCACTGGGGTTCCACACAGCTCAGGATATAATAAGGTAGTAGAAGCACAGATAGAGGAGATATAATAGTGGAGCACACATATAATAGCAAAACACACCTTGTAATGGCAGAGCGCACGATGTGCTCCCTGCTCGTCTCCCTTTATATTGATACAGCCTGAGACTAATGGGCCTTTGAACACAGAATAGCCAATCAGAATGGCAGTTAGCCAAGTCTGACCGTATTAGAAGAAACCATAAGCTTGCTTTACCCTTTTTAGGGCAGAACACAGGCCTTGACAAGGCAACCCTGTGTACCTTGTTTACCGCAGGGTCTGGGAGGCCACAGTCCTCAGTGGCTCCAGGTTCTTTGTTCTCTTTCCCCCAGTTGCTCTCCCCAAAACAGAAGGAGGGAGAGCAGAAAAACAGGCCTGGGCAAGCCAGGACATGTACAAGCCTATTTTGGCCTGCTTAGGCCTACCACGACAATGCAGCTATAGAATATTTCGAAGCCAAACATTTAAACACATGCTCAGTATGATGCAGATACTAGTCTTGAGGGCATTCTGCTTGTAGGCACCATTCATTTTAATAGACATTGGATTTGAAAACCTTCTGATTTCTTCGAAACTTCAGTTGAAGTGTGATATTAATTCTGACCTTAGATTGTGGAGGAGATTGATTAACTCATTCTGAAATATCAGAACACATCCCCTCTATGGCTGTTCCAAATAACTTACTCTGCATCTCTGCTGCTTATTTGTAAGTGAATTAAGAATGTTAGTAAATAGAAATACTAGAGACCCCAAAGACTTATGTATATTCCTTTTTTTCTTTTAAATAAGAAGTTTTCATGCAAAGAAAGCAATATGAAAATTTTAATATCTTCCAATGTAGATTATATTTTCAGTAAAATATTTATTATTCATTTTTGAGGGTCAGGAGGGGAAGTTCTCTTTCTTTTACATAAATGCTAGCTTATTCCTCTAAGAGACAGAAAAGACTTTGGAACTATTATAGTAAGCGTCACTTTCAAAATGTCTAAATGCTCTTTAGGTCCTTCTGAGAAAGAAATTTTGATATTACATCATTTCAAAGCATGCAAATACTTTACACATTATGTTTACAGAGGAAAAGCTTCTCTCTAAACCTATGCTGCTGTCTTTAGAGGCAGTAGAGAGGGCAAAAGAAATCAGGAAAGAGCATGATATGGATCAGTAGTCACAGAAACCAACAGCTATCTAGACAGAAAAAACTAAAGCCTTTGAATGTTTTCCTAATCAAAGATAAAGGCAGCATGGCTCATCATTTGAACAATTAAGGCATGTGGATACTAAAAGGAAAATGTTTGAATTAGGAAAATACAAACTCTCTGACATCACTGTTCTACCTTTTTTCATCAATCTTGTTTCTTTTATTATAGTCCTTGTCATGCATCTTCAAGTGCTCCCTACATCCAAACACTGCATGACCTTTTCTGCTGAATGCCAAATTTACGTATGCCATGTTGGAATACATTTGTGTGTAGATAGTACAAAACACTGAAGTTCTTATACAGCCCAGTTTATTAGAGCTTGTGTCTAGTAAATGCTCAAAAGCTAGTAAAGTTATTGTTATTTTTATTTTATTTTTAAAACATACCTGCTATTATACCAGTATGCCGGGGAGAAAACAAGTGAAATATAATGGCTTCAGTCCAGGAGAGTCTACCTTTCTGCATGAGCCTCTATCCTATAGTAATATGAGAAAATCTTGCTTCTTAGAAGCTACTACCAGTAGTCAACTCTTAGAATATTTTAATCACCTCTACGGAATCTTTTAAATCTGTATTATTTTTTCTGCTTATAATTTCTAATACATTTATATACTGCTTCATAAATTACTGTAATCATCCGGTCTGAGCAGCAACCATTTTATGACAGCTATATCTTACCAGCATTACTCTCACAGAGTCTAATTTTAATGTGTAATGAGAATGAACTTTCAGTGAAAGAAACAATAATATATATCTTTTCCTTCTTTACTTAACAAGAAATGAAAACAGTTGGAACACAAACAGTTCTGATAAGTATTTGTCAGAATTTTAAACTTGTGGCTGAAATGTTTGTAAGTAGAAAACAAGTCATTACTTGGAGCAGATCAGCTGCAAATTAGCAAATGTAAAGCTGTCTTAAGTTTCCTAAATGTAATATGGTTACATTACATCTGAGTACATCAGTAATAGTGTAGCAATCATTTATGCAACTGAGGAGACTCCTGGAAAAGTCAATCTTTTGGTTCACTCATTAAGCAACAACAAATAATTCCAGGTACTTCTTTTGTGCCACGAGTCTTTGTCATCTGTGTAGACAGCAGAGAATAAAGAGAATGTACATTCTGTGTTAGTAATACTTCATTTGATAGATAAATGTCATGAAATACCAGCTACTACTCAACCTTTCTTTATCATATTCTATCTGAGTTTTTGGTTGTCTGCATTTAAAATTCTCCAGAAATCAGCCTCATGTTTTTGGGTGTGGTTATGACAGCAGAGGAAAGCAGGTGATTGCTCCCCATTACTTTTTTGTTTGCTTGTTTCTTTTGTTTTTACGTTGTAATTTCATACTTTTGCTGAATCTGTGTTCTTTCAAGCCTGTCCTTTTCCATAACAGCAATTCAAATTCAAATGTCTGGTTTATGACTGGCTTTTGGACTAACGTCTTTTATCTGGAAACTCAACTGCAAATGAAAGTGTACATGGACTTATTGTTGTCCACTCGAACCGTATGTTTTTCAAGTCAGAACTGTAATTAGCCAATTCAGAAAATTCAATGCAGATGATGTTCAAAACGGGATGAAGTGTGGACTAAAAGCCCTCAGGTAATCTTAGCTGTTCTTAATCTTTCTTGCATGTGAAATTTGTCAGGTTAAATTTGGACTGGCAAACCACAAGACAGCAAAAGCCAAGCTCCGTAATGCTACCAAGGAGTAAAGTACCAACAGAAAACTGTATTACAGTTGGGCTCGATGAACTTCCTGATACAGATCTGGAATTTACTGCAACTTTTATGGCCTTACAATATATTGAAATTCAGTCTCTAGTGAATATACAGGAAGTCAAACTTAAATCATCCTAACTTCCTTTCACTCCAGATGGTTTCTATAGGTTTCTGAGATTTGCCTTCAACACAGGGTATATTTGTAGTTTTTTTAATTTATCATAACAACTCTTTTTGCTACTACCTTTGAAAAAACACTGAGATTTCTTGAATGTAATGGCAATGTAGGGAAGTGTATAATATCAGTTCTGTAAACCCTAAATTCCTATCCAAAGCTCCATTAACATTACTAAAGGACAAAATAAGGGCAGGTCCAGAAAAAATGTCAACCTTGGACATGAAAATCACTAGGTCTGTTCCACGCTGACTCCCATACAGAGGAACAGAATCTTGTGTAAACAGATGGCTGGTTTATGCTATCATTGTTGAAACTAGCACAGTGGAACCTAATTTCTTTTTTTTTTTTCCTCCCTTCTTTCCCTCTTTTGTTTCCATTGTAAGAACTGGTATTTCAGAACAATTCACTATGGAAATTTACTAGTTTTGCTTTTCTATGAAATCCAATACCAGGTCAGATACCTCAAAATCTTGTTCTAAACTATTCTGCATGAGATGAAATTAAATTCAACATCATTTTGACCTTTTTTCTTATACTGTCATGTTTTAATTAAACCTTTTAAAGACTAGTATAACTCTCTCCAAAGTATTACCCTTTGCAGAGAGTAATGTGATAAAAATATAAAGTGTTTTGTGTTAGCTGTAATATTTTCAGGGTACTCATTTGAAATTGAAACCTTACCAGATACAATAAAGATTTTCCAGAAATATTAACTAATTGTAGAGACTGCTTCTGGGTGCACAGGTAATTTTAGTGGTCCTCAAATTTATTTTATGGAGTCCAGATTAAATACAAGCAGTAAAAAAAAAAAAAAATATTGAGGCTATAATTGATTTGCTATTTTTTTCTTAATTTTTTGTCACTTATTAAACCCTACAATTACTGAGTTTTTATTTAAAAACATAGATTTATTATTATCTAGGGAAGAAGTCTGATTTTTTTTATTTTTATTTTTAATTCTGCATGGTTTCCTTGTTTATGTTGTCTTATGGGTGTTGATCTCATTTTAAATAGGGAAAACTGTTCTGAATATAGATTATTTTGCAAAAACTTCTGAAAAATGTAGAGCAAAACTAAACTATGCAGAGATTTTTGTATTCCTATTTCTGCATTATACTGTAAACTTGCAACATTTGCTATGTTGAAAATCAACATTAAGTTCTATCTAGAAATACCTAGGACTGGAATTTATGAACTTCTGGAAAGGTAAATAAGATTCTGGTTTTTTCTTCAATGGTAATTTTTGGTTTTTTCTCTCCAGTTTGCAAAGAATTGGACACAGTGTGACACATACTTTGGTTTCAGTATTATCAAGGAGATTGCTACTAAATTATGCATTTTGTGACATGTCTTTGTAAGTGTAGAGCTCCTCAGATACAGTTTACTAACTCATTCAAATGAGCTGTAAGTCACATTGGAATTTTTTCTGTACCTGCTGATGAGATCAGAAGCTTATAGACCCTCTCAGTATGTGCGATAAGAGGAGTGAATGAGGGGGGACGGAGCACTACATTACTTCCTTCGTGTTATTTTTGGATATGACTAGCATTCCTCCCCTTACACACACCCTCTCTTTTCCCCAGCCCCCATCCCTTCCATGCGTTGCAAGCTCATACAAACACTCTCACGTACTCTGAAGCAAAAGCAAGAGTAACAGCTGGACTGAAGCCAGAGGACTTAAACTCCGCTTCCTCATTGCCAGCAGGCTTTGTTCTTTGGAATCAGTCAGAACTAGGGAGATCGTCTCGTTGCCGATCGTGAGTGGCTGGAATCTGGCAGCTCGGCTGTGCTTGTCTATTCATTTTTCTGTGCTCTTCTGCAAACTAGGCTGAATTTAGAGCAGCAAAGCTAAGAGACGGGGATAGTCGAGAAATAAGGATCCAGAGACCATCATCTATCAGCATCTCTTGGGGGGTGGGGGTCGATCTGTTCCACAACGGTAAGTGCCGGTATTAAATGTATGTAAAGATGCAAGAAACAAAAGGTGCTTTAGCTGCTTTACAACAATAGGGGAGGGGAGGAAAGTATGTGACTGAATCATACAATGCATGCTCGGTTATAGTGGTCTCGGAACAGTGCCTAGCACTAAAATGTTCCTGATCTCTCCCTTTCCAAAAAGCATTATAAGAATGTATATGTTTTAGCAAAAATCTTAAGTACATGTAAAATTCCAGAAAGCTTTCCAAATGCCAAGCTTCGTCATTGGGCTTTCTGCATTTTTTTTCTGTTTCGAACCGAGTGTAGCACAGAGTAACTTTACCTAGCAGAGTAACTCTTTTAAGTACAAGAGCTGAACCTGGGAAGATCTTCCATCAGAGAGAATACAAGTAGAACTAAAGTTGAGAAGCATAGAGGAACTAAAAGGGATGAGACACTTCCTAAGACTATTTAGATTACAGGGACCCAAAATAAACTTGTTTTAAATGATTGGCATTCATTCGGAGCACATACGCACCCCTCCTCCCCTTCTCAGCGTTAAGAACTAAGTGAATCTGTTTTTAAAAACAAAGCTTTGAGAGTGTACAAAGCTAATGTACAGTGAAAAGGAGTGCATGTCCTCTCAGACAGAGGATAGGAGCTGCAAAAAGAAACTTCATTTTCTCCCAATATGCAAAATTATTCTTGCTTTATGAAACACTAACAGTGCTGCCTTTTGAGTTTACTAGCAGAACAAATTACATTACTACAAGGACCTTTTTTTTCATCACCCTGTCTTTATGTGGTTCTTTTTATAACGATCAGCACTATGGCATATTAATCCAAAAGTCTCGCTTTCAGAAATACCATCTAGCTGTCAAATTAAATACCCTGTAGGGACCCATTTGTTTAAAAATTACTTATAAGCAATGCTATTTGCATGCTATTATGTCTTACTATATGGATTATCATAATGAAGTGATAAATAAGAAACTCTTGAAATCCAGAAGTTCAACAATGTAATAAATTTGACCAAAAGGAAAGGAACAGGTGACATGAATGTACTTCAAAAAAACCCCAAAAGGATACTCGGAAAATATACACCAAATAGGAAGGCTTTCCTTTCTCTTCCCTTAACTCTGGCTCCCTCAGCTAGTGGAAGTAGATATTCCAGTATTTTGTCTTAGCAAGGTGAGTGGTCTCTTCCCTTTACCCTCTTACTAACTGCTTGTTATCAGGCATTTGTGAAGGTGAATCTAGTCACAGTAAAAATATGCTGAATGAGCAAACGGATAATCATGCAAAATACAGCAGACAGGCCGTTAACTGTTGTACATTTTAGCTTTTTTTCTAATTTAGGAACTTGTAACCAAAACTCTCCCATTCTTTCACTCTTCAGCTGGAGAAATACTCTGCTTGGTGTGGTAATTGATAACAGTGATCCCCTAAATTTCTGTTACTATGGAATGACTGCAAAACAGAGCTCAGCAGGATAATATGCCACATGTTAGGATGTCAGGGATGTTCAGTACATGTTTTGTTTGACATGTACTAAGGTACTTCTTTCTCTAGCAGTTACTAGCTCTATTTGTGGCAAGTTATTCACTGAACTGGAATCACATACTAGAACTAGCAAAGATTCTTTTTCAGCTCTAAAAATGGAATGGTGTTTCCCTGAGTTGGACCCCCCCTGCCGATGGCACCATGTCAGGTTGCCTCAGCAGCTGCTTTCAGTTTCACAATTTACGCGAGTGCTATGATGACATTTTTTTCTCATTGATGTGGTGAAAAAATCTGACATCTTTACGCTGTTTTTCCTGCTCTGCTATGTTAAAGCATATTTTCTTCTGACCATGAGGTTTGGCAGTGAGTGTTGAGTTCAGGGATGGGCCTGTACCAAAACCCTTGAATTCCAACATCCATGAAGTGTGAGAAGGCTAATAACTGAATCTAAACATCTTGGCTCTTGGCTCTTTTAAATGCCTATCACTTTAGCCACATGTTTAAATTCGTTTTCAAGGTGATTAAAGCTGAAAGAAAACTTTCGGGCTGTAGATAGACTTTTTAAAGAGGAAACGGCATTTGAGAATCTTGCAGTAAGTTATGGAAAGCTTGCTCATTTGCTGGTTAAACTTGACTTTTAGGAGCCCCCAAGGAATTGCATTCCCCTTCTCCTATTACGACTTCATATGTAAGTAATATTTTGGAACTCCGTTTGAGATGTGCTGAGAAAGCTAAGGTGCTTTCTGCCTGTTGTTCCTACTTGCTTGAGTAGAGCAGTGGAAAAGGTTGGCAGCACTCATCTGGGTAATGCAAGGTACCTACAAAGGGGGGTTTTGATCCTAAGTTTTTAACAAAGTGCCATACACACACTCATCTGTGCAAAAAATGTTGGTAGCCCACAGTAAGAAATACTGTAGTGCAGTGTAAGGTAATGCAGAGATTGTTACTGAAGTCATCATTATTCTGGATTTTTAATTGATCAGCTTTTGGCGAGTCTGGCTGGATTAATGGAGTCAGTGGCTCTCTGTGAATACAATCGCGTATACATCTGCCAGCTGCTTGCGGTATCTCTGTTTCAGCAAGAAAAGCTGTTCATTGGCTGCATTGACTCACTGTGGTTTGTGGCACACAGTACCGATTTATTAGGCGGTAGTTGTATTTTTTTCCCTTTTTTCCTTGAATGATTGAACTGTGATGTCACTTTTTATCTTGGCTTTAACCTTTTAAAGATTTTTTTTTTTCCCCTGCAGACTATCCTCTTAACACTAGAGAAGTGGGAAATGTCCCAGTATTCATTGCAGAGAAACTCTGTCTACCCCAGCACATTCCAGGGCCACAGAATCATTTGTGGTGAGAGTGATTCAGATCTGGTTAAGATGATTTAAAAGAGAGGTTATGGGCATATTGCAGTTGCACATTTAAGAAAATACAAGGAGGTTTTTTACTGCCTGATTGAGACCACATGGCTCCAGCTTAGACTTTTTTTAACATGGAAATTGTTGGCTGGATGTACTAAAATATTTCTTTATTATTATTTTCTTAATTGCTTAGTGGCTAAGAGTTGAGATCATAGCACTTAATGGCAAGGTCACGATAAAAACAAATAGTTTTTAATGTTCCTTTGAACAAAAGGAAAAAATGAGAATGAAAAAATAATGTTTTGCATAGAGTACAAACATGCCTCTCTTAAATGAGAGCAAATGATGTATCTCAGGAATTCTTTTAGGCATTGCAGGATAATTGGTGGCCCGATTTGAAAGAAAATGAGGACAGAGATAAGGGAAGATCTTCTTGTCACAAATCAGTGTAAATATGTTCTATTCTAAATACATTATGGAAAGTACTGAAAGATGAAAGGGCAATGGCCTTTCATATTGTACACAATTTAATTGCTTTTCCTCAAAGTTATCATTTTGGGCTGCTCTTAAAGGAGTGAAAAAGTTTGCATTATTAAACACATTATCGAACTGTTGTAATTATCTAGAACAAAGTATGGCCCTAATCTGAAGGATGAGATGTTAATCTATATTGTGGATGAGATGCTAGTAATCTATGTTGTAAGTGCTTTGTCATTTCATATTCTTTTTATGCATGTTGTTTATTCCAATATAGTTAGTCTGAATCAAATTTTGTTGACCCTTCAGTATGCTCATAGTCTTTCTTCTCAATTATATTCCTTTTCTTGAGAACTCATACATAGCACTTGATATATGCCTTTCATCCAAATTTCCTTCAGATGTATTATATGGTAGGTCTTTTTTATACAGACACCTTCTAAATGGGAAAACAAGTCCATAAGAGTTTCAAATTTAGAAACTAGATCGAAAATTGTAGCATTGAAAACCACTGTTTATTCTTGCCTCCAGTTGGAAGATGAAGTACAGATGAACAACTACTGCAGTAGTTCTGAACGCACAGCAATTGATCTAGAAATAATGCATAACAATTATTCTGCAACAGCAAATCAAATAAAGAACAATTATAAGCTTTTTGCTATTTTTAAGTATTGAGGTATATTTATCTGGCTGAAACTAGGAAAAGAAAAAGAGAATAATCAGTTCAATAGCTGTGTATATCCTTTTGAACTAGTTTTTGCTTATCATTACTTTTTTTTCTCCAATTTCTAGGACACCTGAGAACTTTGTTATTAAGTTAGAAAAAGGGTAAAATAAAATAATAAAAACCCCAACCTTTATTCAGAGTTCATGAATCACTGTTAGTTAATTTCTACCTTACATGAACTGTAATGAAAATTTATAAAAATTATTTGCAGGTTTTTGTAATGTTAGAGTGCCCTATGCAGATGGGAAAGCTGTTAGTACTTCTGAATAACTGCTGTGAAAATTAATCAGATGTCAAAATGCACACTGCAGCACCCTGACATTCCTGCCTTTGATATGTTAATGTGTTGCATCAGTGTTCATTTTACTGTGTTAATACATATGCAATATATAGAACTGTCCTGAGCTGGTTTGATACTAGTAATGTGGACAATCAGTACAGTTTTTCTACTATTAAAAAAAAAAAAGAAAAAAAAGGAAGCATAGACATTATGGTGCCCGGATTTAAAAAGCACATCTTGTGCCACCAGTCTTTCATGATTTCCAGACACAGTGCATTAGATAAGTGAAACAGAGGTGGTAAGATTTTGCTGCATAGTATACTTGGGAATATCCCTGTGTCCTCATATAAAGACCAGAATATTCTGTTCTTTGAGACATCTCTGGTCCAGCTTTGATAGGCCTGCTGAGGATATACAGGTATTAATTTGTAACCAGATTGACATTTGTCATTCTTCCTAAATTTAATGACTACTTATATGGCATTTCTGATTGTAATGCTGGTGCAATCTGCATTGCACTGCTCATATGAAAATACATCCCCTCTTTCCAGTCTGTCTGGAAAAGGACTAGAAACGTAAGGTTCGAGGAATTCCAGGATTTACATGGGCCACAGCAAGCCTTTATACATTCTAGTCATTGAAGGGAGTAGATCTTAAAGCAGTCTTGAGCTTTGACTCTCAATCTGATGGAATTCCTATGGAATTCCTGATGTTCCAGTAACACCTGCTTTTGGTACTGTTCAGTATTTCAGTTTTCATATCGGTTGTGAAAAATACACATGATATAAGACATGCCTGGCTAGGCATGTATGTTGTTGTAGGACAAATGTATGTTGATAGGTAGGACAAACCTTGGAAGTGATGACTATTTGGAGCAAGCAGGCACTGACCATAGCTACACAGATAATGACCAAAGCACATAGCAAGGATATTTGTGTGCTTGTGGATAATGCCATATTGATGGCTGGCAACCATGGTTATAAGCTTGTCTGGTAAGGCTGAAATTGAGTCTCTAGTTGGAGCTGTGCTGCATCTTGCAGCTAGTGAGAGCTTTTGAAGGTGCTTTATCTGGTAGCTAAGCAGATAGCAACTGTTAATCCGTTAACTGTTAACATCGAAAATTAATTCAGAAAGCTCCCAGTTTTGTTACAGAGCAATAGGCATAGAAACTATTTGACAAGTCACAAATGTGAGTTTGCAAAGAGTCTGAATTCTCTGTCTCTTCTGGATGTTAAACTATTGTTGAAAGAAAGCTAACTTTAAGATCATTTTGTGTATTTGGATGATTATGCAAATGATCTCATATATGGCTTGAATAATTCCCATTCCTGAATTTCCTTTTAAAATAGTTTTCACAGATTTTTCCAGTTGTCTTTACCCACCCCTCCCCCCTCCAAAAAAAACCAAAAAAAACCCAACCAAACAAAAAACCTCCACCAAACTAGTAGAGTCTGAATTACAAATTATAGAATGGATGCAAGATATCAAGAACTATCTATAAGGTTGAAGGACACTTTAGCATATTTCACAAAGACCACATCCATAAGTAAAGAACACTATTTGAGAAAAAAAAATAGCCCTGTAAAAATAGTACAAATTAGTTGCATTATTGCTAGAACTTGATTATTTGACTCCTATTGGCTTCTGGGATGTTAAGCAAATGTGAAAGATAAAGGAAAAAAAAAAGTCAAAATAAATAAAACTTGAGAAAACTTAAAATAGGTAAAAATATAAATATTTTATATTAAAATTGAACTGGAATTCAATCTGGAATCAGAATTTCTGCTTTGGCTCACTGTTTCAGGCACTAACCACAAAACCACAAAATTGCCAAAAATAGTCTCTATTTACAAAATTCTGATTTTATTTATGAGCAAGAAAATATTAGAAAACTATCAATTAAAATAACCAAGCAAACAAACCCCCAAGAACCAGAGTATAAGTGTTTTGTTTTAAAAAAGAAGCCATGTGTGTTTTTTTCTGAGATTTTGCTTAGATGCATTGTCAAGTACCTTGTACAAATACACTCCCAGTAGTCCTGAGGGCACTAGCATGAGGACATGGAGATGAAAATAATAGTGATCACTAACAGAAATCATTACACAGACCTTTAAGCCATATGTCACCAGCTTTGGCTAATCTCTTCTAACTTCACAATTGCAGCTTTTGCTCTCTGTAAATGCATGAGACAGATTCAACTGTGGCAGTTGTTTCTGAATACAGATCATCCTAATCTTGAGCTCATCCCAGCCATTTAAGACTTGCTGCTACTATTGCTACTATTGCAAACCACAGTCAGTGCAGGACTGAGGTGCTTGTTCTGTACATCCTGTGACACTGCAGAATTATGCCAATCTCTGTAGGCTGTGTACCACTGAATAAATATGACTGCGGTCATACTTAATGCAAGGCACTGACAAAAGTGCTGACCGCTTTCTTCCCTTGTCCTCAGCCACTAGGCTACTGACTTGATCTGCAAGTGTTTTATCTTATGGTCAGCAAAGTTTTATTTACTGATGCTGGCTTTCAGGGAACTGGGAAGCAGGGAAAAGGGACGTGAAAGCAAAAACAGCATCTGCATAATAATGGAACAGGTTTCTATTGGATATATAGGTTGTTTTTTTTTTTAATTTGATCTAATCTGGTTTACTTAATATTGCAGATGCAAGAAAAAGGGTTTATCTATTCAACCACAATCATGTAGATAGCTGTCTTCTATAGGGATCATTAAATTGTAACTATAAAAAACACAGTGATTGCAATATATGTCAAAAGTGATTTAATAACTTTCTAACTTTCCTTACTCCAGCAAGATGTCTGCCACATCTAAAGTTCCACAGTTGTCACGTCTCTGTATTCAGTATACATTAGGCTACACACCCCTGATTCTTTTCACTTATTTTTAATTTGCAAGTCATTAAAGTTTCATAATTGAAAGTTGTGGGGAGTTTCTGTTAACTAGAATGATTGGTCAGAAGCATTCCCTGTATTCTCCGATTTTAAGTATTATGGTTCATAGAAGTATTACTGCTTCATCTGATATGGACTTGCTGCTAACTCACCACATTCATATTAAATACAATCTACCTTATGTATAGAACTTAAATTACGCAAATGCAGCTTTATCCTTATAACTTTCCATCTTTTTCTTTATTCTTAACACTTTACAGTTCTTCCCTTGAAGTTCGAAACATCATTCCACTGGAAGAGTATACCTGGCAGCTCTGTAGAGGCTCCCCTCTCCGTGTAGGAAAGCAATCACAGCATTCTAGTTAAAAATCCATTCCTGGTCAAAGTAGTATACAGTTATAATGGGTAGCTCAGAGAGGCATTTCTGTTACAGACCTATGCATTCCATTTCAGCTAGACAAGCAACTGTATTAATCCTACAAGCCTCAATAGTCCTTTGGATCTGAAAAATGTTCAACATTTTACATGTGATTATTAAATACTGAGGCTTTTTTAACCTGCTCTAGCTATCTTCACTGCTTTTAGTTTTCTTTCTTTTCTTCCCTTTTTGTGATCATGTTACTTTCCTATCAAGTATCAGAAGTGGTATCTTGACGTAAGCCTAGGTCTGCTAAGTCAAGTGATCGTATCTGCAATTTAAGTGAACATAGTTACAGTTATTTACTGTGCACACTGGAGACCTGGGTGCATAACTGACCTCCAAGTTAGTGGAAGGTGGCCACATAAAATCCTTCTGCTGCCACAGGCAGATAGATTCCTAAAAATGAAACTTCAGTATTTCATTACCATGCAGTGCTGTATAATAACTTACATCTGTCAGTTCATTCCAGTCTGCTAGCTATTTTAAAGATTGAATAATAATTTTATGGCTAACAGTACATCTGGTAATGCAAGGTCAGAATCTGGAATTTGCTCCTATTCTAGAGATCTAGCAGATGCATGGAAAGTGATCTGTGAGTTAAGGCAGTGGAAGCCAAGTTCTGATGTGGCTCTTGCCTTTCTTGGGTGACAGTGGAGAAAGTGCTTAACCTCTGTTTCTCAATAATAAAACATATTTAATTATCTCATGTTCAATTACTGTTTCGGTGTTCAAAGTCGTATTCATTGAGTTCTTCTTTAGAGAAACATTTTTATTCATCTACCTCAGACACATGAACATTCATTGTCTAAGTGCTGACATTCACTGTAGATGAGTGGGAACTGTTGTTCTGAAACATTAGATTCTGTCTAGACTACCAGGTGGTCCAGTGCTTGTAATCAGTAAGATAGAGGACATGTGATACATGTCAAGGAAAATAATCATGAATGTTCTTACTCAGGACGCATATAGGGGTATATCTAACCTAACAGAATGGGGGAAAGGGATGAGGAGAGGGAACGGTGAAATAAAATTAGAGAGATGTAGTATGTTGCTCTTCCACCATGATCTGAGTCTGAGAACAGAACATATGAACCCAGGAAAGTTATCTCTCATATCACGTGTGCTTCTTCCAAAGCACTAAACTAATAACTCTGTTATCATATGCTGCCCTCACTACTGACTCAGTACAGAATTGTTTGCGTTTGAAGACTACTTTTTAAAACTTACGAGATATCTTTCTATAATATTGTTTAAGCAAATATTTGAGAATGCTGAAGTGAAATTAAAACAGGCAGAGTTTTCTGGATTATCTTTAGAATTCATTTTTGCATATATGTGTGGCAAAGTGTTCTTTTAGTCACAGGGTGAAAAATACAGTGTCTCTACTTTGGAAATCTGATTTTTTTGGGAAAAGATTATAATCTTTGCATCAAATGAAACAGCAAATAAATCAATTTCTGCTGGCACAACTACAGACACAAGCAGAAAGGGTCTGCTTGACTTACTGACAAATGAATTATTGGAACAAACTGAAATGCAGATAATGTCTACCACGCTTTTACTTTAGGGTAAGATGTTCCAGACCCAGGAGGGAAGTTGTACAAAACCAGTCAATTTAATTACATGTCCAAAAGAAAGAAATTATTGTTCACTGTCTGGCATTTTGTGCCCTAAAACTATAGGGGCTCCTATGTAGTAAGTCATTAAATGCAAAAAGTCAATTTTCAGGTGATGGTTTTCTTTTTTCTTCAGTGCTGAATTTAGTATAGAGTGTTTCACAATTCTGTGATAATCCTCTGAAAGTGAAAAACTAAAAGTGTGGGAAACAAAGTGTTATAACTGGTAATCATTTAAACCTATATTATATTAAGAAATTAATGAAAGCAAATACAATACAGAACAGAACTAGAGTCAGCTATTGACAAGCTTTTTATGACTGCAGTTCCTTATTCACATTTATAAATTGTTCTGTCTTTGTGCTTTGACAAAGCTGCTTCCATGTTTATTGGCATTGGAGGCATGCTACTGCCTACGTTTCAGTGGAGAATGAAATGTATAAGACAGTTCGAAAGAAAAAAAATCTTCTAGTGAAATATGAAAGACAAAAAAGCAAAATGAGGAAGTTGCATGGCATATTAAGGAATGAAATGAATGTACATTAGCTGTATATATTCTGTTTAATTCAAACTTTCTCTCACTGTTCATAACACCTAGTGATTTTAGCATAAAGCCTTTTGAAATACAAGTAAACGTATCACAAAATGACAGTAGGATCATTCTTTTTCTGTATCTGCTATCCTGCTGCTTGGCTTTTATTTTGTTTTTGCTAACCCATTATATAAAATTGCATTTGTAGATATGTCAGATGTCAGAGGATTTTCCTTTTTAATGTATTTTAAATAATTTTGCTAATTGCAGACCAATTTATGATGCATTGTTATTCACAGGTTTTGTCTTTGAGACTCAGAGTGGTTTTACTACTGCACAAACAACCATTTCCTAAACCTAAGTGGTGTAATATGAGGGCTAAGAACAAGTGTGACTTTGCAGCAACTCAATTATTTTGCAGTATCTCATATTTTCTTTTAACACTTCGAGAAGGCTAGACCTGAATAACTAATCATGCAATTTACCCAGCTGGAGGTGGTCTTCACTGAAATTTGTGAGAGCTTGGAGAACATTGTGCAACACCTGAAGAATCAGTTAAATTCTGGCTACGTGTATAATGAATATTGTTTATATTTTAAAGTGTGTTACCTTATAAAATTGGCTTCTGTGATTTTCATCATATAGAACCACTTTTCAGTTGCTTAACTGGAGGTTCAGACAAAGCATTAGCATCTATACTCCGATCTTAATTTTCATGTTAGCGTGCAAAATATAAAACATTTAAAGTATTTATGTAGTTATTGGTAACTCTTTTATGGATTACCTATAACAAATAATGAAATTTTATGTAAGGCATAAAAATATTGCATTGCGAGTTGCACAAAAGTTGAGCACTGTGCAAAATTAAGCATCTGAATAATCCGATTACTGCTGTGCACTTTAAATCTTACATGGCAAAATTGTTTTCTTTTTAAAATCAAGTTAAATTCTTTAAGTAATGGTATTTTATGGCCTGGAAGTGTTAGACTGCTTAACTTGAATGGAGAAAAAAATGAAATGGAAGATATACACAGTATTCTGATGGAAACGCTGACTCTGCCAGAGCAGGAACACCAGAGTATTTCATTTTAACTCTTCTTGCTGAGCATACTTAACACCACTAAGGATAAAATTACTTTTTAATTTACAACTTATCTCTCTGCACTTTTTGTAGTGGTCAGAGTTCCCTATTATAATTCTTCCCTAAGGCGATATCTTAAAGTTTCACTTCAGCTGCCATTTTAAATTAACTTTTAAGAGTGTGCAGAAAGGAAAACCTCTCTATTCCTCAGTGACTCTCAAAAAACACAAGTTCCAGCAGGATTATGCATTAGAGGGAACCTTGAACTGTTTTTCTTAAGGCCCTGGTGCTTACTCAGTCAGTGTACTGTTCAACTCTGTTTATGTTTTGTTCACAGTCATTAAAATCCCAGACGCACACGTTCATATGTATTTCCATGCGTAGAGGACTGAGAAGGCATAAAGAAAAGAAGAATGAAACAGAAAGGC
The DNA here is from genome assembly GCA_013399055.1 of Ramphastos sulfuratus. NCBI lineage: Eukaryota > Metazoa > Chordata > Aves > Piciformes > Ramphastidae > Ramphastos > Ramphastos sulfuratus. Next base: position 112,024 of record WBNM01013990.1, read on the forward strand.
ATACCATGTTATTTGCTACTTGATGTCAGTGTGCATAAACCACTGTTCACCTGGCATCTGACTGCCCTTTTTTTGTTGTTGTTTGTTCATCTAGTTTTCTATCATATGATAATGTAGGCTTTGAAGCATGAAAAGCTAGTATCTTAATTATTTCTCTACTACCAAAATACTCCTGGTTTGCTTCTCTGGAGTATTGGCTTTCTAGTCTAGTTATTGTGTTTCAGTGTCTACATTAAATACCTAAAGTTTTAGCATACCATAAATACAATGTAGGTGAAAACTAAGCATAGTTAGGGAAAAGGTGAGGCAAACAGCGGTACAGTGTAAGTGCAGAGAGGAGGAGAAATGGAAGAAAAGAATGAAGAAGAAAGCACAAAAGGACAGAGATATTCTGTGTTACTTGAATTTTGGCAAGATACTAACAAAATTCATGTTACATAAATGAATGTTCCTTTACCCTTTTTTGGCATCCTTAGTGTGGCATCTTACAGTAGTTTCTGTTCTCGTTCAAGGGGACAGTTCTTTACAAATTTTCAGTAACACTAGCATAGTCTGCAGGAATACACCTAGGGTACACGCTTGACTTCTGTGAATTGATATGTACACATATATGCAAAACATTTGTTCTCCTGGTTGTTTCTATCTGCACACTACATACAATATTGAGAAACTACAATAAAGGGGTAGGAGAATGAGTAGATAATGTTTGTACTTCTTATCCAGAATCTGTGAAATAGATCATAGAATGGTAGGGGTTGGAAAGGACCTCTGGAGATCAAATCCAATCCCCATGCCAAAGCAGGAATCTTTTTATAGATGTCTTTTTATATCAATGTTCCCTACACAGGGAAATCTCCTTTTTTGCAAAGCAGCTGCAATCCATTTATTCTATTGTGTTACTCTTAGTGTCTTTTGATTTTGGTTTGGTTTGAGTATTTTGCCTCTGCAGAAGCATTCTTGGCTTCTGATAGCTATGTAGTAATCCTTTTATCCCTAAGAGAATCAATAGGCATAGGCTGGAATGGACAGAACATGAGTTAATGGTTGCCCTAGTTAGCAAAAGCTGGAAATCTCTTGTAAGACTTGCTTTGTGGTTCTTTTTCTGTGTCTCGCCATGTGTCTTCCTGGTTTCTTTGGCTCAATATCCCTTTGATAGTGATTTGTTGCTTGCTTTGGTGATCCTTCTGCAGAAAGATTGAATGCTTTAAAAGTTTACCCTTGAATATTTTTCAGTCCTTAGACCAGAAAATCCTCTTACCATGACTATTCCAAGTATAATGGCAGTAAGGCTGATGGGGCCTATAAATAGCACTTTTGTGCTCTGTAAGAGTCCGTATTATATAAAACATGGGAAATTAAAATCCAGTTTGTGTTTGCACAAAAGTTGCCTTCATTTATTTTCATTAGCTGCCCCTTGTTTGTAATTCACAAACTCTGTTGAACTGAACAGGCAAGTAGCAAGTTATTGCAGAATAAATATTCCAACTATTTTCTCATTCATTTAACTTTGCTGTAACCTCTAAAAGAAATTCACAGTAATGAATCCTCTCCTTTTATCACCATGTAGACTGGGGGCAGGGGGCAAGGGG